>JALPQD010000297.1:0-315000 GCA_023101885.1 Typhlomys cinereus | reverse complement strand
AGTTGTACCAGCTTATACCCTAGACAATAGAATATAACAACATAGATTTCATTTCCCCATCCCATTTCTCCACTGGAAGTTCTCCATTTGCTTGATGATTATTTTTAACCCTGATAATCTTTCCATCTTCCAGAATCCTCAGTGACAATCGCCTGACTGAATTACATAGGGATTCATTTGAAAGCCTGCTATCCCTCCAGTACTTGTAAGTTAATCATTTATTTGTGAGTTATGAAATACCTATGAATTAATAATGGTCCAAATTAGACAAATACTAAAATCTTTTCCAGCAGTAAAATTGTGTGATCATTGATTGGGTGTGACAGTTTCAGATGTCAACTTGACAGGAAATTTTAGGCACACCTGTGAGGAATTATGTAGTTAAAAAAAGTCTGTAGGAGATTGTTTTCATTGTATAACTGATATGGGAACATTCAAACCATCATGGATGGGACCATTCTCCAGAGAGTAGATAAGATGGACAACTGGTTGGAATCTGTCAAGATGGCATTGGAAAGCAAGTATGTAGCAATGATCCTTGTCTCCCCTGCTTTTGCTATGGATATGGTGTGACCAACTCCCTTAGATCTTAACACTCCCCTTAATCTTAATGACTGTCCTGCCATGATGATCAGCTGTGACCTGTAATTGTGAACATGAATTAAAAAATCTCCTTGTTCCTGGGCCAGAGAGATGGCTCAAGAATTAAGCTACTGCCTCCAAAGCAGAAGGTCTGAGTTCAGATCCTGGATCCCAAGTTTTTAAAAAAAAACCTTCAGGCAGAAATGGCAGAGGCCTGTACTTCAAGTCTTGGAAGGTAGAGCTTGGAAAACTCCAGAGCAAAGCAAATAGGAGGTAGAAGCAATCCAGGGTGATTCCCAAAATCACTCTTGGGTCTCCATAGGCACATATAAACAGACACACATAGACACGCAAAAACAGAATTTCTTTTAAAAAAAATCCCCTTTTTCTTCAAAATGGTTTGATTCAAGTGTATAGCAACAATATGGGACAAATACACTGGTGCAAAGGATTGATGCAAATGCAAGACCTACTTGGTCTACATCATTTTAGATGAATTGTAGTTGTAGGCCACTTAGCAAGACCATATCACAAAAAGCAAACAACAAAATCTGCAACTCTGTAAGTCTGTATGGTTTCTTAAATCTATTTCTAGCATTAAATAGCTCCTTTACATTTTTGGTTTTTTAAACCATTTAAATACACATAAAAAAAACTCCACTTAGGAAAAATAATATCTGAGTAATTACTGAAACTCATGTGACCTCTGTTTTGTAATTCATATGCTTACATTTACATCTAATCTATGGCATCTCAGTCAAATCTGATCCACGATCTTGTTTATTATTATTTTTACATTTATTTACTGGTGTATGTCACACATGTGTATGAATACACGTGCTCACATTTCTCATGGTACATGTGTAGAGGTCAGAAAACAACTTGAAGGAGTTGTTTCTCCTCCCACTGGTGATTTCTGGAGATTGAATTCAGGGCGTCAGGTATGCAGCCCCCCCAGTCTCTTTTTAAACACTTGAAAGTTTAAGCCTATAAGTTGACAATGGTCTTACATTTTTATTTTGTTTTTTCTTCTGTCTATCTGTCTGTCTGTATCTATCTGTATGTATCAGAGGGCACTGTGTACCTGTGAAGGCCTAAGGGAGACTTTGAGAATCATCTTGGACTGTTTCTGCCCTCCTTTTGCTTTGCTATAGGTTTCCAGTCTCCATCTTCCAGGGCTGGAAGTGCAGACCATCACCATTTCTGTGCGGCAATTTTATATGTGATTTGAACTTCTGTTTGCAAAGCAGAATATTAACCTCTGAGCTGTCTCTTCAGCCATGGTCTTACATTTGGGTTTGCATTTCTCACTTTTTAAAATTTTTTTTATTTACTATTAATTTAATTGTTGTGTGTGTGTGCATGTGTGTGCATGTATGCGTGTGTATGTGTGTGTGTGTGTGTATGTGTGTGTGTGTGTGTGTGTGTGTGTGTGTGTGTGTAGAACCAGGGATGAATTCGGGAACCACCACGGACCGCCTCCACCTCCTTCTTGTTTACTCTGCCCGGGGGATTCATAGGCTCCGCCCTACCAGGACCAGAAATGTAGGCCTCCCTCGCTTCCGCCCGGCGTCTATACGTGGAATCTGGGATCTGAACTCAGAACCTTCCGCCTGCAAGGCAGAGGCTTAACCCCTGAGCCACCTCTCCAGCCCCCTCACTTTTTTTTTTAAATCAACACAAGAAAACACTTGAAAGTTTAAGAAATGCCATGAGTACCTGCATAATACAAAATGGAGAGTAGGAGATAGAACCAGACCATCATAGCTGTGAATGCCAAGTTAAGGAGAGGAGATGAGAACCATGGTGCAGTAGCAGTGCCCTCAGAAGCCTGGAGCCTCACAGCATCACATGGAGGGCTTGTTAGAACTTAGCTCTGACACCACTGACTAGTTGCTGATTCAGTAAGTCTGGAGTAAGTCTGAGAATCAAAAGCTCCTAGATGCCAGGTGTGTACCTGTAATCCCAGTATGTGGGAAGCTAAGGCAGGAGCTAAGGGGAGTTTGGACCTATATTAGTTACTCTTATCTGTTGCTGTCAGAGAACATCCAAAGTCAAGCAACTTAAGAGAGAAAGGGAGATTTATTCAGCTTATGGTTCCAGAGGAGAAAAAGAGCCTTTCATTGTGGACATGGCATGGTTGGCTGGCTGGCCAAAGCTGGAGGCAGGCTAAGTCACTGCAAACATTTTGGAGACTGAGAACTACAAGACTGCTACCTGCAAAAAAAAAAAAAACCCAGATTTCTCCAGCAGGTAGGGTGAGACTAATCCACCTCAAGATCCACCCCCACCCTCACCCCATGACTTCCTTTCTCCAGCAAGGATCCATCTCTCAAAAGTGCCATGACCTTCTCAAACACATGAGGAGACTGTGGGGAACACATTTCAATCCATGACACTCCATTCTTGGCCTCTACAGTTTCATTGCTATCTCATTATGTAAACTATACTCAGTCCAACTTTAAAGTCTCCATAGATTACATTAGCAGTCCCAACATAGCCCCAAAGTCCAAAGCCTCCCGTAAAATCAAAAGACAAGTTACGTACCTCCAATATATGATGGCACAGAATAAACATTCTCATTCCAAAAGTGAAGAATGGGAGCACATCCAGGAAAGATTGGTCCCTAACAAGATTAAACAGACTTCAAATCTGATACGTCCAAGTCTAATAGGTGAGCCTCTTGTTGAAATCATCTCAGTTTCAAAGGGCTTTGCTTCCACCCTTCTAACACAGCTGCCCATAAAACACATCACTCTCTTGGGCTGGCTATATGCAGTTCTCCTTGGCAGATAGCCTACATTGTCTCTGGTACCTCTAACATCTTTGCTTCTCAATGGCAAGCCAGGCTTTAACTCCACAACAAACTGCCCTTCTTGGGTCTCTAAACCTCAGGTTTTCTGCCACATGCTGCCTGGATTCTGCCATTCTCTGAAACATTGGAGGAGGTCATGGATCCCTCCACAACCTCCCCCTTCTTACATCTTTGATGTCTTTAAAACCAGAAACACGTGGATGACTTTGTAAAGTTTTGTTATAACCTTGGATTGGAGACTGGTTCCCTCAAATCATAGCTGATTCAGCTTCTCTATGCTGGCTGTAGGAATAATCTCTTTTTCCTCCTGGGCTTTAGGGATGTAACAGACCTTTACTTTGGAACTCCACCCTTTAGCTCACTCTTTCCAAAAAGATTTGCATTTTTAAAAATTTTTTTTTTTAACGTGGGACCTGGGATCCGAACTCAGAACCTTCTGCTTGTGAGACAGAGTCACAACCCCTGAGCCATCTCTCCAGCCCCAAGATTTGCATTTTATGCTTGGGAGCCTTCTCTAATAATCTTGTCCTTAGGGTAGGGCCTCTCTTCTGATCCAAATGAAGAGCCAGCTTTGATTTGCTAATGGTTCTTCTCTGTTTAACAGGAGACATTTTGTTCTTTTCTTCAGACTGATTTAACTCTTTAAGTTTGCCATTGCATTTTTCCTCATCAGACCTCACAGTTTTGCTTCTTTCTGCTCAGTTCCTTGCTTTTTCATAACTCTGAAGAAAAACACTAAAAATTAGCCATATCACTTTGTCAAGACTACCTTGCCTTGAAATTTCCTCCACCAAGTTTAACTTCAGGCAAGCTTTTAGGATGAGAGCAAAACTTCACTAAACTCTCCACCAACGTATGGCTCCATTTGTCACTTGTCTAGTTCCAAACACAGTCTTTGTTCACTCTCTGGACCATCACAAGCTGGGCTTAACTGTCTGCATCTCTAATACCCTTGTTCTCTTCCAAACTCACAAGAAACACCTATCTGGCTCAGTCTCCAAGATACAAAGGCTTTTCCAGCTCAAAGTTCTGAAGTCCATATTTCTCCCAACAAACAGGTCCAAAGGTACACTGGCCACATCACAGCATTGGCCATATTACTAGGTACTAACTTCTCTTAATTTTACAAGCAACTTCACTTTTTGGTACCGGATTCTCTTAGTCTCACACAGCAACATCCCATCTCTGGTACAAATTCTCAACTTCGAAACACTTCATATTTTGGCACTAGGTGCTCTTAATCTCACAGCAATACCCTGCTTCTGGTACAATTTCTCTCAACTTCAAAGCACTTTACATTGTGGACACATTGCAAACAGTGACATAGCCTGTAAAAATTATCTCAGAAAAGCCATTCAATAATTCTGTTAGAAAAGACTACCTCCAAAATCTATCAGGATATAGTTCTGTGTTTACATATGAAAAGCATAGAGATAAGACTCAGGAGAGGTTTGGACAGAGTTAGAAGCTCTAGAAAGTTCAAATATAAGCCCAAAAGTTTAGTGTTTAGACCAAAACAATGTGTGTTCAGTACTCCCAACACACTATTTATTCATATAATCATAATAACTAGCTAATGAGTACAAATGTTTTCTTTTTTTCCTAGGGATTTATCCTGTAACAAAATACGCTTCATTGAAAGAGGAACATTTGAAGCAGTACCTTTTTTGAAGTATATGTAAGTTACAAATATAACTTCATCGAGTTTGGATTTTTATAACCCTCTTGCTACCTATATTTTAATTAAATTTACTTCTTGAAATTTTCCTGGGTTTTAGTGGGCAGACACCTAGGATGTTTCTGCATGTCCTCCACTGTACAGTCCTCCACAACAAAAAGTGGCTCAGCCCAACGTGGCAGTGGTGCTGCTGCTGTTGATGTCCACTCTAGAGAAATAAAGATCATTCAATACAGGATTTATTGAGCAGTCACTGTAGCTAATACATTGCAGCTAATACACTGCATGTACAAATATGAAAAACAAATCAAACCAGCACTGTCCACAGTTAGATTTCTTTAGTAAATGGCAAAAGTATTGAGTTTATGTTTCATCATATGGAAATTAGACTCACTGCTAGATGAATGTTCTAAGAGTATCTCTTTTTCTTTGCTTATCTATTTCTCTCTCTTTTTTTTTGTAGAAATCTTGGTTGCAATTTACTCACAGAACTGAGCTTTGGAACATTTCAGGCATGGCATGGAATGCAGTTTTTACAGAAGTTGTAAGTGAATTGAAATTGAACACATACGAAAGAATAACTGTAGAAACCCCACACAGTAATTGATTCACTAGGTATAAGCCCCATATGAACTCTGGAAAGTATGCCTTAAGATCTATTCATTATTTTACAATAAAGAAACTAAGGCCCAAGAAGCTAAAAGACTTGTGTGACATATACACCACATACTCTGTTCTCCCTAGTACTGGCCTTTAGCATGGCCACCAGGAAACATCATCCAGTTCATAAATTATGAGTGTTCTTGTTAGAGGCATTAACAACTTAGATAAGCTTCTGGATCCTCGATCTATATTCACCTTCAATTCCTGGTGATTGCAACCCAGAAAACCTCTTGAATAAGACCTCCATGTTATTGATAAACACTGATAACATGTGTTAGTTAGTGTTTTGGGTCAAAGACATGGGCAATATCCTACTAGTAAAGTTGCACTGTTTGAATGGAAATAAGAATCATGTCTCTTTCACAGGAAATATATCAGAAAACCAGTAGTGTTGATAATCCTAAATATTAAGTGTACTTCTCCTGCACAGCTTCGGATTGATGGCCTAGATTTTTTTAATTCTCTTAGTCTCTTCACTAGTTCTAATAATACAAGTTCTCTAGCTTTAGAAGCTGAAGGACTCCACCAGACAGAAGAGCTATGCCTTCCTCATTCAGATCAAGCATATCTGTATACTGACCTGTCTTCGTCATGTCACCATTGTGCTAAGAAGAACATGAGTTACAGAGAGTAAGAAAGCCAGGCTTCATCCCTCTCAAAGCATTTGTCCACTATTGAGAATGCCCATGCAGTAATGTGACACCATCAAGACAACTTGCACTGTGGTCCCAAAGACAACGCAGTGCTTCCTCCTAGCCCACTGGTGTTGGTTTCCTATGGCAAGCAACACATGCACAAACGTTTGCTGGCCTCAGGCGACGGTCATCACTGTGGTTTGCACTGGGATCCTGGCAGCAGCTTCTCAGATGGAGAGAGGCATAAATACTAAAGATGCAAAGAGCAGCTCAGGTCTGCCCTCTGGGGTGACTTAGGTTGATTAATTTGAAATGGTTCAGACATTTAGAGAGCATCCCACCACATCTGATCCCTTTCTTCTCCCAGCTCTACCTGCTCCTTGCAGAGCAGCTTCTCTTAGAAGCTTAGTCAATCTTTCTCTGCCCATAACAGTTCTTTAAAACCTACATTTATGAGGAGTCTATCATGTTCTAGGTGCTATATAAAGAATTGATACAACTGAGATAATGAAAAGCTGAAAGTTTCTAGAACAGTGTTTGGCACACAGTAAATACTCAAAACTTGTCCTGCTTTTTTTTTTTTTTGTCCTGCTTTTAAAACATGACCATTATCCCATTTTGTGGTGAGAAAGTGGAAACCCAGATGTTGGATAACTTGTCCAGGTTGGCATCATTAACATGTGGCAGAACCATCGAGGAGCCAGGGGAGCCATTTTCTGGGCAGCTCTTACTCCCTAATAATAGCTGAGCTGTTAAGACTCAGCATTTGTGTTATGAAGTTGGTTTCTAATTGCAGTGAGGTCCATTGGGGTTTTTGGGAGCAGAGAGCCTATTTCACTCAGAAAACTCTACCCTTTTGGAATTCTTGGCCACACGATCTCTGACATCCCCAAGATTCTTGCTTTAAAAAAAACTTTTATTTATTCATTTATTCAGTGTGTGTGTGTGTGTGTGTGTGTGTGTGTGTGTGTGTGTGTGTAACAGAGGGCACATGTGTCCTTGTGGAGAACCAAGGTTGACTTCAGGAATCATCCTGGATTGCTTTTACCTTCTTCTTCCTTTGATCTGTGATTTCCCAGGTTGCCCCCACTAGGGCAGGAAGTGCAGCCCACCACCATTTCCACCTGGCGTTTTAAGAGTCTTAACTCCTAAGCCATCTTTCCAGCTCAAGATTCATGCTCTTTGGCCAGCGCACATAAGACATCATTCCTGCTGAGCATCTCACCGACTCTGCCCACTTCTAGTGCCTTTCATAGTCTTTCAGGCAGTCCTCAGACTGAGTAAAATGCTACTAAGTAACCCAGGGTGGAGGTTTGGCTTACACACTTCATCACTTAGATAGAAAGTGAAAAGTTCTAAATTTGAACCCAGGTCCAGGGTATTTTTTTGTCCCAACTATTATCCATTGCCTCGTGCAGCTGTCATAGTTAAGACACTTGTGTGCAATTGTTTTCCAAGAGCACCTTCTAAAGAGGTTGTTACTTCCATTTACTTTTTAAGGAAAGCTAATACAAAATTTATTTCATATTTTTGCCTAACAATTCCTTGGCATATTTTTTCTTTAAAGTCCATTTTTTTCTATTCCACCTGTTTTCTCTATTTCATTTTCTAAATACCTGGGTAGTTCCCAAAAGAACAACAATGTTTTGGATTCTTAAAGTGGCTTATATGTAAATATACAAGTGATATTTTTTATCCACATAAAAAAGAGATGAGTTTAAATTTTCCGTGCAGTCTCAGCACATTAAAAATGCTGATGATTACAATTCCATTTCATTTTTCAGAGTCCTGAACCGTAATCCTCTGACAGTTGTTGAAGATCCCTACCTTTTTAAGTTGCCAGCATTAAAATATCTGTAAGTACGATGATAGTCTTATGATTCTTGAGATGGCTTCTGTTCTTTCTTATTTTCATCAGATGGTATTTTGCTTAAGGATGAGTTACAATTTGATGGGATTGGAGATTAAGGTGTGAAAATATCATCAATTTATTATATTCATATACAAAACACTGAAAGAATAAAAAAAATTAAATAAAAGAAGCAAAAAACATTAATCATAATAGTAATAATAAACGTGGTTTTAAAAAAGAGACTTTTCTTTCAGGAAAACAGCCCTATATATTATTATTTTAATGTAAATAGATTTAAAAAGGTTGACCATGACATGTTTAACCTCACATTCTGAGAAGCTGTTTAGCCCAGTAATTCAAAATGATGGTTTGTATTGTTTTGTTACAGAAAAGGAATTGGCTTTCAGGATAATTTCTGAAAAAAAAATTTTTTTTGTTGATAAAGATATGGGTATCTTGCTATTTAAAAATTTATTGAGGGGTTGGAGAGATGACTCAGGGGTTAAGACTCTGCCTTGCAAGTAGAAGGTCCTGAGTTTGGATCCCAGGTCCCATGTGAAAACACTAGGTAGAAACAGGAGTGGCCTGTATTTCAGGCCCTGGTGAGTAGAGCCTGGGAAATCTCAGAGTAAAGCAAAAAGGACATAGAAGCAATTCATAATGATTCTTGAATTCACCTTTGGCCTTCCACAGTAACACACAGTGCGCGTACGCACACACACACACACACACACACACACACACACACACACACACACACACCATACTAAATAAAGTTTAAGAAAATAAAAAGTTATTGAAATAAAATACATATGAGACACTGAAAAGATCAAAATTTTAGTTTTAATTAGGCTGTTGAAAAAAAATTATTGACAAAGAGATAAAGCAAGGATATCTATTGGGCAAGATATTCAAGAGGAAACAGTGTTGAAGAACACGGAAATATATGAAACGTGGATATACATGTAGAAATATCATTATCCCAATAAGGAAAAAGCATGGTGTGTGTTACAGATAAATGGAAGAGAAAATATGAAATGGTAGCTATGGTGAGGGAATGCAACATGAAAAGAGCTAAGATCCTGGGGAAAGAAGACAGGTTCCAGTCAATGTCATCTTGATGATGTAAGCAGTAGTTGTAATTAGCCTCTGTGTCAGACACTGTTTATAGGGAAGCCAAAATTTAAGTAATCACCTGCAATTATATTATCTAAGTCCAGAATATCTGTACTGGCGTTCCTCATGGATGTCTGGGCTTTCTCCTTCAGAGACATGGGGACAACACAAGTGCAACTGACGACAGTTCAGAACATCCTCATGATGACTCTTGAGCTGGAAAAGCTGTAAGTTCCTTTTTTCTTAGAGAAAAAATTATTTCTTTTTGAAGGCTTGTTTCATTTTAAGATTTTTCAGAACTGTTTTACTCTGTTTTGAATCAGGGAGATAAAGTTTTCATGCAGTTAAGTTCAAGTACACAGTCTGATGAACTTGTACAGTTACGTAACCATTCCTACATCGCTGATGTAGAACATTGGCCTGCCCCTTCTACCCATCAGTCATCTCTCTTCCACTAATTCAGTTCTCTGTGTTTCTGTTTATAGTGTCTTACCTAGTCATATGGCCTGCTGCCTCTGCCAATTTAAAAGCAATATAGAAGTTATCTGCAAGACAGTCAAGCTGCATTGTGAAAGTGGATGTCTGGTGAATTCCACACATTGTCGTGAGTCTCTTGTCTGGTGTTAATGTTTTGATTTTGATTTCTAACTTTAAGCTAGTAGTGATAAAATGTTAAATAATTGCTTTATTTTTATTCGTTCACTCAGAGCAAAACTGCCTAAATTTCTCCACTTCTCCCTTGTTGAAAGTCTCAGTTATTATTGCATGATTTAAAACTGTAAGCACTCCCCATGCATATGACCAAGAGAAGGAATGGAAGCAGAAAGGGATGACATAAATGACTACATTGCCTTCCAATGATCACTTATTCATATAGTCTGGTGACATTTTGTGAAGAAGTTTTATTAGATCAGGTCCCTCTTCAAAGGCATGCAAAGATTGGCTTTGGTTGGTTAGGTTTTTCTTTTTTCTTTTTTCTTTTTTTTTGATAATTCATATATTTTTTCACTTGGTTTATATTACATATTATTTCAAATAATAATTCACTGTACATATCTACTCCAGTTTTTAATCCAGGGTATGTCTGTATAGCCCAAGATTACCCTCCAATTCAAGATACTCTTGTCTAGATCCCCACTGGTGTGACAGTTGTCTGAATGTTATGGATGTAACTATCTCTGTTCTCTAATTAGACTTAAGGCTGACTTTTCATCTGGCAACATATGCGTGGTACTGTAAATCAGTCCAAAAAGCTAGAGATTGGGAGTACATAGGCCCTTATTTCTGTAAGCAATCTATGCACTGGTAACACAGACACATCTCTTCCGATGACCAAGTTTTCTGCTAGTTGCTAGTATGTCTTGGGCAGTTGTTGCACCATGGTATGTGTGTGGAAGTCGGAGGATAACTTTTAAAAGTCACTTCTCTCTTTCCAATATGTGGGCTTAGGGGATTGCAATCAGTTAGGTTTTTCAATTTCATTAAAGTATTAAGTAATACCATTGCATTTGATATCTGACAGCTACTGATTCTCTAACCAGTGAGTGCTGCCTGGCTCTCCTAATGGAATGTCTGGACTGTCTAACTCTATACTTGCTCTCAAACTCAAGCTTTTCTGTCCAAAGATCACCTGTGTGATTTTTAAAGTTTTTTTTAATATGAGAGACAGAGAGAGAGAGCGAGACAGAGAGAGAGACAGAGAGAAAGAGAGAGAGAAGCTCATGTAGGTCAGAGGACACCTTTCAGAAGTCACTTCTCTCTTGGCTCCAGGAACTGAACTCAGATAACCAAGATTGGGAACAGGCACTTTTATGAGCCATCTCACTGACCCCAAAGGGTTTTCCTAAGCTAGGTGTGGTGGCATATGGCTGTTAGGAGACAGAGGCAAGATAACTCAAGTTCAAGACTAGCTTAGGTAACTTAATGAAACCTTGTCTCATAATTTTAAAAATATACATAAAGGAATGAATATTTAGCTTATGTGGACGGGACCCTGTGTTCAATCACAAGTACTTCAACTGTTTTTCTATGCATTAGGTTTGTTAGCACTAACTGAAAACGTGGCTGCTTTCATAACCAGAAGCTTTAATGCAGACTTCTACTAGGATCTGGGATAAATTATTATTTATTGCTATATACATATAAATTATTATTTATTGTTATATACATAAACACAATACTTTATAATTTAATTTATTTGGGGGTGTATGTGTGTTTGTATACAAGAATGCACTTGAGATAACATTTATTTTTCAAAACAAGGTTTCACCAAGTCATTCTTTTCTCCCCCAGAAAAAAAAAAAAAGCATTTTCAACAGGAATGTCAAGTGTTCCATGTCTGGTTATCTATCTGTCCCTAATTCAGGACTCTTCTCAAGCCCACATTCCTTCTCTCTCAACATTCTTCTCTCTTCCTCTGATCCTCACCACCACCAAAAGTCCTCTTAATTCTCCTGGGGCAGAAACCTCGTTGTAGGATGGCACACTTGCATGTCACTCAGTCAGAAGCTTGCGTGACTCCACAGGAAGCTGGAAGAATAAGATAGGAAAGCAACGCAGGCCTCAGACAAAAGCAGTGCCGTTTCTTGTGTGTTTTAGGGCTTCAAGAAATGTTTATCCGGACCTTTCTCTGCAGGTTGCACATGTACATATACTAGGAAATGAAACAAGCCTTAACCTATACCCTAGATACATGCACAAATTTAAGGAAAGAACCAGAAGGATGTGGTGTGTTTATTGAAGAACTCTCTATAATGGCAGCTGGGATATATGGGAGCAGAAGCCGCAGGCTAGAGCTGGGTGGGTAGGCAGAGAAGGACACATCCAGATTGGGTGGGGGGCCATCTGCTTCAGTGCCTTCGGCCCTTGCTCCCCTCAGAAGACTGTCTTTGACACATCATGGTCACTGATGGTCTTAGCAAGAAGAGGGATAGTTGCAGGCTGTGACTTTGCAGAGTTCCGCGAGTCAGTCTCTTCTGCAGACAGGCTCACTGAGCAGCAAACAGGTCTTCCAGCTCTGGACTCTTACTGGGTCCTGGAAGTGGATTGTGGGAAACAGACTTCCTGTATTCACACTCAGCAGGCAGCTACTCTGGCAATGATCTTTGTTGTTGCCGTGACAGGTTTACAGCTGGCTCCCTCTCTTCCCCTCTACATGCCCTCCACGATGGCTGACTCCTGATTTACTTGACCGGGTTGTGTGGCTGTGGACTGAGGAAGGGCTTCAGTCTTCCTTACTTAAGGAGTCTCTTCTTTTTCCACAGTTGAAGAGGCATCTATAGGGAACCCAGAAGGAGCATTCATGAAGGTGTTACAGACCCGGAAGGAAAACACCAGCACTGAGCTGATCATAGAACCCGAAAGGGGCTATTCAGACAAAAATGACCTCAACTTTCCAGGCTTCATGAATGAGCAGTTAGATTTTAATGATGAAAGTGATGTAATTAGTGCACTAAACTATATATTACCATATTTCTCAGAAGGAAATCTTGAAGACGTCATATCAACGCTATTACCATTCATTAAATTGCTATTTTCTAACATACAAGATGCAGATAATACCCTACGTCCTTTGCAAAATAATACAAAGGGGGGTCCTCATAAACCTGCATCCAATAATAACTTGAATTACAAAAACAAACTGAATAAGCTTTATTTTCTGGAAAATTTGTTGGATGCAGAAATTGATGAGGTTAAAAAGAAAGAGAGAACTGCCATGCTTATACAGCAGTCTGACCTTTTAGGTCCCAAATTTAAACGGCAAATTCATCAAAAGAAATCAGAACCTGCTCAGGCAGAAGAAAACAGTTCTAGAGACAAAAGCCTCCGTGAGACAAACAGAGTCCTTAACAGACGAGGAAACAAATGGGAACGACAGTACATGGACTCGAGCAAAGAAAAGAGGAAGCCCAGCGCCCAGCCACCTGTGGATAACACGGCCAAAGCCAGGCAGCTCAGGAGCCTGCCAGTGCAGCTGCAGCAGCTTGAGGTGCAGAAGGCCAGGAAGTCAGGGGGAAGCTCCTCCCACGCAGAGCCCTCCCATGCAAAGCAGCACAAAGCAGCTGTCTCTTCTTCCCCAGGAAAGTACCAGCTGGGCAAGGCTTCCACTTCCAAATCACTACCGGAATTCATGAAAAAACGAAAAGACTTAAGTTATACCATTTTTGTTCTAGAAAGTGCAAATGCTAATGTGAAAAACATGAAAGGCTCTAAAACACTCTCAGAATCTAAAAAAAGTCATCAAAATCTTAGGAAGAAAAAGTCGCACTTCCAGTTGATGGTTGCAAAGAAGCCTCCATCTTCAGCAGCCAGGAGCCTCATAGACTCCCCTTCACGAGGGGCCTTGTCACCTTTAGGGGACCTGAATTCTGAAGAAAACCATTTTCAACATTTGTATGGTGGCTCATATCTCTCTACAGACACAACTGAAGAAAATCATACTCTAACACACAATCTTGAGGAAAACATTCTCGTACCAGACAGCTCTGAACCAGAAGAAACCATAGAAAACAAAACTGCCGATAATGCTTCTGGAGAATCCTCTGGGTCTACAATCAACTTAATGCCAACTGTTCAGCAAACCCGTGAGACACAGTGGGAATACCCACTGCATACTGAGCACGCCAAGCCCAAGGACTTCCCTTTCCCGTTGATACTGTCTCCAGGTGATCAGTTTGAAATTCAGCTAAACCAGCAGCTACGGTCCCTCATCCCAAATAACAACGTGAGAAGACTCATTTCTCACGTTATCAGAACTTTGAAGATGGACTGCTCTGAGACCCACGTGCAACTGTCCTGTGCCAAGCTCATCTCCCGAACGGGCCTCCTCATGAAGCTTCTCAGTGAGCAGCAAGAAATCAAATTTTCCAAGGTCGACTGGGACACAGAACAATGGAAAACTGAGAACTATATCAATGAAAGCCAAAGTGAGCAGAAGGGGCTGGAACCCAACCAGGTGAGGACAGTCCCTAAATATAGTCCCCAGTGTCCCCATCATTAGGATATGCCACTGAAGCAGGCAGGTCCCGGGGCTCCCTGTCCAGATCTGGTGTTGGCCAAGACAGTGATCCCCACTATGCTAAATTCAGAATGAAACAGATCTAAAGCACAGAAATAAAATGCATAATAATAATAATAATGCAAGTAGCACATTAGATTTGGCATATGTTTAAGAACCTACAAGCTGGGGCTGGAGAGGTGGCTCAGGGGTTAAGCCTCTGCCTTGCAGGCAGAAGATCCTGAGTTCAGTTCCTAGACCCCACGTATAGACGCCAGGTAGAAGCAGGGGCGGCCTGCGTTTCTGGTCCTGGTAGGACGGAGCCTGTGAATCCCAGGGCAGAGTAAATGAGGAGGTGGAGGTGGCCCATGGTGGTTCCAGAATTTGCCCATGGTTCTACACACACACACACACATACATACATGCACATGCGCAATTGAATAAATAAATTTAAAAAAAAAAGAACCTGCAAGCTATTCACAGGAGGAATGTTCTTAGGACTTTTTTTCAATGTTCATCAAACCAGGACTTTGTACATACTAGGCATTTGAGCACTCATCTACCTCCCAGCCCTCAACTGTTTTATTAGCAGTCTCACTATAATCCAAGGTTAGCCTGGAACTTACCTTGTAGCTCAGGCTGACCTCAATCTACCATGACAAGCCCAAGAATGGGTTTTGAATTATTGCCTTTCACCACATCCTTCCCATATCTGTTATTTAACAACAACAAATGTCCTTTTTTGTTTTGTTTTCTTTTTAGCTCACAAAGGAGATTCCAGGATATGGCTATAACAACAAACTCATTTTGGCAATATCTGTGACTGTCGTAGTGACAGTTTTAATCATCATTTTCTGTCTCATTGAGGTAAGGACAGTTACCCAGGTGTCCAGAATGTGCTCTATGTAATATATTTAGAACCCACAAACTGATAACCAAAGCCACTTCTCTATACAGAGGAAGTTCCTGAGCTAGGGAAGATGGCTAGTGGGTAAAGCCCTTGCTGTGCAAATATGGGGATGAGCTAGGATCCCCAGATCTCAAATATAGCAGTTTGTCTTCATGATGTTGATAAATACACAACCAAACAGCTTAAGGGAGCAAGGCTTTTATTTAGCTTATGATTTTGGTTACAGTTCATAGTGCTGCTTGGTAGGAGAGTTCATACCAACATCAAGAGCTGAGAGAACTAACCACAATATATATCCACAGAAATTTTTGGTAGGGGGCAAATTTTCTCACTTTTCCAGAATGCCTATGTACCAATAATACAAAGTATGCCAGAGTACTGAACCATCTCTCTCTGTCTTGTCTACCTGCCAGAACAGTCCCACCCATTATAGGCCAGATTTTCTTCCATCAATTAGATAATGTCCCACAGGCTTGCTTAGGACTTATGTCAACTACCAATTCTTCACAGATGTGTCCAGAACTATTTTTCACAGATGCGTCCAGAGCTCAGCCTACAATTGTCAAGTTGACACCTGTATCTAACTAGGACACTACATAAAAGTGGTCTTGGTGGTATAAACATCTGTAATCCCCGCACAGAGTGGGTGGTGGGGTCCTGAGAATCTCCAGAGGCTCTTGGGCCAGGCAGCCTGACTCAGGCAGCAGCACTGAAGACATCAGTCCCAAACAAAGTGGAAAGGCAAGGAGCAACATCAGCAGGTTGGCCACTACCTGTACAGAGAAAGAGAGAGAGAGAGATAGAGACAGAGAGAGAGAGAGAGAGAGAGAGAGAGAGAGAGAGAGAGAGAGAGAGAGGGAGAGAGGGAGGAGATAGTTTCTCGATGGTGTTGCTAACAGAAAGCAGGTGTTTCTGACTGTGAACTATTTCTCACTGTCATGTCATGCAGCATTCTGATTTGGGGTCAATCCTGGGATGTCAATAGAGTGAGACACTCTGAAAGAAGTGAGTTCTCACTCATGATGATGGAATCTGTGTTTCCTCCCTAAACAGATTTATTCCCACAGAACGGCAAAGACGGAAGATGAAGAAACTTTCAGTGGGTAAATATGATACTAGAATCTGAGAACTAGCAGAGAACTCAGCACTTAAGTGAATCCCCTTGTTTCATGGTGAGGAAAGTGCCGGAACAGTGTCATCTCCCCTGGTGTCAATGCCTCGCCCCAAAGAGGCAGAGGCAGTGGGGACCAGCGTGATCGCCCCTGGAGTCACTGGTTCAAGGAAAGAGGGTGAAGTGCAAAAGGGTTGAGCAGTCCTGCTTCTGCTGCATGACATCTGCATCGGTTCTTTCTCCCTTTGGGGAAGGAGTAGGGGAGCCCAGGATGTTAGGGTGTGGAGCTGGTTAAAATGGGAATGTAGAAGCGACCCCTGTGCACTGGCTGCTTCTCACTCTCGGTCATCTTATCCCACTCCAACTTCCTGTGGCCCAAGCACATAGAATTGTAACTGGGAAAGACTTAGTAGAGTTTTCTTGGATTCTTAAATGGAGGAGGAGGAATATCTTACTCTATAAACATATTCTAGAGCATTCCAGAAAGAGGACAGTTCCTTCCCAACTAGACACTTGTCCTTTGATTACCCTGCACTTATTGTCCATATTGGTCATCCTTCATCAGCATACATGCAAAGTGAAGACACCAGTAATTTCTGGGAAATGCACTGATTTTCTTGTTCTATTTGGATTCAGAAAGGATAATGTGAATGGGTACTAGTCATTTCCTTTACTGCTGACTGGCCTCAAACTCATAGCATTCCTCCCGCCTCTCAGTCTCCCGTGTGCTGGAATTATAGATGCGAGTCACCATAGCAGGCTGTCGTCAACTCACTCATGAGAGACAGTCAATCTTCAGGGTGAGGTCTGTGAGCTAGGGAAGTCTACTGTTGGACTTGAGCAGTGCTGGTGTGATTCAACTTTAGGGTAAAGTATCCAGGCAAACAGAAGAATTACTCCCTCGCCCTCAGCAAATCTGCAGGAGAGAATGTGAGTCTGAAGCACTGAAAGGGAAGGCTTTGGAAACAATGATATGCTTCTGCTAAGTGTGGCTGTGAAGTTTGTTCCAAGGGAAAAATGGAGCTTACAGTCCTATGGGTATCTTGCCAGTTGTACTATATGACAAACCATGTTCATGTGCAAAGGTCTCCTCAGAGGCATTGTGGGGCCTTGGTTCAGACTTGGAAAGCTTCTAAAAGTCCAGCACGTATGGACTTATCTGGTTGGATGCTGCTTATTGTGATTATGGAAGAAGACACAGGGTTTGTGCTGATAAGACCTGAGATGTCCCTTGGGAGACACACACACACACACACACACACACACACACACACACACACCCCACAAATTGTCTCATGTATTTGTTTTCCTTCTTTAAGGGGCTCTCGGAAATCCAAACGCAGCGAGAATCAGGTAAGTTTGTAACTCTGCATCATGGTTGAAAAAAAATGGGAAAGCAGAAGTCACAACTTCTCTTCTGTTTTCTAGGAAGGATTTTTCTGGCTGAGGTGGCCGCTGTGGCTTAGAGACATGTACAGACCTCTCCATGCCACTCGCAAGAAAAACATGGCGGAGAATCTCCAGGATAAGGAATCTTCTGAGGAGGAAGAGATTTTTAATAAGGACTCAGGGTCAGTGGTTGGGTGATCTAAAATTCCTCCCTAAAGTGAGCAGCTAAGGACAAGTTATTGACACGTCTAAAATCTTTAGCCTTGCTCTTCTTGCAGTGAAGAAATTTTCAGCAGCTCATGAAGGGAATGAAATGTAACGCAGGAGGATGCTGAGAGGACAACAAAATGATGACCCTATTTCTTTTAACTAAATGCTAATAAATTATTTTTAATACATTCAATGAAGGCTGAAGGCGTTTATGAATAAAAGAAGATCATGAGACTTCATCAGCTAGTCGAAATGCTGGCAATGATGGTGAAGAGTGGTGTCATCATGGATGGTCGACAGGCTTGAGGCCCCAGAGGATCAGGGCGCCTGGGAAATAACCTGACGTGTTTCCCTGTGGCAGTCCAGGCAGTGTGAGTGGCCCTCATTTGGCAGGTCTGTTAGCTGTTGCTGAGCATCAGGGACCCAGGTCATCTCTCAAAGCTTCTTCCCTGAGAATGAAAGGCAGGTGCTTCTCTGAGTGGTGAGTTCACTGAGCCCATGAGTATATCCTGAATGGAAAGCCCAAGAGCAAGGAGTAATAGAAATAGGGGCAGCAGTAGCCACAGTTTACCACAGAGTTCTGTGGGCCTGGAGCCAAGCCCCATCCGACATTTTATATCCTAAGCCATTTTAGCCCAACAATCTATGGAAACAGAGTTGTTTAAAAGTATCATTTTCTGGATATGACTAAGCAAATCTGAAATCTAGGTATTTGGAGGTTGAGGCAGGAGAATCACTACAACTTCAAAACCAGCTAGGCTACACAGTAGTTCCAGGCCTCTCTATATTACACAATGAGTCTTTGTCCCCAAAAACTTAATTATGATTTCACAGATAAAGAAAACAGTGCTTAAAGAACACAGATACTCTGACACATGTCCTGAACCACACATCCTGACAAGGAATAAGACCATTAGGCTCCCATACCCTCTCAACACAGGAAGATGAAGATTCACACCATGCTGCTAACAGGGTGTCAGTCAATTGTGATAGTACCTATGAGGATGGTGGTGGCAACTGGGCTATATACAGTGCTGGACACCTTAGTGACAATGTCAGAAGTATATAACCCCCCCAGGTCAGCTCAAATTGTGATGGAGTACACAGGTATTGACCTTAATAAAAGTGCTGGACACAAAGAGGAACTGCCACAAAAGCCAAAATACAGAAGCTTCTATTACTCAGCTTCCCCAAGTCTAGACCAGGAACCCAGAAGCCCTGGGTTCCTATTTGTCCTGTGCAATTTTTTTCCTAATTAATGCACAATGTGAGGCTATATAGAACATGACATCAGATATGAACACTCCTCAAACACTGCTCTCCCACATTTCTTGTTCAGTGTTGATAAGATTTCACACTATAGCACAGGTTGGCCTCAAATTCTCAATAATCCTGTGTTTCGACCTCTTAAGTATTGGGGTTACATATGTGAGCCCCCACTTCCTACCAATTCCCAGCTTCCTACCAATTTCTAGATTAAAACTCCTAAGTGTAAGATTCTATCTTTCCTGGCTGGTTCTGCATGGGGCAGAGTTTGTGAGTAGAGCTTTGTCTGGGCAGCCTCTGTTCTCCACTCTTGACTATGCATGTAATATGACCAGCTCTCTCAAGCTCCTGCCCTGTGGCTTCCCTACTATGATGGACAGCAATCTAGAATTCTGAGCCAAATAAGCACGTTCTCCCTTAAGTTATTTTTGTCAGAGTTATTTTATCACAGCAACAGAAGAGAAACTAATACAGGCCCAAAGCAGAAAAAGCTTCAGAGGAGGGTGGGAACATACCCAAACTCACCCTGTTGCCCAGGGGGTCAGAGGTTATCTGACAAACAGTCCTGTCTTGTAGGTCACATATTAACCAAGTCTCATCTGTCCGTAGGGACTGAAAACTGTCTTTCGGACTCCTGATCTAATGCCTACTGTGGCATTGATATCTTTCTTGAAAGATGATTCTGTTCAGAACGTCTTTCCATCAAACCTTGTATGCTTGCCCTCCCTCAAGACTAATAATTGGTGCTCATCTTAGTTACTCTTCTCATTGCTGTAATGAATGGCTCACAGATTTAGGGGACAAGGAGATTTTTATTCATGCTCACAATTCCCTGGGGTATAATCCATTGTGATAGCAGGATTCATACCAGCATCAAGAGCTGATTTACCAGCAAGACCTAAGGAACTGGTGTTCATCATATTCTCAGGAAAATGTGGAGAGAGGGGCATACTTTCTTCTACTTTACCAGTTTACCAAATTACCATCTGCTCTCTATCTTACTCACCTTCCTTGGGAACATTCTCACCAAATGTTGGCTGGGTCTTCCATATCAATTACATATTACTAGCATAGTATGTTCCTTTTGGGTTACTTCCCACAATCTTAGGGTTTTTCTGTAAGTCCCCTCTTATGTCCCATGCCCCTCCTATCTCCATCCTCTCATTCCCCTCTATGTATTTTTCCCAATTATTCCCTCACTCACCCTTGTCCTAGTATCCTAAATCTTCCCCTTAAAGGGGTTTCACCCTAACCATCCCTTCCCACCTTCCCACTCATAGATCTTTTTTGAATTTTCTGGCTTTTACAATGCTTCCAATTCAAATACATTGACAAGGATATCAGTTCAATCATCCATATATAAAAGAGAACAGGCAGTACTTAACATTCTGTGTCTGAGATACTTCACTCTGTATTAAATTTCCAGTTCCATCCATTTACCAGAAAATTCCATAATCTCATCCTTTCTGATGGCTGAATAATATTCCATTGTGCATATGTACCACATTTTCATTATCCATTCCTCTGTTGATGGGCATGTTGGCTGATTCCATTTCTTCACTGTTGTGACTAGAGCTGCAATGAACACAGATGAACAAGTGTATAATGTAGAGAGTCTTTTGGGAATATTCCAGGAGTTGTATAGCTAGGTCATATAACAGTTCCATTTTAAGCTTTCTGAGGAACCTCTACACTTATCTCCATAGCGAGTGTATCAGTTTACACTCCCACCAGCAGTAAATAAGTGTCCCCTTTTCTCCACAGCCTCACCAGCAATCTCTGTTGTTTGTGTTCTTGATCTTAGACATTCTGACTGGGATAAAATGGTATTGCAGGGTTGTTTTGATTTGCATTTCTCTGATAATAAGAGAAATTGAACATCTTTTAAGGTATTTGTTTGACATTTTAATTTCTTTTTGAGTGCAATCCCTATTTAGTTCCAGAGCCCATTTTTTAATTGAAATGTTTGCTGTCTTGGTGTTTAATTTTCTGATCTCTTTGTATACTCTGGAGATTAGTTCTTTGTCAAATTCATAGCTAGCAAAGAATTTCTCCCATTCTGTGGGTTTTTGTTTTGCACAATTAACAGTTTCTTTTGCAGAACAGAAGCTTTTTTAATTTCAAAAAGTCCATTTGTTGACTATACTCTTCTATGTAGATGTCCAATTTTCCCAACACCATTTGTTCAAGATGCTATCTTTTTCCCAGCATGCATTTTTGGCACCTTTGTCAAAAATTAACTGGCCGTATGTGTGGGAATTTATATCTGGGTCTTCTGTTCTGATCCATTAATTGATGTATCTGGTTTTGTGCCAGTACCAGGCTGTTTTTATTACTATAGCTCTGTAATATAGTTTGAAATTTGGCATGGTGATACTTTCAATAGCCTTCTTATTTCCCAAAATTGTTTTGCTTAATTGTGGGTTTTTTGGTCTTCATGAATTTTGAAATTTTTTTCCATTTCTATGAAGAATTGCATTGGGATTTTAATTGGAATTGCATTGAATCTGTATATTGCTTTGGATAGGATGGTCATTTTCACAATATTGATCCTACCAATCCATGAGCAAGAAAGGACTTTCCACCTTCTAGTGTCTTCTTTAATTTCTTGCAGCAGTGTTTTGTAGTTTCCATTATACAGATCTTTTATTTCATTTGTTAAATTTATTCCAAGGTATTTTATTTTCTTTGTAGCTACGATGAATGGGATTGATTCATTTATTAGCTTGTTTGTCTCTGGTACATAGGAAGGCTACTGATTTTGTATGTTGATTTTGTAGCCTGCCACTTTACTGAAATTGTTTATTAATTTGAGTAGTTTCTTGATGGAGTCATGTGGAGCTCTCAAGTATAGAATCATATCATCTGTAAATAGGGATACTTTGACTTCTTCCTTACCTATCTGTATCCCTTTTATTTCCCTCTCTTGCCTTAGTGCTCTAGCTAGGACTTCAAGCATGATATTGAGCAGGAGTGGTGACAGTGGACAGCTTTCTCTTGTTCCGGATGTAAATTGGAATGTTTCAAGTTTTTCCCTATTTAGGATGATGCTTGCTTTAGACTTGAAATATATAGCCTTTATCAAGTTGAGATAGGTCCCCTCTGTTCCCATTTTCTCCAAAATTTTTATCATGAAGGGATGCTGGATTTTGTCAAATGTCTTTTCTACATCAATTGAGAGGATCATATGATTTGGTTTTCGAGTCTGTTAATATGATGAATCACGTTTATTGATTTATGTATGTTAAACCATCTTGCATTACTGGCATGAACCCAACTTGATCATGGTATATAATCCTTTGGCTGTGTTTTTGAATTCGGTTTGTTAGTAGTTTATTGAGGATTTTTGCATTCATATTCATTAGTGAGATTGGCCTATAATTCTCTTTCTTTCATGTGTCAAAATTATATTGGTTTTGTAGAAAGAGTTTGGGAGTATTCCTTGTATTTCTATTTTATGGAATAATTGAGAAGTAGTGGTGTTAGCTCTCCTCTGAAGGCCTGGCAGAATTCTGCACTGAATCCATCTGGTCCTGGGCTCTTTCAGTTGGGAGATGTGATAGTTAAGCCTAGGTGTCAACTTGATACACCTGGTATTAATTAAGATAGGCTGAGACCACACCTGGAAGGATCAACTGAGACTACTTGAAAGTATTATATCCGCCCTAGATCTTATCAGAACCTCCAAAGATCTCATAGGATCCTCCCAGTACTGGACCATATAAAAAGGAGCCACCAAAGAGAAGAGATGCTTATTGCAGGAATTGCTAATTGCTTAATATTACATCTTAAAGCCTTAGGAAAAAAGGAGCAAACCAATTCAAAAAATAGCACACTGGAAGAAATATCCTACTAGAAATTGCTCTTCCTTCCAGCCACCCAGTTTCTTCGACCCTCTAGCCTTCCAACCCTCCAAGTCATCACCTAGACTAAAGACTGTAGGAATTCTCGAGCCTTCAGCCATCATCCACTTGACTACGGAACTGAGCAGCTACTGGCAGCCATCGTTGGACTACCTCGGCCATATCTGTAAGCCAACTCAATACATTTCCCTATATATTCATTGTGTCGATTCTGCATCTCTAGAGAACCTGACTAATACAGGAGACTTGTAATTACTGTTCCAATTTCATCTGTTATTGGCCTGTTTAATGTGCCTATTTCATCTTGAGTCAATTTTGGTAGGTCCTATGTGTTTAGGATTCCATCCATTTCCTTTAGATTGTCCAATTTAAGAGAATTTTGAAAGTATATCCTTATGATTCTCTGGATTTCTCCGGTATCTGTTGTAATTTCCCCCTTTACATTTCTGATTTTGTGGATTTGAATGGTCTTTCTTCTTCTTTTGGTTACTGAAGCTAAGGGTTTATCAATCTTGTTTATCTTTTCAAAAAAAACAGTTCTTTGCTTCATTGATTTTTTTTTTGTATTGTCTTTATCAGTTCCAATTCTTTGATTTCTCCTTGGATCTTGGATATTTCTTCCAGTGTGCTATATTTTGGGTTGGTTTGCTCCTTTTTCCTAAGGCTTTAAGATGTAACATTAAGCCATTTATTCAGGATCTTTCTCTTTTTGTGCTATAAATTTTCCTATTAGAACTGCTTTCAATGTGTCCTATAGATTTTGGTAGGTTGTATCTTCATTTTCATTAACCTCAAGGAAATTTTTAATTTCCTGTTTTATTTCATTTTTGACACATTCCTCACTCAAAAATGTGTCAGTTTCCATGAGTTTCCTTTGTTGTAGATATCTGTCTTTATTCCATGATGGTCAGATAGTATGCAGTGAATGACTTCAATTTTTCTGTATATATGGAGATTAGATTTGTTTCCTGGTATATGGTCTATTTTCAAGAATGTCCCATGAGCTGCTGAGTAGAATTGTGTATTCTTTAGTGTTTAGATGAAATGTTCTGTAGATATCTGTAAGGTCCATTTGATTTGTGGTTTCACTTAACTCCAATGTGTCTCTGTTTAGTTTTTGGCCTGTTGATCTATCCAGCAGTATGAGTCGGGTATTGAAGTCTCCTCCTACTACTGTGTTTGAGTTGATTAGTTGTTTTGTCTCCTGCAGTGTTTGTTGATGAATTTGGGTGCTTTCATGTTTGGTGCATATGTTTAAGACTGTAAGATGATCTTGCTGGAAGTTTCCCTCTAGTAAGAGGTAGTATCCATTTGCATCTCATATGGGTTGCTTTAGTTTGAAGTCTATTTTATCTGATATTCAGATGGCAATTCCTGCTTGTTTCCTCATTCCATTTACTTGGAGTATTTTTGACTATTTTTGACCATCTGAGAAAGTGTTTATCTTTCAAAGCGAGGCATGTTTCTTGGAGGCAGAGAATTGATAGATCATGATATTTAATCCAAGTCATAATCCTGTGTTTCTTGAATGGGGAGTTGATCCCATTGACATTCAAAGTTGTTATTGAAAGGTTCCTGACATCTTATTGACCTTGTGGTATTTGCTATTTTAGTACCTCATTCAACTCTTGTGCTGATATTTATCCACTTTAGCTTCTTTGATGCATTTATCCTTCTCTTCCATCTTGCACATTTCTTCCAGTGTTCTCTATAGCCCTGGCTTAGTGGCCATATAGTCTTTTAATTTGTTTTTGTCATGAATGTTTTTCTTTCACCTTCTAGTATGACCAACAATTTTGTTGGCTATAATAACTGGGTTGGCATTTGTGTTCATTCAGAGCCTGTATTGTGTCTCTCCAGGCTCTTCTGGCTTTTACTGTTTGTATTGAGAAGTCAGTTGTTATTTTCATGGGTTTACCTCTAAATGTGACTTGTTCTTTTGTCTTGCAGCTCTTAAGATCTTGTCTTTAATGTGTATATTTGGAGCTGCCTATCATATGTTGCAGTGTGCTTCTTTTTTTGTCTTGAGCATTTGGTGTTCTGTAGGCCTCTTGAATCAGGATGGGTATCTCTTTTTTTAGGTCAGAGAAATTTTCCTCTATTATCTAATTGATTATACATGGTAGATCTTCCTTCTGTGTGTCTGTTTCTGGGATACCATGATGCATATGTTGGCCTTTTGATGGTGTTCCAGAGTTCCTGTATATTCCATTAAAGTGAATTTTTCGGTTTATCATTTTCTCACATTGGTTTCATGAACCTTTTCTATTTTGTCTTCCTATTCTGAGACTGTGTCTTCTACATGATCAATTCTATGTTTGAGACTCTCCATTGAATTTTTTATTATACTGCTTAAATTTTTTTTGTTCCAGTGGTGTTTCATTCTTTTTTTTTTCAATGTTTCTGTTTGTTTGTAGATCACTTTGGGGTTTTTTCAATATTGATAGATCTGTTTTCAGGCTCTCGATTTTCATTCTATTTGAGTCTTGTTCGTTGGTGTATTCTTGGAATTCTTTCCTGAATTTGTTATGTTTTTCTTGAAATATGTTTAGGGGTTTTTGTCTAAGTCTTCTTAGAGCTGTTTGAACATATTTATAATTAATCTTTGAAATTCATTGTCTTGGTTTTTGTTCTCTTGGATACCTTCCAATAGGCTATTCTCTGTGGGGTCTGATGGCTTGGATTCAGTGATCTTGATCAGGAGACATGTTTTCTTGGGTTCTTGTGTTCCTTCTGTTTTAACTACAAGATATTGGCATTTTTAGGATGAGTAGCTGTTGATTGTAGTTTTGTTTTTCAGAGGCTTTTTCTATCTTTATTCCTTAAAGTTTGGTGATGTATGAAATTTTCTATTTGGACTTATTTCCTGGGTAGGGCACACATCACCAGCTCAGGAACTATTCTATTGATGAAGCAATTCCATTAATATTTTTTATTATTTGAATTTTTCACTTTCTTTTTTTCTGTCTTTCTATCTCTGTGTTCATCTCTAATGTTGTCTTCCTTATTTCATTTAGCTGTTTATATTTTCTTGGAATTCAGTCTCATTGTTTCTATCTTTAATAAATACATTCAGGTATCCATTCATTTCCTGGTTGTTTTCTTAGAGTTTGTTGACATGTTTTTCATTGTTCTTTTGAGTTCCTGGTCTTATGTACCTTCCAGTTCACTCTTCATGGAGACCATTCCTGTTGGGGTGGTGGTTTTGACTGGGGGCAAATGGACTACATTTCTGATATTACTTGTGGTTTTTATCTGGGATTTAGGCATCTTGAGCTGGTATGTTAGTTTTTTGGGTTTTTTTTTTTATTTATTCAATTGTGTGTGTGTGTGTGTGTGTGTGTGTGTGTGTGTGTGTGTGTAGAACCACGGGCGAATTCAGGAACCACTGTGGACCACCTCCTCCTTGTTTACCTGCCCTGGGATTCACAGGCTCCGCCCTACCAGGACCAGAAACGCAGGCCGCCCCCGCTTCTGCCTGGCGTCTATATGTGGGGTCTAGGATCTGAACTCAGGACCTTCTGCCTGCAAGGCAAAGGCTTAACCCCTGAGCCACCTCTCCAGCCCCTGTTAGTTTTATTTTTGATTTTGCTTAAAACCCATTAGGTAGGGGTTACTTGTCCCTATGAGATGCAATGTGTTTTCTAGCCTGGTGACCTCTGGTGGCTCCTCAAGGTGCAGGGCACAAACAGGACTGGGCTGCAGGTCATGCTTTTCTGGTGAGTTCTAGGTCACTTCTCATCCTCCAACCCCTCTTCCCCAGCCTTAATCTCATTTCAATTTATTTAATCCTTGGTTGAGACTCCCAGATTAGAAAAAAAGGAGAGTCACCTTTAAAAGCTGTTGTAAGTTCTCAGTAACTGTTTTATCCTTCTTTCTTCTGAACATACCCTCCTTTCCATACTACAGGATCAATTACACCAGGATGTTGACCTTACTTTATTAAGACTTAAGACTTATTTCTGCTCCCATACTTTATTACAGACTCTCTGGTCAATCTCCTCTTTTTTTTTTAATTTTTTTATTATTATTTATTCAACTGTGTGTATGTGCGTGCGCACGCGTGTGTGTGTCTGTGTGTCTGTGTATGTGTAGAACCACGGACGAATTCGCGAACCACTATGGACGCCTCCACCTCCTTCTGCCCCGGGATTCACAGGCTCCGTCCTACCAGGACCAGAAGCGCAGGCCGCCCCGGCTTCTGCCTGGCATCTATACGTGGGATCTGGGATCTGAACTCAGGACCTTCCACCTGCAAGGCGGAGGCTTAACTCCTGAGCCACCTCTCCAGCCCTCAATCTCCTCTTAATATGCTCTCCATTCCCAAGTTTCTTCTCAGGGGACTCTCAGACCAAGGCCAGTAACATCTCCCAGCGCAAGACTGACAGATGGGCTTCTCTCTCATGTTCTGCTGTGTTCTCACACTGATGGACATTTATACAGGTTGGATAGAGGATTTTCAAACCAAGTCCAAGCAGGTACAGGAAGTCTCTCACACCCTTCTATCTCAGAATGTTCCTCTCTTAGACTATCTTCCTCCCTACAGTCTGATAACAAGCCTGCCTATGTTTCTAGATGGCACCTGGCCATCTCCTTAGGCATCAAGTACTCTTTTCTATTCTTTACACACCCTAATCTTCTGGTAAAATGGAACGTGCTGATGTTTTTCTTAAACAACATTTAATTAAACTAATGCATGAACTTGAACTCTGGCCTATTTTCCAGTTAGGTGCATTTATCCATGTATGGACTCTCCCAAGAAAACTCCTTAATATTAGCCCTTTGAATTTATGTGTAGGTTTATCATCATCTCCTCCCTCACTGCTCACTACTTCAATCCTCTTTTCCTGATATACAGTCTAGCTTAAACCTGACTATATATACATCATATATTCCTTTGTTCATACATACCTTTCCAAATGTCATAGTTAGGCCCAGGTGCCAACTTGACAGTTGAGAGTTTGAGCTCTGGGCATATTAGTGGAGAATTAGCTGAATTAAGCCCAGAGCGAACCTGAAGAAGATTGTCTAGTTGGTGGGGCACACCTAGCCCACTGGTGGGTGGGACTAGGCCCTGAACAGGTGAATAAAATACAGAGAAATGACTGAGAGAGTCGGCAGACATCCTTTTGTACACTTGGCCAGACATGCTGGTCTGGCGAGTAAGGATCGTCCCTCTCTCAGCCATTACATAGAGATGGTGTGGCCAGTTCCCTCAACCCTGGTGTTGGTGCATGCTCTCCTGTCAAGCTGGACTATAAACTAACCGGACTATCAGTAAGAAAATAAACCCCTTGCTCCTTTAATCCATTTGATATCATTTATCAGCAAACATGCAGGTGAACTGCAACAGAATTTGATACCCAAGAAGTGGGGTTTTGCTGATAAATCTATGTGGATTTTGTGGCTTTTGAACGGTTTTGCTGGACAAAGTTTGAAATGTTTGAAGATTTTCACTTTGTGGATTATAAATACCATTCTTCAGAGTTTAATGGGCCAATTGGATAATGCCATGCTGAGAAAGTTATGGATTGTTTGGACCCAGTTTCTGATGAGGGGAAGAAGAACTTGGGTGAAGTTGAATTTAAACATGATAGACTGGTTTGCTTGACAGAGGAGCGCTGTGAAGCTCTGGATGTGGAAAGGGCAGGCAGCAGAATACCTGCTGCTGTCGAAGAAATTAATATCAGTGAAGGAAAACTTAGTGACTTACACTGGGATGGTGGAACATGTGAAAACCACCATATGGCGAATCTGTGGTTTGAAAACCAGATTCCTTCAGGGGCCGAAAGCCCAAGTTAAAGATTTTTTTTTTGCCCTTTGGAAGTTTGGCTACCAAAAAAGAGGCTTTTCCAGTATCAGCGCACCAAACTTGGCACAGCTCTAGTTCAAGTGGACCAAGCTACATTTCAAATTCACTTCGGAATCTGGTTTGGTGTACGATTGTAGGGTTCATGAAGAGCACCAAAAGCTTTACACCAAGTAGCAGGCAGAAAGACCTGCAAAAGAGGGTGAAGCTTATAGCTGCAGAGGCGAACCCAGAGTACTGTTGAAGATTCCCAGAACTGTGGGATATATGCTGAGGACAGCTGCAAGTGGAGATTCAGCCTGATTCAGAGGAACTCTGCTTTTACAACTTCAAGCTGCAAACAGGGACTGGGAATGCCTAGAATCTTTGAGGCGCCTTGACTATGTGATGAGCAACAGAAGATGGTCATTGAAGTACAGGATGAGGTAATTTGCTGGACTTTGGTCTTAACTTGAATTTCCTTATTGTTACAATGATTTTATTTGGGATATTTAAAGAAAGACTTTCAGTTCCAACATTTTAATGACAAATTTTAATGAGAGAACATTTTAAATTTGTCCATGAAATGTATTTATATTTTTAAGATAACTTTTAACATCTATGGGGACAAGGATTGAAGATTACAATTTAAAAGTGCTATGTTTTTGTGTCAAGTTGAAAAGGGGTGGAGTGTCATAGTTAGGCACAGTTGAGGGTTTGAGCTCTGGGCACATTTGTGGAGAATTAGTAGCTGAGTTAAGCCCAGAACAAACCTGAAGGCAATTATCTAGTTGATGGGGCAGACCCAACCCATGGTAGGTGGGACTAGGCCCTGAACAGGTGAATAAAATACAGAGAAATGACTGAGAGAGTCGGCAGACATCCTTTTGTACACTTGGCCAGACATGCTGGTCTGGCGTGTAAGGATCGTCCCTCTCTCAGCCATTACATAGAAATGGTGTGGCCAGTTCCCTCAACCCTGGTGTTGGTGTGTGCTCTCCTGTCAAGCTGGACTACAGACTGTAACCAGACTATCAGTAAGAAAATAAACCCCTTGTTGCCTTAAAAGCCATTTGATGTCATTTATCAGCAACCACGCAGGCAAACTGCAACACCAAATCTCACCCTTCTTTTCCAGTCTCATTATATTTCCACCCTGGTGACTTGATTTATGCCTCTGACTCCCTTCCACCCCCTACAACCTAAATGCCAGGACCTGCTCACCAGGTAATCTTGACTATTCCTATGAAACCAAAGTGAAGGACATTCCTCATTGGTGTCACCTCTGAACACTTGAATTGCCTTTGACCCCTCTGACAATCTTCCATTCTCTGTGACCTCTCCATTACCTCCCGACTTCCAACTAACCAGACTCTATACTCTTTAACTCTTTACTTCCAGCTATCACTGAGCTAAATTCAAAAGGAGTGTTGAATCAGATACCTTGAAACATCCCTTGTTCTGGCTGCTTCTGGCTCTATGTACAGTACTTATAATATTCAACCTTTGTATGAATCTCTGCCAACTTCCCACAGGATGGGATGTACCACTTTGTCTATTGAAGAGCTCCCAACAATTTTGGTGACCTATCTATCTAGTACCTCCCCCCCACATACAGGTTCCACCTCCGACTGACCCCGGTGTCTACCCCAGAGATCAGGAAGTTCTACAACCCACTGTGGCAACTCCTAATCAATCACACTCTCTGTTTTCTTTCTCCCATATCCTAGTGCCTCACTACTCATCTGTTTTAGCCAGACAATATTCCTGAGTACCCAACTCCTTGAAAGCTATAATTCCTCCCTATCTTCTTCATACTGGGTCTGCCTCCACCTCTCCCAAAAGGCAAACAAGGCCTCCTCCCTGCTCCATACCCCCCAATCAGCACCTGGCTAACCTCTACAGATGGCTTTCACTTCTCATGGACTGATACCTCTGAGTTTGAGTTCATGAAGCCAAATTTCTGGGGCTGAAGAAGTGGCTCAGGAGTTAAGCCTCTGCCTTGCAGGCGGAAGGTCCCAAGTTCGGATCCTAGATCCCACGTATAGACGCCAGGCAGAAGCAGGGGCAGCCTGCATTTCTGGTCCTGGTAGGGCAGAGCCTGTGAATCCCGGGACAGAGTAAACAAGGAGGAGGCAAAGGCAGTCCACAGTGGTTCCCAAATTCGCCTGTGGTTCTACACACACACACACACACACACACACATGCGCGTGTGAACACACGCATACACGCACAATTGAATAAAAAAAAAAAAGAAGCCAAATTTCTGGGATGGTGGTGAACATTTACAAAACAATTTGACTCTGTTCACAGAGCTCTCATATGATTAAAACCTCCCCAATGTGTCTATTGGGCTCCCCTATGTATCTCAAAGTCCCCTTTCCCTTCATCTATTCCTATGACTCCCTTCCTCTCCATCAGTATAGTCTCACTGTCACCTCTTTTGTGTCAAAGAGTCATCTTAACCTGCCTATCAATGCAGGAAAATTGACCTCCTCCATCTGATCGGACCCCTCCCTTTAATTTTTTTGAATGTACAAAAAACTCTTTTTACTGCCATGGGGACATAGATCCTCAACTGGACTCCCACCCCCCTGGGTCTTCTTGGATCTACCCCAAAGCCCTTTTGTTTACTCTAAACTCCCACCACCTCTCACAGGTTTCCAACCCCCAGAACATCTGACCATTTATTCCTGGGTACTAGCACTTTCTACTTAGCCTGAGAGATACCGTCTATCAACCAATCTCTTTTAACCTCCCCACAATCTTTGATAACTGCATTCTCTGGGCACTTCCATCTTCATATAGAAAAATCCCAAGAAAACTCCAGATGAAATGATGTTAATGGCTTTTGTGTGTTAACCAACTTTGACCTAATCCTTTGTCTCTCCTACTGGGAATCTTTTAGATCTGTGAATCTAATATATATGCCTCCCCACAACCTGGACATGATCACTTGTCCTACTATCCCTCTCTACCTCCCTAATCTTTTGACACCCCAGGTCCTACTTTCACTTCTGCCCCCATTAAGGAAAGATGAGTTATTTAACTATGTTGGGATGTTCTCTGGAGATCTTTGAAGTCATCCCCAGGGTTGGAATTATCCCAAAGGAACACACCCTGAAGTCCTCAACCCTCTGTTCATGAAAGGATATTGAGATTGGTTCTCCTTTACGAATAAGCCCTACCATGAGGTTGGCACAAGATCAGCTGGGTTGGGCCCCAATTATGAACAAACCAATGAGATGTAAAAGATCAAAAGCTCCAATTAGGTTTGTAGAAACTGGAGCTAACCAGTAAGGAAAAGCCATTTCCTTCCCCTCACACACACACTTATCTAACCCTATAAATAACCCTGATCCTGATAGCCTTCTTTGGTTCCTTTGCCCCTCGTGGTATTCTATATCTAGAGTCTGTGAGTTCCTTTCATTTCTGTTGCTCTTCATGGATTCCATGCCTGGCATCCATGACTTCTTGAGGGGGCTCTCTTGTCATGAGTTCCATTCTTTCTCTCATCTAATAAACTCTAACAATCCTTTTTTTTTTTTTTTATTAAAAATTTAATTATACATTTTAAAATTTTTTACCAGTTCCCTCCCTCCCCCCTCCCCTTCCCCCAGTGTCTCCCCCCCAATTCCCAGAAACTCTAACAATCCTTGAGCCGTATTCTGCTTCAATCTCAAGGACATACAAAAATCTCCCACATAACATTTTGTGGAGCACAGCCAGGAGCTCTCCCTGCCCCATAATAGCCTCTCAACTCCTGCTTAGGGACCACCAGATATCCCCTTTAAGTACTTCTTCTCCCACCTGATAGTTTATCTTCCTGTTCAGCAGAAAGCAGCCTCCTTGTAAATTTCTCTTCTTTCCTCTTCCAAATATATAAATGACGAAATCCAGAAATGTTAACCATGGCCACACCATTTTTCACTGTGTGTGTGTGTGTGTGTGTGTGTGTGTGTGTGTGTGTGTGTGTATAAGAAGATACTTAAGTGTATGTTCTTAATGGAGGGCCACAGGTAACTTTGGGAATCATCCTGGATTGTGTAGTGGTCTAAAATAAGAATGGGACAAACTTGTAACAAGGAATCTGCTGTGGCAGGACTTTGTAAGAATGGAAAATTTACTGACCAAAAATGTCAGAATCCTCTGGCCACTGATAAGCCCCAGGAAAATGAAACTCCCTGGAATTTCCTGGGGGCATCTCCTTAAAGAACAGGGCTTACAAAATAACTGTTGTAAAACTAGGTTGTTGCCGGTAACTGATAACTGATGATCTTTACTTGCTTCTGTAAACGTTGCTTACTTTGTAGTATGTAGTGCTTGCCTTTACAAGTCTGGGCAAGACAAAATTTAGATGCATTCAACCTGAACAGAGTGTGGATGCCAATCAGCTAAATAAAGCCTCACCCCTTTTTAAAAAAAAACTTATTTGGTATCAGAGTGACCAATTCCTGAGCGTCCAGACCCCACTATATTTGGAGGCTCATCCGGGATCTGGTGCTCAGTCCATTCAATTTTTTTCTGACTGGCCTTAGAGGTCCAAGGATGCTAACAATACCGGAAGCCAGATCTTCTGGGATGGCCAACAGAGTGCTTTCACTTTGGCTTGGGGGGAGTGCAATTGGTTAGGTAGGTGTCAGATTCTCAGTGCCTAGACTGGTTTTAAAGTCTGTCCTGAAGATATCAGAGGCCAGTTCTCTAGAGGTCCACATTAACTCAAGGACAACCCATAAGGCTGACATCAGGGTCCCTAACAAACTTTCATCACCCAGAAGGGAGAGACACCTGGAAAAATCTCCGGAGGTAAGTTTTCTGGAGTGCACATATCTGAGGGGGCCACTGGGTAGCTGAACATAGTACTAATTCCCAAGTCCAAAGTTCTTACAAGACATCCTTAAGACCCATCTGTTTGACCTAGCTAGTGGGGCTGGTCAAAACCTGGTTTTGGTTCTGGAGTTGGCCGCCAATTCTGTTTTAATGCCTTGTTGTGTGATTACTGATTGTTGTATCTTTAAGGCTTTGTCTGATTTAATCATCATATCATAATGTTAATGTTTTGTTTGTTAAAGCTGGACATCCTGCAAATTTTAGAATTGAGGGCAATGACAAGATCCCGGACTGCAGGCTCTGGACTGGAATGCTGACATGAAAGCAGACAGGTTCCTAGAAGACCATCTGAATGAGTAAGTCAATTCCTCCCCAGGTAGACAGTTAGGAGCTGGTGTGGGCTTGACCACCCCTCAAGAGACCTTTATTCTAAGCTCCTTGATGCTATTCTGAGAGGGTAAAACTGGGTATCTGTTAAGGAGCTTTGAATATACTTCAAAATAGAAAGGTAAGAACTTAAAATAAAAATGTATGATCTCTAAATGATTGTTGAATGAATGTGCATGTACATGCTTGGATCCAAATGCTTGTGGGAGTCTTTAAATGTTTGAGGATTCATGAATGCTCGAAGTGGCTTAATGACAGATAGCTGTATAGCCTGATGGATTGTATGGTGAAAGAAATGGTCCCACAGCCTGGTGACTAGGGGTCTGAATGGCCCTGGCCTACAGTCATTTAAACTTAATGGGCGCTCACCCCTCTTCCCAAAAGGGACCAATGAAAGGGAAGAGGGCGATGACCAAGTTCAGGGTGTATACTTCCAGCCCATTGCTAAGACTTCTTTAAGCCTCTGCAAAGGGGCCAACCAGGCAGGCAAAAAAACTATTATAGTTGTTCTACCTCACTATTGCTTTGCTCTGGGGATTCCCAAGCTCCACTTTTCAGGTCTGGGAATACAGGTCTCAATCATTTCTACTGGACATATTTATAGTGGGATCTGGTGATCTGAACTCAGGTCCTTTTGTTTTTGAAGCAAAACTTTAACCCCTGAGCCATCTCCTCAACATGGTCACACCATTTTTTTTTTTTTTTATCAAGCCTCCCCTACCTTGCATGGAATGTGGAAATTCTGGGAACCAACCACACCAGCTCCTTCTGATTTTTCTCCCTAAACCCCTGATCTCCCCACTGTAATGGTCTTGGGAGATGGAATTTCATTTATCCCTAACTTCCTCCCCCACTTCTTTCCCACCATATAATTCCCTTAGTGGTATATTTCCATATGCCAGAAAATCCCCCAGGGCAGGTTTTCATTTCTCAAATATGCCTGCACTGTTGGGGTCTCTCTCTACCTTACCCCAACCCAACAATAGAAAACCCAGAAGTATTCATGAAGGTGTTTGTTACTTTGATGTGGAAGTCCATTGGTTAAAAAGAAGCTAACACAAGGAAGAGGCTTAAGAAATATGAGGTTTATTAGCGCTGAGGGCCTGGTGGCCCGGGGAAGCAGAGTTTGGCCTTAATGAGGGCGAGCAATAGAAGAGGAGAGACAGCTTAAAGTCGGAGAGAACAGGGGAGAATTACAATGGATAGATAGCAGGGAAAATCTGCAGAGCCAAAAGAATAAAGGGGCTCCTACCTTTTATAGCTTTCAGGCTTTGGTAAGGGTTTCCAGGAAAGTAGAGTAGTGGGGAATAAAAGAATAAAAAGAATGTCAGGCACAAGAAAATCCTCTCTCAAGGTCTTTAAGGTGGGATGTCAGGGATTACCATATTCCAGCTAGGGTAAAGGAGTTCTACAAATGGCCTGGCATGGCTAACTGTGGAGAAGGAGCAGGCACCAGCACCAACCAAGTAATTGAACTGGAAAGCAGTATTAGGATAAAAATGGTGTCTACTTTTTAGGTTTCCTAAATGAACAACTGGAGTTTAATAACAAAAGTAATTATAATAGAAAATGGTTAAAGATAACAAGCCCCACCTCCCATCCATCCTCAGGCACTTTCCCCTTTCCCCAAACACAAAACAGTACTTCTCTTATAAACACGTATTCCCCTGCCCACATCTGAAGCTACTGTTTTCAGATAAAATCGCCAAAGCAGATAATCATCTCAGGACCCTTGACATACAAATTCAGTCACTCCAAAAAACTGTCTTAAGCATATATGCATTTCCCTTGTTCCCTGATCTCCACTCCCTCAGATTTATAAAAGACTTCTCTCCCTAACATTCCCCACACATTCTTCCTGAAGAAAAGCTGCATGCACTCTTGATGCTTTATCCCTATAAAGTGCAGTCTGATTTGTGCTGAGGTCATCTGTTTTCTGTCTCTTTCTCTGAACTATCCTGTTGCCCAAAACCAAACCTAAATGTAACTAATGTGCTAAGTTACATATTGCCATTTTTCTCACCGGGAAACTCAAAAACGCAAATAGCACTGTTAACTTTCATGCATTTTTCTAATGTACAATATGCATATTGTACCCTCAGTTCTTTTTAAAATGATAGGAAGATTTCCCCGCTTAAATCTGCATGTAACAGCTCAACTTCTAAAAAATAATCTACAATAAAGGAGATAGGGAAGAAGACACACTTGACTATGTGGCCCTCAGAAGCCTGAAGACTTTCCCTTGTATTTTAGGGACAAGACAAACTGGAATTTGTGGTTTTAATACAGAAAAAAATTTTAGGGAAAGTCAGAATAGAAGAGAGTTGGATGCTATTTTATCTTTTAATTTTTAGTTGTATTGTATGAGGTATATTTATATATGTGTAGGTGTTATGTCCAGAATCTTGTGTTGGTGAGTCAAAGGTTGAAACCAGAACATGTGTAGAGGGTTAAGGCAAATTTTATTAGAGGAGAGAAAGGATGGAATTCACGGACTTGGAATCCATGAGGGACAGGGAGCAGAAATGAACTCACAGGCTCCAGGCATGGAATCCACGAGGGGCAAGTGGGCCAAAGATGGCTGGCAGGGTCAGGGGATATTTATAGGGATAGGCAGGCCCAGGAAAAATGACTTTTCCTTATTGGTTAGCTTCAGTTTCTGCAAACCTGATTGGAACTTTTGGTCCTCTACATCTTACTGGTCTGTTCATATGGGGGGGGGTGAGGGGCAGTCCAGTTGATTTTATGGCCAACCTCAGCTGTTTCTTTTGAGGAATTTAGCTTATCTGCAATGGAGAGTTCATCTTCATATCATTTCCTGATTGAGGGTTGACAGGGCAAGTTGATCTTATCTCTGTGGAAGATTAGAATCTACATGTTCCCTCAGGATAATCCCAGCAGTGGGAGATAACTTTCAGAGACCTTCAAAGACCTTCCCAGCAAAACCTTGTTCTAAAACCGCCCAACCGGTAGGCACCAGGAACTTGTGTGTGTGAGCCCTTTTATCCTCTGAGCCATCTCCTTGGCTCTGAGCTATTATCTTTACGGTGTGGCTAAGAGAAGTGAATGACAACCCTACCAGGGTAGTTCCCAAAGGGCACCAACAGGATTATATTTGATAAATCCAGATCTCAGGGACGTGGGAAGATAGGTTATCTTTAGTATAAACAAAGTTAAAATCTTATTTTAGGTTTCCAGAAAATATTTGGAAAAGGAATGAGGCTCAATCCAAGGTCATGCATATTCAGACCTTAAGCCTTTTTGGTTGTTATATTACACAGCAAAGAAACATTATTTTTGAGTTGGCAACTATTGCAGTCTCTCTTTCTGCTGCTGAGACACAACTTAAGAGGAGAAAAGGAGATTTGGCTCATGCTTCCATAGGGAAGCTATAGTGGAAATTGTACAGCAGAAGGCAAGGCTAGAAGCAGAAGCTAGGGGGATGCCATCAGGAAAACAGAACTGAGTCCTCACTAGGCAGTTTTAGAACAGCCAAGCTGGGCCAGTCTCTGAAGCTCTTCAAAGGTCATCCCCAGGGCCAGGGTTACTCTGAAGGAACACACCCTTAGCCAACTTCCCCCAACCCTCTGTTCCTGAAAGGATACAGATTAGTTCTTCTTTACAAATAAGCCCTACCTGGAGGTGGGCACAAGATCACCTGGGTTGGGCCCCAGTATGAACAGACTGATAAGATGTAGAGGACCAAAAGCTCCAATTAGGTTTGTAGAAACTGGAATTAATCAGTGGGGAAAAGTCACTTTTCCCAGGCTTGCCTAAGTGTATAAATAAATATACCTGACTCTGGTAGTCATCTTTGGCACCCTTGCCCCTCATAGCACTCCACCTCTGGAGTCTCTGAATTCTTTTCCAGCTCATTGCCCCTCATGGGTTCCACGTCTGGAGTCCATGAGTTCTCCAGGGCTCTCCTATCCCTCACATATTCATGTCTGTGAGTTCCAGACTTTCTCTCTCACAATAAACTCTGCCTTAATCCTCTACATGTGTTCTGGTTTCAGTCTTCGGCTCTTGAACACAAGAATCTAGATACATAAAGACCCCAGGAGAGGGACTGTGCATCATTAGGTGAGCACAGCCAGGAGATAAACTCTGCTTCAATCAAACCTCAGGTCTACTCCGTGTGGTAGACCTCGAGCTAAGTATTCAAACACATGGGGGACAACACACGTTCAAATCATGATAGAAACCTTCACAGCAAATATTAATTATGCTAGAAATCTTGCTTCTCAGCTAGCAAGATGCTTCCACCAGATTCTGAGGATCTTCCCATTGTAAGATCATGGATCTCCCTTAATTATCTGTCTGTCTGTCTCTCTTCTGTCTGTCTTTTCTTCCTCAAATCAGGGCACATCCCTGGGCAGTCCTATTCAAAGTACAGCTACAGAGAGCTATGCTGTAATTAACATTACGACTTCTAAAAGGTATCATCACTTCCCTCCCTCTTGAAGCTGCAGGACAACTTTGAAAGGACAGAAGCAGCTCCATTTTGTCCATTTGCTGCCTCTCTGACCTGCCCTAATTGAAAATCCCCCACCCTATTCCAGGGAAAAAAATATACAATAGCACCCTCCAATCAGCTACCAAAATGCTTAACTACACTGTTAGGATAGCTATTGAACATCCTGAAACACTTACATTTTGTGCCAAAGTTACCTTTCTCCCAGCTCCAACCAATGCATATTAAATGTCACTCCCTATCCCCCCCCCCCCGCCCCCCGACTCACACCTGCTTGCAGCCAATCTTGCAGATGTGTAAAGGACCACCCTCCATTCCCTCAGGGTCTCAGTTTCAGCTCTGGAGCCTGACTGCGTCCCTAATCAATTGATTAGTTATTCTCCTGGGATCAATAAACTGTTTCTGTTTAGCCCATGTGTAGTTGTCCTCATGATTGCCGTGTCTTGGACCCAACATTCTGGGGGATCGCTTGGGAATGCGCAATCTGAGGAGGAACGCCCGGTAGTCAAAGTTTTTTTGAGAACCAGGGGGTTGGGGTGAACGGTGAGTCACAGAGAGCTCTCATCTGGTTTTTCTGGTGTCTAGACAATCTGGGACTCCACAGAGAACAGGCGGATGTATTATTGGTCTGAATCACAGGAAAGGGACTCCTTGATTCTTCCTGGGGTCAACAGCTCATTGAAATGCACCCATTTGGTCTCAGGTCCCCTCCTCTTCTAGGGGAACTGTGGGCAGCGCCCGTCCCTCTTTCTTAAGCGGTCTCAGTTCCCACAGGTTCCACCTTTTCAATCTCTTTATTCTGTCTACTCCTGGCCGTCCTCCTTTCTTACCTCCTCTTCACTAAGGGACAGTCCTCTTCACAGCCCATTTCACCCCTAGACATTATTATGATCTTTCATTTTAAAGAGTTTCAGAAAGCCGCAGGAACACATGTTATATCTGAGGATCCTATGTACACTGGATTGGCTGGATTTTCAGGCCCATAGGCCCTCAGAAATATCCCTGTGTCTTCCCCTTGTCCTTCGCATCCAATACATCATCTTCAACTGTCCAGGGCACCCAGACCAAATTCCCTAATCCTCATCTATCCTCAGCACAGCTCCAGCGTTCCCTCTTCCCTCCGCCTTTCTCCCCTCCACACTGCCCCGGCGCTGTTCTTTCTCTCCCCTTCCCCCTCCCCCTCTTTCTCCCCCTGTCCTTTTCTCTCCTATGTCAAACTGCCATTTGTTGCCACCAGACCCCAGTCCTTTACACATCTGCTCTGGAAGCACTGTTGGGCCCATTACAGTCCTTCCCTTATGAGTTACGGGCCCACCTCACGATTCAGGCCAAATTTTTATGGTTTATACCCTCTTTTCTACCAGTGACCTCTTAACTGGAAACTTCAGAACTTGCCTTTTTCTGAAAAACCCCAGGCCCTTATTTCTCTCCTAGAAACAATTTTCTTCACTCACCAGCCCATTTAGGAGGCCCACCAATGATCTGGCCACCATTAATGAAAACTTCTGGTCCATCAGGCCCAACTGGGACCCAACTCTCCGGAAGGTAGAGAGCTTCTGAAGATCTCTCATCAGATTTTTATGGGGGGGGGGGATTCTGGGGCGCCACTAAGTGTCCCACAAATTTATCTAAAGTTAACCAGATTATTCAGGACAAAAGTGAGTCTCCTGCCACCTACCTTGAGAGAGTATTAGATGCTTACCGGACCTACATTTCAATTGACTCATCAAAACCCTAAGTCTCACTGACTGAAAGGGCCAAGACTCGTCACCCTTCCTTGAGTCTTGGATGACCCTAAATGCGGAGGGGCAACCAATGGACTTTCTCATAAATACAGGAGCTCTTCATTCAGTCCTTAAAACAGCTCTTGGACCTCTCTCAGGGCAACAAACCTAGGTTCAGGGAGCAACCGCAACCAACCTGTACCCACGGACCATGAAGCGCACTGTGGACCTGCACACAGTCATGGTGATCCCAGAGTGTTCACATCCACTCTTGAGGAGAGACCTCCTCCACAAGATACAAGCCAAATCCATTTTACTGAAAAAGAAGTTACTGTATCTTCCCCTGCAGAGATCATCTGTGTCCTCCGTTTGCAGGAAGAGTACTGGCTTTTCCCCACCATTCCATTTCCTCAGTCTCAGACCCTCTTAGCTCAACTACAGAGAGACATCCCTGAGGTCTGGGGAGAAACTAACTCCCCTCCCCCAGGGTTGACCTCACATTGGGCACCTGTACTTGTGACTTTAAAATCCTCTAGACAACCTATCTGGGTTAGGCAATACCCAATGATTCCAGAGGCTCGACAAGAAATCCAACACCACATAAAGAGACTAAAGGAATTGTTATACTGGTTCCTTGTAAGTCACCCTAGTAGAATATCCCATTACTTCTTGTCAAGAAACAGAGCACAGAAGACTACAGACCAATGCAAGACCTGAGGGAAATAAACAAGTGAGTAGAAGATATACACCCTACTGTCCCTAATCCCTATACCTTCCTGAGTTCCTTGCCACCAGATAAGCAAATCTACACTGTCTTAGATTTAAAAGATGCCTTCTTTAGCATTCCCCTGCATAAGGACAGCCAGCCCATCTTTGCCTTTGAATGGCTAGACCCAGATATGGGATTCAATGGACAACTGACCTGGACCCGACTCCCACAAGGATTCAGAAATTTGCCTACCATTTTCAATGAGACCCTGCACTGGGATCTATGCAAGTATCATTCTCTCCACCCAGATGGGACTCTCCTTCAATATGTGGATGACGTTCTGTTAGCTACTAAAGACATGCCAACTTGCCTAGAAGGACCCAGAGACTTACTCAGGACTTTAGTGCCTTAGGATATAAGATCTCAGCCAAGAAGGCCCAACTCTGTGCCACTGAGATAACATACCTGGGGTACATCCTGAAGGAAGGAAAACAATGATTAAATTGACCCTGGGGCAACCCCTTATAATCACAACCGCCCATCCATTGAGGGGGTCCTCAAGAATCCCCCAGATAAATGGATGACTAACAAGGCTCATGCATTACCAAGCACTGCTCCTGACTCCCCCTTGCATAGCCTTCCTCCTTAGCTCTTCCTTGAACCCAGCAATGCCCCTGCCAAATCTGGACTCTGAGGTGTTCCATGACTGCCTCGATATTCATCAACAAGCTCAAGGAATTCGCCCAGATAGTAACCTACTACATGGACTGCAGCAACTTCATCAAGGACTGAACAAGATATGCAGGGGCAGCGGTGGTAACTTTAGATAGCCCTATATGGACTTCTGTCTTGCCCACAGGTACTTCAGCCCAACGGGCTGAACTCATAGCCTTGAGGAGGCTCTCAGAAGGACCCAGGAAAAGGCCGCTAGCATTTACACTAATAGACGACATGCCTTTGCCACGGCTCATGTACATGGCGCCATCTACAACAAACGGGGACTCTTAATAGCAGAGGGAAAGACTATTAAAAACAAAGAAGAAATCCTAACACTCCTGACTGCTCTCTGGCTACTCAAGAAATTGGCTATAGTCCACTGCCCTGGACACCTCTCCAGAAGCCAGGGGCAACAACCCAGCAGATCAGGCTGCCAGAGAAGCAGCTATTGCCACCCCTACTGCTCTAATAACCCTGCCAATCCCAATTTTACCAGATATTCCTCACTATGATGAATAAGATAATAAAGATTTTGCTAGCCTGCCCAAGACCAAGATCAAAGACAACTGGAGGCTGACCACAGACAGATGTCTCATCCTCCCCAGGACCTTAACAAAAACTTGAATTAATCAAATTCACCAGGAAACCCACCTCAGGGAAAGAAAAATGAAAGAATTTTTTCATGCCTCAAATTATAAAACCTTTGGTCTTGAACAACTAATCCAGGACTGTGTCTCCAACTGCCTTACATGTCAAATGATGAACCCAAAGACTTCTAACACTCAACCCCCTCCCAACAAGAGGGAAAGAGGAACTCTTCCAGGTGTCCACTGGGAAGTGGACGTCACCAAAATCAAACCGGTATTTACTAGTTTTTGTAGATAATTTCTCCAGTTGGACGGATGCCTTCCCAACTAAGAAGGAAATAGCTCAGATGGTAACCAGGAAGATTATCGAGGAACTCATTCCAAGGTATGGCTTACCCTCTCATTAGCTCAGATAATAGACCAGCTTTCACATCCCAGGTAACACAGGGACTAATTAATAGGCTAGATCACCTGGTGAAAAACCTTCTATCCCTCCATATCTACTAATTGGAAACTACATTGTGCTTACCATCCCTAAAGTTCAGGACAGGTAGAGAGGATAAATCGGACACTCAAGGAGACCTTAACAAAATTAACCCTTGAAACTGGTGAAGACTGGATGATCCTCCTATCCTTCACCCTGTTCCATGTGCGGAACACCCCATACACACAGGGGCTCACTCCCTATGAGATCATGTATGGGAGGCTACCCCCAATCCTTCCCAAACTTAGACCCAAGACATTCACAGACATAAGTAATCATTCTTTCCTCAAATCTATCCGGTCTCTACAGATAGGCCAAGAACAGGTCTTCCCTCTCCTACATCACATCTACTGCTTGTCCCTGCCAAGCCTCATAACTTCCCACCTGGTGACCTAGTATGGATATGAAGTCACCAGACTGAAACTCTTGGCCCCAATTGGAAGGGACCACACACAGTCATTTTGACTACACCGAGCCCCCTCAAGGTAGATAGAATCTGGACCTGGGTGCATCATTCCCACACCAAACCAGCCTCGGCTGAAACACCAGGACATCAATGGTGCATCAATCGACATCTGACAGACCCCTTAAAGCTAAGACTCAAGGCTGTACAGCCCTCTTATATATCCTATGGATAATCCTACCCACATCTGATTCAGTTTCTGTTCCCCGGCACCCAAATGTATGTGCTCTCCGAAGGTGCCTTTGGCACCTTTCTAACTCGGAAACAGGCAAAATTATTAAACAAACTCTTCTCTCCTGGGGCTGGAGAGGTGGCTCAGGGGTTAAGCCTCTGCCTTGCAGGTGGAAGGTCCTGAGTTCGGATCCCAGATCCCACGTATAGACGCCAGGCGGAAGCGGGGGCGGCCTGCGCTTCTGGTCCTGGTAGGGGGGAGCCTGTGAATCCCGGGCCAGAGTAAACAAGGAAGAGGCAATCCATGGTGGTTCCCGAATTCGCCCGTGGTTCTACACACACACACACACATACACACATACACACGCAATTGAATAAATAAAAAAAATTAAAAAAAAAAAAACTCTTCTCTCCTCCTTTTCCTCCTTCTCTGTCTCCCCAAGTTTCCTTGTAGAACTAGTTCAACTCTGGCCGATCATATCTGGAGATTTAGGGCTCTCCCCCAAATGGGACCCCAAAACTTCAGGGATGTACACTTATTACCTCTGTCCTGCTGAAAGGGTCCACCAGAGTAAACCCTGTGCTTACTCTCCATTCTGCCCTGGTTGGACTCAGTATTTTTAACCTTTGGCCCCTATGTAATTAATGCTCTGGTAAACTTTGTTCAAAAACACATCTCAGCTATTAAACTATTAGTCCTTCAGTCCCATTACTTGCCCTTCGATACTGAAAATTCCTGTGAATCAAGGATTTAATTCAATTTCAAAACTCAAGGGGGGAATGAAAGGACAGAATCAGCTCCATTTTGTCCATTTGCTGCCTCTCTGACCTGCCCTGCCCTAACTGAAAATTTTCCACCCTGTTCCAGGGAAAAAACACAGACTAGCACCCTCAATCAACTACTAGAATGCTTAACTACACTATTAGGATAGCTATCAAACATCCTGAAACAGTTGCTTTGTGCCAAAGTTACCTTTTCTCCCAGCACAAACCAATGCACATTAAATATCACCAGCACTCCTTACCCCCCCCCCAACACTGCACAACTGCTTGTGGTTTTTGCCTTTAAAAGGACCACCCTCCATTTCCTCAGGGCCTCAGTTTCAGCTCCAGAGCCAGACTAAGTCCCTAATTGATTAGTTACTCTCCTGTGATCAATAAACTGTTTCTGTTTAGCCCATTTGTTGTTGTCCTCATGATTGCCTCGGTCTCAGACCCAACGCTGATTCTCTGATCTAGTGCCTTCCACTGTGACTAGTGGCTCATAGGCTAGGTCGCATGGTGTAAAGCCTTCTGTCCCTCCAAATCTGCAAGAGTAGGAAATTCCCTTTATCCTCCAGAACTAAAAGGTTTTTTTTGTTGTTCCTTTGGGACTCCATTGTGCTATTGGTAGGAATGATGCTAATAATTATTTGTTGCAGTATCCCCCGCTGGGCCAGCCGGGGAAGTGTGGGGGACAGCGGGGCCTCGAGGTTCGAGGCGAATGGGCGAGCCCGTGACAGGGCCACCACCAGACCCCAGGAATCAGGTGAGAAGCAGCAGTGGATGAGATGCCGCAGATTCAGAGTCATTAAGGGCGTTTGGGCTTATATAGGGGTCATCTCTCCTCCGGGGGACAGCCACCAGTCATTTAACTGTTTACTAGGTGTCCATTGCAGGTGCAGGTTAGACGGCCGCTTCCCATTGGTTGTTCATCCCTCCACCTGCATGGTCCTCTATTGGGACCCTCCAGGGCATGTCTGTACGTCCAGGCTTGTCCTGAATTTGGGAGCTGAGCTAGGGCCTCCCTGAATCGGTAGTGCCACAATTATTCATCAATAAAATTCTTTCAAAGGGTAATTCATCTCAGCTCCTTTCTACTGAACCTCTATTATCTCCATTGTTGTAACATTCATGTCCTCATTTATTTTCCCTGTCTTCCAATCCTGCTTCAGTCTATTTTCTGGAAAATTCATTGACTCCAAAATTAAGGAAAATATTGATGAGTTTTTTAAAATTCAGAAAATTAACATAAGTAGCAGACTAGCCTTTTAGGTCCCAGATTTAAACAGCAAATGTTAGAACCCAGATGTCAACATCCAGACTTAACATATCTTGTCGCCACTAAAACAGATTGTCCTCGGGGTCTTTTCTAACCTTCCCACTGCCTTTTCCATGTCTAACCCAAGCCTCTGTTTTGCTCTGGTAAGTCTGTAGGGTTCTTCAAGAGTCCTGTTCTGTCTGTTGACTTTTCTGGAAGGCACAGATTCTAAAATAATGCATGTACCTTACCCCCACTCTTGTCCATCATCAGATTGGCAAAAAGTGGGCCCTGAAAAACTGGGATTTCCCCCAGGAGATCTCGCACTGGGAATGGAAAGGGGGACATCACAGAGTACTGAAAGTTTGGCAGCTCTGGTGTCAGCCAAAAGAAACATTTTTCTCCTGGAAAGAAGTTTTACACCACTCCAACAACCTATCATATTACTTCACAGGAGAGACTGGACAGAACCTCACCTTAGGCAGAGCTGTGGACGTCCTTGACCAATGCACTTACCTCATTTTCCTGAGTGGATTTCTAGAGTGGATTCAGTGAGAACTGAAGCCAAACTGGGTCAGAGGAGATTTGGAAAAGCTGAAACCAAAATCAAATTTATTTTAAAATCTAATCCCTTATAATACCATGATACAGGGGGATGGCTTCTATACAGTGTGGTGGATAGACTACAGCTATGTGCAAGGTCAACAGTAGGTGGGGCCACCACCACCAACATAGCCCTGCCAATCTTTAAACACGTTAATATGCCCAATGGCCTCATTCATAGTGTTTTGTACAAAGGTTAGCAACGTGGTGATACAATTACAACAATAAAGCTCGGTGCCCATCTTGTAAATATGCTAATATGTCTTAATGGCCTCAAAAGAATGGGACCTTGGCCAGTTTTGAGGGGGAGTATCTTCATCAGGTTTGCTACTGGTGGTTGGGGTCTGGGCCAGGTCTTTCGAAGCTTTTGGCATCTTATTCAGGAGTGAAATAAAGGTGCACACAGTGAAGTAACAAGGAAAGTATTCAAAAGCTGAGCCATAGAGAAAGGAAAAACTAAGGTACTAAGTTCAAGTTCTGGATCCCAGAGGGTGGCAGGAGAACTGACTCCTGAGAGTTGTCCTACACACACACACACACACACACACACACACACAAATACAAATACATGAATAAAAATAAAGGGAGATCATGTGTGTCATAGTTAGGCACAGGTGTCAACTTGACTGTTGAGGTTTTGAGCTCTGGGCACATTTGTTGAGAATTAATGGTTGAGTTAAGGCCAGAGCAAACCTTCAAGAGATTGTCTAGCTGATGGGGAAGGTCCAGCACATGGTAAGTGGGATTAGGCCCTAGAATAGATCACGGAGAGCTGGTTGAGAGAGTTGGCATCCCTCTGTGCACTTGGTCAGACATGCTGGTCTGGCAAGTAAGGATTGTCCATCTCTCAGCTGTTATGTGGTGATGATATAGCCAGTTCCCTCGGCCCTGGTGTTGCTGCATTCTCTTCCCCTCAAGCTGAACTGAGAACTGTAACCAGTAATCATAAGAGAATAAATCCCATGTTCATTTAAGCTGTTTGATGGTGATTTATCAGCAACAATGCAGGTGGACTGCAACAATGTGTCAGACAGTTTTTAAGGGCCTCAGATTATTGCCTGAGTTTCTTTTATGGGATCTAAAAGAGTAGTTTGATTTGTGGGAATGAAATTTGAGTGGTTCTCTATTCTGATTGACAAATTTAAGTTTCACAACCATATTTTCTACTTCACATATATTCTTCCCAATGATGTCATCAGGACATAGAAACTGATAGGAAGTTTATGGATAAGAGATGGCACAGGGGTTAAGACTCTGCCTCCCAAGAAGAAGGTCCTGAGTTCAGATCCCATGTCTCATGTAAAAAAAACCACCAGGCCGAAACGGTGGTGGCCTGCACTTCTGGCTCTCATGGGCAGAGCCTGGGAAATCCTAGAGGGAAGTAAAAAGGAGGTAGAAGCAATTCAGGATGATTCCCAAAGTCACTTTTGGGCCTCCACAGGAACACACATACACACACACACACAATAAACAAAAATTTTTTTAAAAAGTTCTCAATTCTCTTTCCAGAAGCTGGAAATGACCTTGGTTTTGCTTGGAGGCTTTGGTTCATGTTGATTTTGGTTTTGTTTGTTTGCTTCTTGTTATCCTCCTCTCGCATAAACTAGATGAGCTCCAGTGCCTGAAAGCTGTATATGAAGACATGACGATTGACAGGCACCTGGGTACCTCACGGGTGCACCTCCCATGCCTCGCTCCAATCTTTGCCATTAAATCCTATAAAAGCCCCTCGATTAACAGCTCCATGGTCTCCCATCTCTAGGACCCACTTCTACCATACAGGAACGTGTCTTCTTTCTTCCCAAGTACCTACCTGTGAATCTACAATAAATTCTCTTAAGTTCAATTTCTCCACTGTCTATGAAATCCAGTCTTCACTTTGAAGAGAAAAAGAATCCAGAAGCCACTGACCCATGATGGCTTTAACTGCCTTCAATCTCCCCAGACCTTAGCTACCTGAACTATACACTTAGACAAGCCTGGAAAAAAAAATGGCTATTTCTCATTGTTTAGCTCATATTGGGACCCAACCTAGTTGATCTTGTGCCCACCTCTGTGATAGGCTTTAGCCACAGTGGAGAATTAATCTCCACATCCTGGGGCTGGAGAAGTGGCTCAGGGGTTAAGCCTCTGCCTTGCAGGCAGAAGGTCCCGAGTTCGGATCCTAGACCCCACGTATAGACACCGGGTGGAATCAGGGGCAGCCTGCCTTTCCAGTCCTGGTGGGCGGAGCCTGTGAATCCCGGGGCAGAGTAAACAGGGAGGAGGTGGAGGCGTCCATGATGGTTCTCGAATTCACCCGTGGTTCTACACACACACACACACACACACACACATACACACACGCACAATTTAATAAATAATAAAAAAATTAAAAAAAAATCTTCACATCCTTTCATGAACACAAGGTTGGGGGAAGTTGGAGAAAGGTGTGTTCTTTCCAAGACCTTCAGAGACATTCATGGCTGCTCTTAAACTGCCCAGCCATCATTTCTGAGAAGTCATAGCAACAGGAACTTGAAGCAGCTAATCACATCACATCCATAGTCAAGAAACAAAGAGGGAATATTGCCTAGGGAATGGCACTGTCCACAATGGTCTGTCTTCCCACATCAATTGATGCAATCAAGACAATCTCTCAGATGTGCTCAGAGGTCAATTTAAAAAAAAAAAAAAGTTCTTTGACAATTTTATGAAACATCTTGATCAAATCCACCCACTCTCCTTCCCACTCCTTCCAACCAGACTCCACATCCCCCTTAGGCAATTTTAGAGCCACCATGCTGAGATGGTGGAATGTCATCCTCCAATTCTGGGATTACCCTGAAGAAACACTAACTTCCCAACCCTCTGTTTGTAAAAGGATATGATTAGTTCTCCATTGTAGAGAAACCAACCCTACCATAAGGTCAGGCAGATAAACTGGGTTGGATCTCAATATAACAGACCAGTGAGATCTAGAGGATCAAAAGCTCCAATTAAAGTTTCAGAAACTGGAGCTAACCAATGGGGAAAAGCCACTTTCCTTGGGCCTGACAAAGTATATAAATATTCCAGACCCTGACAGTATTGGCACCTTTGCCCCTCATGGCACTCCACATCTGGAGTCCATGAGTTTTGTTATTTTTCTCCTCTAATAAAGTCTGCTTTAATTCTCTTTGCACGTTCTGGTTTCAATCTTTGACTCCCAAACACAAAAATCTGGACACATATATAGACCTCAGGAGAGTGATCCCACAACATCCTCTCCCATCTTCATGACTTTAAAAAAATAATAATCCATTGAATCCCATTAATGCTTTCTGCATCCCCTGAACCTACACATGCTCACATTTTCAAATAATGACTCTCCCTTTCCTAGCACTAACTCCTTAGCTAGGAATGAGACCCCATGAGCCCCTCTCCCATCCATGCTGGATTGTTGGCTGGATTTTGTGCAGGTAGGTACACACAGCTGCTATGAGTTCCTGAGTGCAATAGCCATGTCATGTCCAGAAGAGAATGCTTCACTGCACTTCTTTCTAGCCTCTGGCTCTTATACTTTTTTCAATCCTTTCTTCGGAGATATTCCCTGAGAGTTGGGGTAGGTTGAACAAGGGTTGATAACAGATGTCTGAACATCCAGCAGTTATAATTGCAGTTTGTACCAATTACAAATCTCTGCATTAACCACAGCTCACTGCTCTAAGAAGCTTTCCTGACCAAGGGTAAGAACAGCACTAATATATGCATATAAACATTTAGAAGACAATTTAATATGTTGATTTAGCAAAAAATATGGTGGTAGGTTTCCTCTAGAGCCTATAATCTCTCCAGGTATGTGTTTTTAACTAGGCTTACAGTAACGGACATGAATTCTTTCCTGTGGAGCATGTTTCAAGTCCAATCAGAAAGCAGTTGGTTACCCCCAATAACAGTCATACCACTACTGCAACAGGAATCTGCCTACATTTTATGGTTGTTAAGGGAAGGAGAAACTTACTCCATGTTTAGAGTGGGAATGCACGTAGATTGATGCAGATGGGGGTCTTAGATTACTAATAGATTGCCAGGTACATTTGTTTAGAGAGAAGGGGTATGTATGTGCACAATGCATGCAGGTAAAGGTCTCAGGCTGCCAAATGCATTATTAGAAAAGTATATACCTCACCCAAATCAAGCAAGGTCTTAGGTAGGTGGCTAAACTATTTCTGTGTTTGCCTGGCTCCAGTTAGTTGATGGCAGAAGATCCACCCTAAATGATGTAAGCAACATGATTCCATAGCCTAGAGTCTTGGAACGAATGAAAAGGAAAAAGAATGGAAAGCAGCAGTCTCCCATCCTCCTTTACTTCCTGACTAGGGCTGCAGTGTGATCAGCTGCCCCACATCCCTGCTTGCCAAGCCCTGTCATCATGATGGACTGTTCCCTCAAACTGTGATCAAGACAAGCCCTTCCTTAAGTTGCTTTGTCAGAAATTTTTGCAATGCCAATGAGAAAACTAACACAACATCAATTCCTCAACAAGGAATAGTAAAATCCAATAGTAAAATCCATGTGCATAGCACATGTCTGTAATCCCAGCAATTTGGAGGCAATGGCAGGAGAATCAGTAGTCTGGATCATCCTCCACGTCAAAGGGAGTGTGTAGATTCTGGAACTCACTACATAGCCTGAGCTACGTATAATCTGAGAACTATCAGGGAACTTGAATTCCTCCATTTTAATCCCATCATTTTATAATGCAGAAACTGCCGGGAACAGCATCCTCTCCCTTGTTGTACTACTTGGCTCCCCAAACATCTGGGAGTACCCAAGCCTAGCATGGATTCCTCTGGTGTCACCAGTCCTTCAAGGAAAGTGGAGGGCAAGAGATTTGGGCTGAACTTAGTCTTGCCGATGGCATCTGCCTCATCCACAGGCCATCTCGGAGGCTGGAAAAGGAACAGGGGAGCCTAGGTTGTTATGGCTCAGGGCTGGTAGGAAGTAGAATATATGCACTTACAGCACAGTAGCAGGAAAACCACTGACCGCCTTCTTACCGTCTTCTTTTTATCCAAACCTGGTAGAATTTTAGCTGGGACAGATTGTGGACAGTCCTCATGTCTTTCTTTTAATGAGCAAATGGAGGTGGACAAAGGGTAATATGCTGCCCCATGGTCACACTCGGGGGCATGATAGAAAGAATATGGTTCCTTCTTGGCCAGGCAAAGGTTCCCACTGCGATAAGTGGGGTTGACAGTCCTGCTGGGGTACCAAGCCATGTACAAAAGATATCCCAGAGGCATTGTGGGGCCTTGGGACAGACGAGGAGCTCCTAGTAGTCTGTGCTCATGATTTTGGACCAAGGCACAGGATTTATCTCCCAGATATCACCTGGGAGAGGCACAAGACAAATGACACAATCCCTAATTAACCCATGTGTTTTACCTGAAGGTACTTTCAAGAAAAGATACAAAGATAGTGAAAGTCAGCACAGCTTACTACATGGTTGCAGAGAAGGGGAGGCAAAATTACATCTCCCCTTCTGTTTTCAAGGGGGACTTCTACTAGCTAAGGCTGTGGCTTCGAGACATATATAGATCTCCCCATGTAGAGATCTTTAATAAAGATCTAGGTAAATAGCTGGGTGATTTTAAATTCCTGCCTAAAGCAAAAAGCTAAAGACAAGTTGTTAACATTCCACGTTTAAAACTTTTGACATTGCTCTTTTTCCAGAAAACTCAATGGTGCCCTGGACAGAGACCCCCGGCATGTGGTCCCCTGTAGATGAAGAAAGCACGAAGCATGTGGGAGGACACTGAGATAACAGTGACCTGTCCCATCTTTAATAAGTTTGTATTTCCCTATCCCATGAATAATATTAATGGACTTTTTCATAGCCCCAAGAGAGTCAATGCACAGAACTGAGAATGTACTTACCAATCTTAGGCAATGTCACAGTCCTCGGTCTTAAGAATCACACCACACCCACAGGAGCAGAGGCGCCTGGGAAAGAACTTGTTGTGCTTGCCAGCTGCAGGTCCAGGCAAAATGAGAGGCCCTTAGTCCTCATCTGGCAGATCTATTGGCCGATGCTGAACAACAGGCACCCAGGTCACCTCTCAGAACCCTGAGAACAAAAGGCAGATGTCTCTCTGAGTGGTGACTTCAGTGAGCCAACAAATATATCCTGAATGGAAAGCCCAAGAGCAAGGAGTAAGTAAATAGAAACAGGAGGCAGCAGTGGCCATGGTTGCCTCGCAGACTTGGGGCCAAGTCCCATCTGACAATTTTACATTTTATGCCAATTCACCTGACAAACCCATGGAAGCAGACTTCTGTGAAAGTTTTGTTTTCTGGGGCTGGAGACATGGCTCAGGGGTTAAGCCTCTGCCTTGCAGGCGGAAGGTCCTGAGTTTGGATCTTAGACCCCACGTATAGATGCCGGTCAGAAGGGGGGCGGCCTGTGTTTCTGGTCCTGGTAGGGCGGAGCCTGTGAATCCCGGGGCAGAGTAAACAAGGAGGAGGTGGAGGCGTCTATGGTGGTTCCCGAATTCGTCCATGGTTCTACACACACACACATACATGCACACACACCATACATGCAAAATTGAATAAATAATAATAAAAAAAATTTTTAACTCTCTGTGAAAGTATTATTTTCTGGGGCTGGAGAGATGGCTCAGGGGTTAAGACTCTGCTTTGAAAGCAGAAGGTCCTGAGTTCGGATCCCAGGTCCCACATAAAAATGCCAGGCAGAAGTTGCAGTGGCCTGAACTTCTGGCCCTTGTGGGCAGAGCCTGAGAAATCCCAGAGCAAAGTAAGGAGAAGGCAGAAGCAATCCAGGATGATTTCCGAAGTCACCCTTGGTCCTCCATGGGGACACACACGCACACATACACATAAAATAAATAAATAAAATATTAAAAAATATATTATTTTCTGGATGTGACTGAGCAAACCTGGAATCCAGATTCTGAGAGGTTTGAGGCAGGAAGATCACTGCAACTTCAAAGTCAGCTGGGCTACACAGTAATTCCAAGCCTGTCTGCACTTTCATTGCAGAAAAACATAAGTTCCTCAAAACGAACAGCTCGGGTCACAAGATTAACTGGGCTAATGAGATGCACAGGACCAAATGTGCCAATCAAGGTTGCAGGAACTGGAGCTAACCAGGGAGGAAAAGTCACTTTTCACAGGCCTATCTAACCCTGTATTCTGCCAGCCATCTTTGGCTCCCTTGCCCCTCCTGGGACTCCATATCTGGAGTCCATGAGTTCCTTTCTGGCTCCTTGCTTCTCACGGATTCCATGTCTGGAATCCATAAGTTCTTTTCTTTCTCTTCTCTAATCCTCTTACAGCTGCTCTCCTGCTTCAATCCCTGGGCACAAGAACACCACATTTTGGGGCTGGAGAGATGGCTCAGGGGTTAAGACTCGGCCTCACAAGCAGAAGGTCCTGAATTCAGATCCCAGGTCTCATGTGTAAAATGGTGACAGCCCACACTTCCAGTCCTGGTGGGCAGAGCCTAAGAAAACCCATAGCAAAGCAAAAAGGATGTAGAAGCAATCCAGGATGATTCCCAAAGTCACCCTTTTGGTCCTCCACAGGGACACACAGTGCCTTCTCTCTCTCTCTCTCTCTCTTGCTCTCTCTCTCTCTCTCAGACACACACACACAAATAAATAAAGTTTAAAAAAAAGGCTACATTTTGGAGTTAAGGACTCTCTTGCCCCTCTCGGAATCCATGTCTGTGAGTTCCATTCTTTCCCTCCTCTAATAAACTCTGCCTTAATCCTCTACAGGTGTTCTGGTTTCAATCTTCCACTTCCTAACACAAGAACTTGAAGGCACATAAACCCCATTGTTTTCAGTGCCTGCTTCAGGACACAGGAGGATGGAGATGCACTCCGCGCTGCCAACAGAGTGTCAGTCACCGGCAATGGTGGTGGCAGCTGGGGCTGTGTACAGTGCTGCCCACCTCAGTGACAATGTCATAAGGATACAACCCCCCAGGCCAGCTCAAACTGTGATGGGGTACACAGATGTTGACCTTAATAAAAGTGTTGCCCACAAAGAGGAGCTGCCACAAAAGTCAGAATAGAGAAACTGCTACTGTGGAGAAGCGCTGCCGCTGGACTTTCCCAAGGCCGGACCAGGGATCCAGTGGCCTTGGGTTCCTCCCTGACCTGTAAACACTTTTATACACTTATTTTGATCATATCCACTCCATTCTAACTACCCTCTTTTGCTTTTGCTCCCCCCCCCCCCATGTAATGGTTACTTTTAACTATTGCTGTGAGAGAGCATTCAAAGTCAAGCAACTTAAAGGAGAAAGGGAGATTTATTCAGCTTCCGGTTCCAAAGGGGGAGATATAGTCTCTCAGGGCGGAGGCAGCATGGCTAGCTGGCCAAAGCTGGAAAAGTCTATGTCACTGCAGACATCTTGGAGGCTGAGAACTGCAAGCCTGCTTGCTGCACAGGCAGACTTCTTCTGGAGGTAGGGTGGGGCTAATCCACCTCAAGGCCCACCCCTTGTGACTGCCTTCCTCCAGCAAGGCTCCACCTGTCAAGGTGCCATGACCTTGACAAACACATGAGAGTATGGGGGACACGTTTCAAACCATGACACCCCAACTCCTGCCATTATCCATACTCTTTCCAAATTGCCCCTCTTCTACTTTCAAGTTCTTTTTTTTTTTTCAATCCGATTTGTTTCATTAAGGTTGTTTACAGAGGCAAGGATGAAGATTATTCACAGGAATGTGGGCATGTCACCAGTAGAGACATCACTAAAGGAAATATCTTTCACTTCTCCATCAGTCATTAAAGGTACATGAATTCCCAAGGAGTCCTCCTTCCCCCGGCCCCATATACCCAAGACAGGTTGGTGAAAGCCGGGTCTTGTGTAGGTGAGCTCAAGAGTTCATCAGTCAAGTTCAGCTCAAAGGTCAGCATTCCACACCATCCCCCACGCCCTCTGGCTCTTACATTCTTTCCTGCCTTTCCACAATACTTCCTCAGTTTTGGAGGATGTGATAGGGATGCCCCGTTTATGCCTGAGTGCTCAGAAATCATTTATTAGTGCACTTCGAGCACTTACCTCTAACTACTAAAGAAAAAGCAGCTTCTCTGACCACAGCTAACAGCAACACTACTCTAAGGGCATATTCATGGTCTATGGAGAAAGCACTTTGAAGGACAGTGCATGTCCACTTAGCAATATAGCAGCAGTAACTTCCTCATTACAACCTGTGGCCTCCTTAGTCATAGACTTTCGACTGGGTTTACAGTTCCAGATGTGAATGCTCTTTAATGGATCAGATCTCAAATCAAACCAGAAAGTGGTTGGTTTGGGCCTCAGACACACAGTAATCCTCCTACCTCAGCTTCTCGAGTGCTGGGATCACAGGTATGAACTAGCGCTCCCGGGTCTCTAATCACATTTCTAAATAAAACTCCAGAGATGGAGTTTCTGCTTTGCCTGGCTAGTGCTAGATGGAGCAGATTTTGTGGGTGCAGAGTTTCTGCCTGGCCAGCCTGTGGACTAGCTGTCAGTCTGTCCTCAGTCTCGTTGTCACACATCAGACTTTTATTTGGGGAGAGGAGTAAGTGCACAACATGTCTGTCTTCGTTTAAATGACAGCAAACTATAGTTCTGAGGACAAAGACCTGAGTGACAAGGAGAGGAAGACCCAAGTGAAACCTAAGGAGAAACAAGATGGCTTCTAAGAAAATGACGTAATGAGCCGATCCATGAATAACACAGACATGCTGGTGTAGAAGAGCAAAGCCAGGCAGGGCACTCATGAAACAGATGAACACTGCCTGGTGCTAGAGACAGAGTAACTACAACATAGTCTTTTTCCTTTAGGGCCCTAGACTGGGAGGCAGGATACATTGTTAAACCCCAAAACAAGAAGGCAGTCTATTTGAAATGTACATTGATTGTGTTCCAAAAAGCAGTCTTGCTCTGGGTTGACCAGCAAAAGTAGGTGTGTTGCTTGGAGGAAGAGAAAAAGAAGTGGTGGGGGTATTGAGCTGACATAAGGAAGGAAGGGCATCTAGACAGTGAACAAAGAAGCCCCTCTGGCTTTCCAGAGCACAGAAAGCAAAGGGTTGCAAGGGGTACATGGATCTGCACAGACTTAAGCTTGATATTGGCTTACAAGTAGAAGGCGAGGGGCTTACAGGTAGAAGGGGCTTTGGGTTTTTTTTTTTTTTTTTTTTTTTTGATGGTGGTTTGTTTTAAGTGAAAAGTGAGCAGGAAGAAATGTGGGTCCAGGCAGATGGGATGAGAAAACAAGATTTGAAGGGCAGGAATTTGCTAATTCAGCAGAAACCAGGTCGCCAAGTTTGCATGCAGAAACTTTCACCCATTGAGCCCCTAAGGATCCGGCAGCCTTCTTAGAGACACAGCTTTTCCCTCCTTTCCAATCCCCAAAACCTGCAAAGCACTACGTGGCAAGTTCCCGCCCTACTGACACACCACCTTGGATCCTGCTATATTTGGCCTCATCCTCTGTCTCTTGGGAGCGTACACTGATTCTGCTTGTTCGAAGATGAGAACATTTATTTTTCTGGAAAATCAGCCGGTGGTTGGCATGGCATGGGTTGTGTGGTAGAAGGAAAAACAGATGTGATGCCTTGTGCCAAAATCCCTAACCTTTCCAAGAGGCGTCATCAAATGCCAGCTCAGACAGTCTTCAGTCTGCTTCATGCAACTATCTCCCCCAAACAGTGACTTGCAATGATAATACATACCCAGTCCTCACAATGTGTACCAGTCAGGGATTCAGGAGTAACATCAGCAGGTCTAGCTCCGAGCCTCTTTCCCTTGCAGGTAATGTTTGCTTAGAGATGGTCATTGCTCTGGAATTGGTTGCACATAGACAGAAACTATACTGGAGATGTCAGGGTCAGAGCCTGGGACCTGGCAGTCCTAAAAAGGTAGGCTTCCCATACTGTGTCACTTCTGCCACAGCACATGGACAGTTAGAAACCAGTCACTAAATAAATCCATGTCCATGGGGGGTACAGGATTATAAATATAGGGAGCAAGCAGGTAAGCACTATTGCTTTCTGTTCTTGACCAGTTCCCTGCTGCTGATACTTGCCTGCCTCGATCAACTGTAACTTGGAATTGTGACCTGGAGTAAACCCCTCACCACGGGTTGCTTGAGTCGGGAATTTTGCTGTAGCAACATGTGATCGAACTAAAACAATCTTTTACTGTACTGCTACACTCATTCTCAGCACTTCTCGCACCAACTGGGGAGGAAGTTCCCACTACCAAGCAATTTCTAGCTCTCTGTAGGACACCAGCAGGGGTTCTGGAATTCAGCCTGGATTTGCTACTAATTGGAATTGGTGTCCGACACCAGCCTCTCAGATTAAGGGCTCCATCCTACCATGCTATACTCCCTTCAGGTGCCAGTCACAAGTCCAGGTTGTCACTGTGCTTATCGACAGGTTACACATCCACCTCAGAGTCTGTCATTTGCCGTTTACTAGGATTGTTCACAGGCCCGAGAAAAGTTACCACACTATTGCATACTCTACCACAGAGTATTCAGAGGACACCAATAAAACAGGCAAGTGAAATTTATAGATATCACGGAACTCATGCCCCTTGTATTAGTTAGGGTTCTCTAGAGTCATGGAATTCACAGAATGAATATATATATATACATATAAAATATATATAGAAAATTTATTGAGTTGGCTTACAGATATGGCCAAGGTAGTCCAACGACGGCTGCCAGTAGCCGAGGTAGTTTAAATGATGGCTGCCAATAGCTAGCTGCTCAGTTCGGTAGTCAAGTGGGTGATGGCTGAAGGCTGGAGAACTCCTAGAATCTTAGTCTAGTCGAAGGCTAGAAGGTCGAAGAAATCGGTCGGCCGGAAGGAAGAACGATTCCTAGCGCAGCTGCAAGAAGGGTGATCTGTTCTCCTTGATGGCTCCTTTTTTTTTTTTTAATTTTTTATTATTTATTATTTATTCAATTGTACGTGTATGCGTGTGTGCATGTGTGTGTGTGTATGTATGTGTATATATGTATGTGTGTGTGTGTGTGTGTGTGTAGAACCACAGACAAATTCGGGAACCACCATGGACTGCCTCCACCTCCTCCTTGTTTTACTCTGCCCTGGGGATTTACAGACTCCGCCCTACCAGGACCAGAAACACAGTTCGCCCCCGCTTCCGCCCGGCATCTATACATGGGGTCTAGGATCCGAACTCAGGACCTTCTACCTGCAAGGCAGAGGCTTAACCCCTGAGCCACCTCTCCAGCCCCTTCTTTTTACATGATGCAGTACTGTGAGAGCTTTGGAGGTTCTGATAGGATCTGGGGCAGATATAATCCTTTCAAGTAGTCTCAGTGATCCTTTCCAGAGGTGGTCTCAGCTCAGCTTAGTTAATACCAGATGTGTCAAGTTGACACCCAGGGTTAACTATCACACCCCTCATTCGAAAGGACCTCCAGAAGAAAGGGGTCTACAGAGTAATGTGACTTCTGAAAGTACAATCTATACATCTCTACCCTTGAACATTGCTGGGATACCTATATAAGTGACTGCCCTCCTGCGTCTATCCTTGAGGCAAAGGGACTCATTTGAACAACCCTGCAGGCCGACTTAATGACAAGGAATGAGAGAACAGTGAGTTCTTGGGTTTCTTCCAGACTGGAGGTTGGCAGGGAGAGAAGGGCAGGAGAGGCAGGACAGAGTAGTGGGAGGAAGAGTGTTTAGTTAGGTCTGGAAGGGTGACTGGGTTCTTAGCTTGGACTTCCCATTCTGTAGGTCAGGGATTCTCACTCCTAGAGCGTGCCAGGTCCTATAAGCTCATCCTGCTGATGTTCTGGGAATGAAAGTAGAGGATGAGGGTAGAGGGGGCCACATTCAAGAAAAGGAAAGAGCAGGAGTAAGAAAAGGTGACTCCTTGATAGAGTGTTTGCTTAGCAAGTATGAAACCCTGCATTCCATCCCTACACTCCAGCCCCACAAACCAACAATCAGAAAGGAAATCTAAGGCCCAAAGCCGAAATGGGAAAAAAACAAACAAACAAACAGATGAAGTAGAGGCTGTCTGTATTAGATAGGAACGTTGAAGGAGGGTTTGGTGCCACACTGTGGAGGATTTGGGCTCCGTGTCTGAAGGAAAGTGAGACCAGACCTGTGAATGCTACAAAAGAGGGTAAATCCTTAAGAGGAAGAATGATAAGACAGATAGGGCTTGGATCCTCACACAAGGGTCGTCAAATTAAACTAGCTCTGAATCTTTTCACTGTTGCTGTGATAAAGGGGGAGATTGAGACGGGGACTCACATCACAGTCCAGACTGACCTTGATTTCGGGTGATGAACCTGTCCTTTGCCTCATAAATGATAGGGTTTAGCACTGGACTCATTTGTTTGATTAAATGGATTGTTTATCTCTGTTCTTGGTTGGTTGGTTGGTTGATTTGTTGGTTTTGAGCCAGAGTGGCCTGAAACTTCCCATGCAACCAAGGATGACCTTCTGCATCTCCTGTGCTAGGATTGCAAGTATGTGCCACCACGCCCCCAGTTTATGTGGTGCTGGGGATTGAACTCGGGGCTTTGTCATTCTAGGCAAGCACTCTATTAACTGGGCTACATCCTCAGCTCCTAGCCCGGGACTTTTAAATCAAATTATTACATGAAAACTCGAGAAGGTTCTTTTATAACCCACCGTGTTGGTTCTCTGTTGCAACAACTGATCTATTAATACAATTTAATAAAAGGAATCAGTTAATATTGCTATAATAACCATCAGTAACCAACCTTCTGAAACTAGGGTTTGGAATAAGAGTCCTTGCAGGTCTTCATGGCTAGGTCATAATGTTAGCTGGCTCCCCTCTTCCTAAGGTCCTGCCTATTCGTGCTCTTTCTGCAGCCCTGTGGAGAGGCAGCGGTGACTGAAGAAAAGCTCTTTGGTGAAGTCAGAAGCATGCAGGGCCCAGCAGAACCTCTGTTCTGTGCTCGTGACTTTACTTGTGTTTCACTTCGATCCCACAGACCAAAGTGGGAGGAAAGGAGGGAAGAACAGTCCATGTGAAACCACGGGTGCTGAGAAGAGCCAGAAATTGAAAAGCCAGTGATTCTCTCTTGATATATGACAAGCCCTGAATCAGAGACCACATATGTTCTCTATGATGTCTGGCACGGTTCGCCAGGAAACCCTGACACAAGAGACAACTAACTCTTCTTCCTGTCACTCAATTCCTGCTCCTATCCCCCTCCTGCCATGCTTAACACCAAGCCTGGCTTAGGGATGACTCAGGAAAATTACTTAATACACTTCATGTCTGGTCTTTCAGTCACTCCATGTGACTTGTTATGAAATACAGACTGAAGATTATGAAATGTAGACTAATTTACCAAAGGTCAATGGTCAGCGTTAAACATTTGACCATAAAGTAGCTTCACCTTTTGGAGCTGAGATCTTTACTCAATGCATCTGACGTCAGAACCTAGACCTATGGACTCCCATGGGGACCTCCAAAGGATCGAGCTAAAGACCAAAATAAGTTCATGAAACTTCCATGCCCAGGAACTACTTGAAACTGGAAAGATTCTCCATCCCAGCACTCAGGAGGCTGAGGCAGGAGCATCGAGCAAAGCCAAGCTGGACTGACATCATGAACTCAAAGCCATTCCTCACACCAAAAACAATGTCCTAAAATAAGACTGTATAAAGGCATAAATTGAAACAGTGAAACTCTTGGCTTAAGTAGAGTTTGGAGATTGGGTGTCACGACTTGTCGGGATGTTGATAACAAATACATGACCAAAGAGGTTTTGTTCTGTTTTTTATGTTTTTATTCGGCTCGGCAGGACAGCTCATACCCAAACCAGGAGCCAAAAGTAGTCACAGCGTATCCACAGGAATAGCTGAGAGGGGGCAAACCCCACTTTCCAGAATGTAAGTTTACAGAAGCATGCCAACTTCCCGAACCAGCTCCCTCCAGCTTATTCACCTGCCCTGGGAAAAGTTCCTTTCGCCATGGCTTGTGTCTTCCCATATCAATTAGACAATAGGTTTGCTTAGGGCCTGCCTTAACCGTCAATTCTCCACAGACGTGCCCAAAACTCAGTCCGCAGTTTTCAAGTTGGCACATATGTATCTACCACATTAGGGTTCTCCTTCAAAGCCCCCACTGCTCCTTGGGAACTCTCATCTACTTCAATTTCTGCTTTCTCAAGAGACTGACTTCTAAAGGAAAACCACTGAAGGAAAATTATAATCAGCCCATAAGAAGGCCACCATCACCAGACCTGGACTATGTGGGTGGAGAGAGGGTTTTAGGGAAGTGACTCATGAACCTCCCAGTCCCCAAAAGGGACTATTCGGTGTTAGGCTGTTTGGAGAACCTAGGTGAGCTGGCTTGGTTATTTTTTTATTATTTATTCAATTGTGCATGTGTGTGTATGTGTGTGTGTAGAACCACGGACAAATCGGGAACCACCATGGACGCCTCCACCTCCTTCTGCCCTGGAATTCACAGGCTCCGCCCTACCAGGACCAGAAGCGCAGGCTGCCCCCGCTTCCTCCTGGCGTCTATACGTGGGATTTGGGATCCGAACTCAGGACCTTCATGCCTGCAAGGCAAAGGCGTAACCCCTGAGCCACCTCTCCAGCCCCTAGAGTTTGTTATGAAAGTAATGGTCCCTAGTTATGGGGGCTATTTTTGGACTGTAGCAAGTTTGCTTTGTTTTGTTTTGTTAGAGGAAAAGACTGGAACACTTGGTCTCCACAGTGTGTAAGGATTGGTAAGTGAACAAAGCTAGAGTAATAAAATGAGACCAAATGTGTGTTACATGTAAAGAAAAGTATAGCTCAATATTAGCCACCAGTTGTTCACAAGTATAAATCTAAATAAGCACAAATGAAGTTAAAATTAAAAGTCAGCTCCTAAGTCGCACCGACCACATTTTCAAATGCTCAGCACCCACATGTGGCTGACTAATGGTGTCATCTTGAATAGCACAGTAGGCTAAATTATTACAAGTCTGATCTTCTTGTTTGTTTTCAATCTGAATATTTGCCTTTGATATTTTGAGAAATTCACTTCACATGCTAAACAAAGCAACTAAGGATAAAGTCTGACAAATCAAATCTTTGCTGAAGTTACAGCCTACAAATCTTAATTGATTTTCACTAAACTTTGATAAGTGATATGTTTTTTATTGAGATAGGGTCTCTCTATGTGGGTCTGGCTGGCCTATAACTCACTATGTCCACGAGCTAGCCTCAAACATGCAGCTATCTCCTGCTTCTGCCTCCTTAATGCGGGGGTTACAGCGTGTGCTACCATGCCAGGCTTACCATTAAAATTCTAGTGGACAGTGTTGCTCTAGAACACCGGTAGCCATCAGCCAAATAAATCTCCTCTTTCTTCCTTAAGCTAATGGTTAGAGTTTTGTCTCTCAGCAGCAGAGAAAAGTAACCTTCCCGAGTTCAAAAGATAATGTATTAGTTACATCTCTTTATGGTGTGTGTGAAAAAAAAATCAAATGCTCCAAAAAAATAGCGATTTGGCATGGTGCCATATGCCTGTTATCCAGCAATTCAGGGGCAGGAGGAGTTGCTGCCTAGACCACTTGGTTATTGTTACAGTTATTCTTCTCTGCTGATGTAAGACAATGCTCTAACAAACAGCTTAAGGAAGAAAGAGGAAATTTATTTGGCTTATGCTACAGAGGGGCGACATAATTCGTTAATATGAGAATCCTATAACAGAAGGCATGGTGAGCAGTTTAGGTCCATCATCATGGAGGCAAAGAAAGCAAGCAGTAACTGTAAGAGCAGACTGCTAAAGGAAGCAGGGTGGGGCTACCCAACCTCAAGTCCCACCTCCTGTGACATGCCTTCCTCCACTTTCTGAAAGTGCCACGGCTTTCCCAGCCAGTTAACACTGCTAAGATGCAAACACATGAGCCTGTAGGGGACAACTCACATCCAAATCATGATGGCGATTCATGGTCTAAAATCTTTTAATTGAAAAATTATTTCAATGTTGGGATATAGCTCAATAGTAGTAGAGTGTTTCCCTAGCACAAGCAAGGCTCAGGGTTCAGTCACTAGCATCTTGGGGAGAAAAAGTGTTTAATACCAAGATAACAGTTTGTATGTGCCAATTGATAATTTTCCTTCTTAGCCATAGGTTTTACTGAACACACTCAGACCTACCTAGCTTAAAACTGAGGATGGGGTTCTATAGAGAGAATTATTGACCAGATAATCTCCAAACGGGATGGAAGCACTGTGTCGATAGTCCGTTTCATCCACAAGTAGAAGCAGAAGTTGGGTCCTCAAACCTTTTTGGAGGTAGGAGGGATGCCTTCTTTCCAGAAGCCAAAGATGCTTAGGACATTGGAGCCTATTTCAAAGGAGTGGGCCTGGAGCTAGAGAGATAACTCAGGGGTTACAAGCTTCACAAGCAAAAGGACCTGAGTTCGGATTCCCAGATCCCACATAAAAGTGCCAGGCAGATATAGCAAGTGGCTGTAATTCTGGCCCTAGAAGTGGGGCCTGGGAAACCCTAGAGCAAAGCAATAAGGAGCAATAAAGCAATCACCCTGGGTTGCACTACCTCCTTCGGCTTTGCTTTGGGATTTTTCAGGCTCTGCCTTCTGGGGACAGAAGTACAGGCCACAGTCACTTCTGCCTGCGTTTTTCCGTGGGACCTGGGATCCAAACTCAGGACCTTCTATTTGTGAGGCAGAGTCTTAACCCCTGAGCCATCTCTCCATCCCCCAGTACTCCTTTCTGTCAGAGTTGAATGCAGATGTCAAGTGGGAGCTAGGATCCAAACTCAGGACCTTCTGCTCAGGATGCAGAGGCTTAATCCATGAGTTAGGCATCTGCAAAGGTAAAGTTCTGACTACATCTCCTCCCTGCCCCGCAGTTGCCACTTTCGACAGTTTTCTTGTGAGTGTATTTGAGATAGCGAACATATGTAATGGAAAGAAAACAACTATATGGTCAGATGAGGAAAAGCAAGTCCCTGTGCATCATGTCTCCCGGGATTGATGGGCTAGTTAAAAACAATATCCAAAGAGAGCTTCAGGGCGATCACGTGGTAGAAGGTACTGTGGAAAGCCAGGCGAAAGGTTCCGACTTGGGCCCCATCCACTGTTGCGTTAATGCCCCTTGGGGAATTAATGGTGCCCCGAGTGACACCTTTCGACTTAAGGAGGAAAAAGTGACAGTCTCCAAAGCGCACAGGTGGTAACAAGGCCCGGGGGAGGCGAGGGATTCAGAAGACGGAATCTCGTTTCTTCCAGCTCCGGGCGAGGCAGGCAGTACGGACCAAATCGGGGTGGTTCAGCTTCCCGGCAGCAGAGTCCTATTTCAGCAGCACCTGTTCCTGCACCTTCTTGCTTCAGGGAGCGGCTGGCCCCGCCCCTGAGTTCCTCCAGTCCTTGCGATTGGCTCCCCGGGTCCGGGGGGCGTGGCCGGAGCGCCCAGCCAACGTCACGGCGTCAGGCGCCGCAAGCCGCTTCCTGTTGTCAGAGGCCGGGAGGGCGCAACAGCGTCTCCCGGGCCGCGGCGCCTCTGCGGTCCGGATCACCCTGCGTCTTCTCCCCGCTTTCTTGGTGAGTTGGGGGTCGGAGAGGAAGAGGGAAACGCGAGGGTGGCAGGGAGGCGCCAGCGTCGCCGCGATCCCCGGACCCCCTTGGCTGCCTTGACAGCGCCCGGGAAGGACCCCTCGGCCTTTGCCTGCGGTCGACCCCGCCGCCGCCGCCGCCGCCGTTGCTGGCCGCGCACCCCCCTCTCTCCTTCGTTACCCGACCTCAGACCTTAATCCAGTTCCCTAACCCCAGGTCTTGTGTAAATGCAGCCCCCCTCGTGACCCCCTGTAGCGCTGATCTAACCTAATCGTGGCTACAGACGCCTTCGCCGCCTCTTCCTCATCCTCACTCCGCATATCTCTGACAGCCCTAGTGCTCTGTGCAAACCCCCCTGGGCCCTCCATTGGGGGCTCTGTTTCCTTATCCCAGCCTCTCACATTCTTGCCAGATCCCCAGACACCCGCGTCCGCCCCAAAGCGGTGTCCTGTTCAACTACCTTCTCCTACTGGTAACGAGCCGCCCAGTCGTATTCCAAGTCTCCTGTGTCTCTTCTCACAGTCTCAACCCCCCCCCCCCGTTTTTTTATCAGATCACGGAGGTAACTTCTCTCTTCTACCATCCTGACAGCACCTTTATTCTAAACTGTCCCCCAACTCCTGCAGGCACGGCTCCTACCATCCACTTCTCAGTCTTTTTGTCATTTTGGAAGTTTTCTTTTCTTTTGAGACATACTCTCAAGAAACCAAGTTGTCCTTAACTGGTCCTCTCCTTCCACTTTCCAAATATCTGGATTATGTATGAACCTGGCTATTCAGTCTCACTAACCATTAGATCCCCACATCCTTTGGTCTCTGCTGTCCCCATGGCAAATTGTCACACTGACTACTGGATTACTTTTCCCTTGATCCAACTCTCATTCTTTCTGAGAACATGGGACACAGTCCCCTGCCAGTCTTACCAGCTGCATCTCAACAGCCATGTCTGGTTCTTGTTCAGAGCCAGGCAGTTTAGACTGGAGGCTTGGTAGGTGTACGTTAGAGCCTCACATAGTAAAAAAGAGTGTGGAGTAGGTTTTCCTGGTGTCTGATCCCCTGAACCTGTCTCCAGAGGTTGCTTTATTGACATTTCATATTAAATTACTTGTTCTGGCTGTGGAATGATAGGTGTCATTCAAATACCTGGAAGGTGAGAGATGTCCACTCACTTAACTTACTCACCCTGGGGCAATGTAAACTGTGTCTTCCTTTTGCCTGGTGTTCTTGCCTTGGAAAACCATAGGGAGTGTTTGGAGTAGTGTGATCATAGACCATCTGTCTTGTCCTGACACTTGGGAAGAATCCTCTCTCAGAACTCCTTTTCTTTTTTGTTAACTTTATTTATTTTGTGAGTGTGTGTGTGTGTGTGTGTGTGTGTGTGTGTGTGTGTGTGTATCAGAGGGCACTACTGTGTGTCCCCAAGGAGAAAAAAGGGTGACTTCAGGAATCATCCTGGATTGCTTCTACCTCTTTTGGCTTCACTCTGGGATTTCCCAGGCTCTGGTCACCAGGGCTGGAAGCACAGGCCACCGCTGCTGCCGCTATTTCCGCTGCCGCCATTGCCGCCTGGCATTTTTTTGTGGGACCTGGGATCTGAACTCAGGACCTTCTGCTTGTGAGGCAGAAGTCTTAGCTCCTGAGCCATCTCTCCAGCCCCTAGTATTCCTTTCTGTCGGAGCTGAATGCAGATGAGTCCCAGGGTTGCACCAGGGAACGTGACGGCTGTCAGAGGCATGTTATACCTTGTGAAGACTATAGATGAATGGATTTGGGGTGGGGGAAGGACTAGATAGGTACAGAGGATGTTGAATTGCTTTCCTTTTTGTGGGTGTGGGACCCTTGAGTTTTAGCAATTTAGGTTTGAGAACACAGAAAGGTTAACTGCATCGTAGGAGGTGAGACAGGTAGGTGTTTTTTTGAGGTCCCATGCTTAGCATTTATAGGGGACTTTGCAGTAAGCATTCCTCCAAATTCTTATGACAGGTTTCAGAAGGGTTCATCATTTGATGGCAATTTTGTTGGCGGTGGTGCTTTTCAGTGCTGGAGAGTTGAATCTGGGGTTAGGCAAGTGTTCTAACACTGAAGTACTGGCCCTAACAGTAATTGTGAAAGACCCCCAAGAGATCACAGCCACGATGTTGTCTGTAAAGTCTGGATGCAGTTCTGTCTTCAATAGCCTTTCATTAAGGTGCAACCTTTGCAAAGGCATTTTGGTTTCTTAGCAGCTTGTTATAGTGTCAGGAATTCAGTTCCCCAGCAACTTTGCCATGTCAGAGTGGTGTTTATCGCTTCCTGCAGTCTATAAAATGGGCATCCTGCCCTGCGCCTTGCTTTTATTTATGACCACTTTGAGCAAGTATTTTCTTGAGCACCTCAGTATGTGAAGCACAGTTCTAGGTCTTCGAAAAGCAATGGTGAATAAGTCATGCAAAGTTCTTGATTTTGTTCATTCAGAATTTACCCCTTATTTGAATCCTACAGCACAGCCAGGTGCAGGGGAACACACCTGTCATCTCAATTAATCAGGAGACCGAGGCCAGTCTCAAAAATAAAAAATTAAGGGCTAGTGATGTAGCTTAGTGGTAGAGAACACTTGCTTATTAGTGCAAGGTCTAGGTACTAGGAAGGATAAATAAAACCAGGTGTAGTAGCTCAAACATGTGACCCCAGTACTCATGGAGGCTAAAGCAAAAAAAAAAAAAAAAAGCCAAGAGTTCAGAGCAAGCCAAAGATACCTGAGACCTTATCTCAAAAACAAAAAGGGCTTAGGGTGGAGAGAACCCTACAACATTTGGATAAGAATTTGGGAGAGCGGATGGTACTGGATAGAAGAAAAGGGGGATGTGGATTGTACCCAGTATTGACTATATCCTCATCCCCTGGACGAAGTCTTTCCAGCATAGTTATTTGAAGCTATTGCTTCCAAGTCCAGTTCCCTTTGCCCCCAACCCTTCCAGGAGAGCGGTGCTGTATACTCATGAACGCACTCAGCATTCACGTGTCTGAAAGATCACGCTGCTTTTCTGAATCAGAAGATAACTTTGTCATTCTTTTCCAACTGAAATAACATGACTCATCAGTTTGGTGGAGCATCTGGCTGGACAAGCATGCAGCTCAGGCCATAGACAGCTAGTGGGAGTGGCTGAGATGTCTCTGGACAGCCCTTCGCTTTCTTGATGAATTGACTGTTTTGAGAGCCCTGAAGTCAAATTGTCCATTCCACCTTTTGATATTAAGTCTCATCTCAACCATTTTTCCATTTTCCTTAGTCTTCAAACTATAGAGGAAGTAACATTTAACATATTATTTATAGCCAAATGGGCAACATAATGAAGAAAATGGACAAATCCTTTCCATGTGCCGAATGTGAAAGAAAGGACGCTTTTGAAACCTGGGTACCATGGGAAGGAGTTGGGCTCTGCTGGAAACGTGTCTGGCAAGACTGTCTTGTTGCGCTTAGGCCCCTCTTCATAAAGTGCAACTTGCAAGTTCCTTTGAAGAGTCCACAAGTGATAGTTTGCCTGAAAAACCTCAAGCCCCAAACTGAGATGGTCTACTCGGGAGAAAAGAGCAAGGAGACCTGAGATTTCTGTCCCTTGCCTGCTGTCCGTTTTCATTGCGCCTGTTTTTATACCTCTACAGGAGAGTGGCCATTTCTCCTGTAATTAAATGACATTCAATAGGGTTGGGGAACGGAATCAGAGAAGCTTGTTTCTATTCATTCTGGAAAGCCACAGAAGGGCAAATCAATTCCTGGGGGTTCAGGTAGACTTAGTGTATTTGGGTTTCCCCAGTAATGTCAGCAAGCCCCTTGGAGTATAACCCAACTCCTCTCCTTACTCCCCTCCACAGGTGTCCTGGAAGCCATGCCTCTCCTGGCAGCAGTGAAAAGTGGCTGAGGACAGGAAGTGACACCAGCCCCACCCACTGGAAGACTTGAGGTCTCAGCATCAGCCAGTGGTGATTTATAGACCCAGCAGTCAAGAGAGCCGAAGTCCCAGACAGGTTGGACCTGCGAGTGCTTATGACACTGCTCCTTTCCTGAAGCACTGCGGCTCCAACCTGAGTAAGTCTGGTGTTTTGGCGTCAACAAAGAGGGTAAAAGTGTTCTGAACCTGATGGTCTTGGTTGGGTTTTTATTTTATTTTTTTCCCTCTCTATGTGTGTATGTGAGTGTGCATAAGAAGGCGCTTAAGTGTGGAGACCCAGGGTGACATTGGGAATCATCCTGCATTGCTTCTACCTCCTTTTTGCTTCACTCTGGGATTTCCCAGGCTCCGTCCACCAGGGCCAAAAGTGTAGGCCGTTTCCACCTGGCATTTTTATTTGGGACCTGGGATCCAAACTCAGGACCTTCTGCTTGCAAAAACTTTTAAACCCTGAGCCAGCTCCCCAGCCCATTGGTCATTTGTATGTCGTACAATATATTCTTTCTTCTGGATCTTCTGAGCCATTGTCAGTCGTTTAATGGCTTCTTACCATCTCAGGCAGCAGTTAGTTGTCTTTTATGGGTTGTGACCTCTCTTAGTTTCAGTTTACTTTGGTTTGGTTTTTGGGATGTGGGGGTCTCACTCTGTAGCAAGGCAAGCCTGGAACTCAGATGTGGCTGAGGCTAAAACTCCCGGCAGTCCTGAGTACTGGGATTACAGGTGTGAGCCGCCATTCCCAGATTCGTGTGGTTTGGTTTTAGTGTGGTTTGGTTTTTTGAAACAGGATTGATTTCATGTAACTACAGATGACAAACTCTTGATCCTTCTGCCTCTACCTTCCAAATGCTGATATTCCACAACCTGGCTTTTTTTTTTTTTTAAGCACAACTGTTAATGGGCAGAGTCCTTATTAATTAATACTCTGTTGCTCCAACTAATTAGTTAATGAGGCCTTAATGGACCCAGGCTGTTACTTGGATCGTTGTGGTTTAAGCCCAAGATCCTGACCACACTGGCTGAAGGAAAGGCAACTGGAGGTTAAGGATCTCGTCTAGAGCAACAGGCCCAAGGCCGAGAAGAGTCTTGAGTCTTCCAATCGTGAGTTGGGCTTGGAGGTCAGGAGCCTGAGCAGCTGTGTTTTGCCTCCTGAGACACATAGGGTAACTTCCAGGACCAGACACACTTCCAGAAGTGACTGTGCTTGACCCCATCATAAACCACATCCTATAGCTCTTAGATTCCTCAGGAAGGTGGAAGTAGCATGTGGAAAGGTAAGGCCCAGGCTTGCAGCCAAGGCCAAGTCTCTTCCTCATGATCTGCACGGACCATCTTAGGTCTGTGCACCATGAGGCCTGTCTTAAGAGTGCCCCCCCACCTTGAGTCCTGGCTCCTGTCATCTGCAGAAACTGACTTAGCAGCTTCATTGAAGACCACTGTGTTTCCTATGCTCCTCTGCTCTCCTGCCAGAGGGGCTTTAATGTTCCCTGGGCTTGCAGCTGAAGTGTCTCTCAGTTCCCCCTCAAGATCTCTGAGCGAACACTTGCTCGGTTTACGCATTTCCCTGATTCAAGGACCCAAACCACTCTCAGCCATGGCATCTGCATTTGTTCCTTGGTCTTCCATGCTCTCTCCAGTTAGAAACAGTGAAATGGCATTCCTAGGGTAATCGGGAGGAGTATAAAGGAGAGACTCTGTGTAACGTCTAGTGTGTTGTTTGAAATGGAAGGCAGACTAAACATGTATTTTTAACTCCCTAGTCCTCTACACAGTGCTCTCTAGAGACTTGTTGCCTGTGGATGTGCTCGCCTTGCCCATGTGGCTCAAGCCACAGGAGGAAACTAGTTTCCCTTAGGAATTTAATGATGTACTTCCTCTAGCTGTGGATATATTCGTTTGGGACAATGGCATTCTTTGCTTGTAGGTTTGAGCGGCTGTTTCCATTAGAATTACAGGTTCCATTGATAAACAGAGCACATCATGTTCACACTCTGCACTGGAGGGATCTGACACCACACCCCCTTGTGCCTTGCTTTGTGATGTCACAACCAGTCTTTTAAACAGGACCCTGTTCATTCAGGCTTTTGCACCCCAGTGAAGAAGCAGAAGGGTGGTAAAAAAGCTCTCTTCCAGAGCTACCGCAGGTGTGCCTAACCTTGACTGGGACGGGCAGGGAATGACACAAGGCCAGTTCATAACTGAATTGGAAGACCCTGCTTCCCAGTCTTCACTGTTCTTATTAGCACTTTCCATTAAAGCATTCCTGCTAGGGCACCTTCAACTCTTCTGACTTGCAACCCGTTTCACCTGTGAAATTTTTATATAAACCTATATATATAGGTATATAAAATAGGTGTACTTGATAACAAATCATAAATTTATTTTAAAATAATTCTTGGTATACATATAATTGTGTGATTTATTAAAGATTAAAGCAAATTTGCATACTGGTAAAAATAGATGTGCTTGCTTCTCTAACACAGCCCAATTCAAGATATGCTAATTTGATACTTTCATGGCAGATGTGTTTCAGGCAGCGTTTGTTGATAGTGCATGGAGTAATGGCACAAGCAGTGTGAAATGTGCATGTGTGTTTGCAACGAGGAAACAATAAAGTCGTGGTACACAGGTGCACTAGGCATTTGATCTTGAATTAGCTTTTGGTTGTTCAGAAACTTTTTCTATTGACGGATTTTCAGTTTCCACATTCAGTTATGCTACCCCCATATGCGGTTTTAACCCAGTGTTTTAAGTAGTTTTGCAGCCTTTGGTCTATGCCCCTCGCTGTCTCCATCCGTAGGCCCTGGCTTTCTGTGCAGCGTTCAGTGTAAAGAGTTGTTGCTACCACTCCAAGCTCACAGGGTCCTTCCCCTCCCAACACTGAACCTCCGGCTTTCTTTTCCTTCCTTAAAATCCACTCTCGGTTTTACTTTTTGTGTTGCCCAAAGACCTTTTAGTTGCAGTTTGAGGGGGAAGCCTGACCACCTGCTGCCTGCTTCGAGGGAGGGGACTGTGATTGTGGGGTGAGTTGAGCAAGCTCAGCAGGCTGCCTTTTGTCCCTGCAGGTGTCATGTGAGTCTCCTGAGGAGCTGCTGCTTAAGCGGAAATGCTCTCAGTGGTGGAGAATGGACTGGACCCTCGGGCTGCCATCCCGGTAGGTGGGCAAAGGAGAATCAACAGTGGGAAGGACCGCACTGCATGGCGGAGGGGGCTCCATTTCATCAGCTCTTCTCTTTTTCATTGTGTGTGTGTGTGTGTGTGTGTGTGTGTGTGTGAGTGACAGGGTCTCATATAACCTAGGCTGACCTCGAACTCATTATGTAGCCAAAGATGGCTCTGAGCTTCTGATCCTCTTGCCTCTATCTCCAAAGTGAGATCGCCAACATCTTTTTTATTTTGAAACGAATGAGTACTGTCCAGAGAGAGGCTTCAGATGAAGGAAAGGTTATAGCAAAAGCAGACTCCAAGGAGATCCTGCCCTTTCTAGATCATTTTGCATGTGTATGTGAGTGTATGTATGCAATGCAGACAGGTACACATGTTTGTGTGTGTCTAGGCACACAGTGCCTCTGGTGGCCAGAGGTTGACATCAGGTGTCTTCTGTCCCTCTCCACCTTATTTTTTTGAGACAGGGTCTGTCATTGGTCCTGCACCTCATCAACTCAGCTAGACTGGCTGGCCAGCAAGTCCCTAGGGTCCCCATCCCCACCTTCACAGCACCGGGCTACAGGTGTGCACTCTCGTGGTCAGCTTTTACATGGATACTGGCGATCCAAACTCATGTCCTCACTTTACCAATTGACAGGCTATCCCCCCAAGATAATTTTTATGATCATAAAATAGGAATCTACCTAAAGCCCAGTGAGGATTTAAGGTCTGTCGATTGAAGACCCAGGATGTCCTTTACCCTTTGGGCCCTCTGCCCTTCTGCAGTGATTAGGTCACAGTCATTCAAAGCTCTGATTTGGTCAGAAGTAGCTACTCCCCAGCACTGGTTTATTGTAGCTATAGCAGGAGTAAATTAATAGCTTACATGTATTCTTGAGCAGTGAGCACTTCTCAAACACTTCACAAGCACAGGTGTTTGTGAGCCATTCCTAGATTCCCTCACGTTCCCTCCCTCAGAGAGCCCTTTGCCCTGTCCTGGCCCTGGGCTGTTTGGGACACTCTGGACTGGCTGTCAGTTTCCTTGGAGGGCAGGAGGGCTGGTAGCAGCTGGGCTCCAAGGAGCCCTGAGGTGGCTTCTTGGGAGAAGCCTTCCCTCCCCCTTGTTGCTACCCAGTGGGAGAACTTTGTAGGTGAAGAAGCTCCGTCAAAAGTCCCCTCAAAAATCTGCTTTCCCTGTCCTGGCCACTAGAGGGCTGGCTCTGCCTGTCCCCTGCTGCTGTGCTTGCGAGGCCTTATGGGTAGTGGTCCTCCTCATCCCGTCCGTTGCCCTCCAGAGCAGAGGCCCGGTCATCTTCGCTTCCAGGACAGGGCTGCACAGATGAGCTCCTTGAAAGTGTGGGTTTCCTTTTTTCTATTTTTCTTCTTTATTATTTATTTGTTTATTTTGGCAGGAGTAGGTGTAGGTGTGTACATGTGTGTTGGTGTAAAAGAGGGCCACTATCTGTGCCCAAGGGGACTTTGGGAATCATCCTGGATTGCTGGATCTCCTTATTGCTTTGCTCTGGGGTTTCCTAGGTCCCACCCTCCAGGGCTGAAAGTATACATCACCACCTTTCCACCTGGCTTTTTGACCTGGGATCTGATCTCAGATCCTTCGCTTACAAGGCAAAGGCTTTAACCCCTGAATCATCTCTCTGCGGTCTGAGGGGTGTGCAGTCTGGAGAGTGGATCCTTGCTTGTCTCTGCATTCCCTAATCCAGCCCCAGAACTCTGTGGTTTAAATGGGTAAATTTAATGTGAATTATAGCTCATTAATTTTTATTTAGTTTTCTAACAGTTGTTTACACTAAAAGAAAATAAAGGTGTGAAGTATTTATCTATAATCCTAACCCTTGTGTTTGGCCGGGCCCAGGTCATCAAGAAGAAGCTGGTGGGCTCTGTGAAGGCTCTGCAGAAGCAGTACGTGTCCCTGGACACGGTGGTCACCAGTGAGGATGGAGACGCCAACACCATGTGCAGTGCCCTGGAGGCCGTGTTTATCCACGGTCTGCATGCCAAGCACATCCGCGCCGACGCCGCGGGAAAAAGGAAGAAACATGCCCATCAGAAGCCTCTGCCTCAGCCTGTCTTCTGGCCCCTCCTGAAAGCCGTAACCCACAAGTGAGAGGCGCTGCAGAGGCTGGGCTTGTAGGAGGGGCTTCAGAGTGCGGGGCTTTGACTCTGCCTCTCCAAGAATGGGGAAGGCAGTGGTAGGGAGAGCGCAAAGTAGAGCTGGAGAGGGTCTTTACAGAAAGGTCGTCGCCAGGCCTCAAGACCCTCTGCCCTCAGAGGAGCAGAGCGGATGACAGCTTCCCGCCCCAGGGTTAGTGAACTCTTTGACCACATTTGATAGCATCGGGTAATTGCTACAGGGCTGTGCAGCCTGCAAAGCCTAGAATATTTACTCTGACCCCTTACAGACCCTGCTCTAAATATTTGAGCATCTGTGTTTCAGTTACTCTTTTTTTTTCTTTGCTGTGAAACAATATTCATACTCAACTTAGAGGAAAAGAGGGAGATTTGTGTGGTCCAGAGGAGTTATAGCCCATTATGGCTGGAATCAAATAGCAGCATGTATAGTTGGAAGCAGGACGCCAGTTCAGGTCACCACGGTCATGAGAAGGAGGCAGAACCAGAGTAAGAAGAAACTGAGGAAGCAGGGCGGGGCTACCAAGCCTCAGGCCTCGCCCCCTGTGACGTGTCTTCTTCCAGCAAGACTCCATCCCCTAAAGATGCAACAACCTTCCCAAACATTAACACCAGCTAAGGATTCCAACACAGTTGACTGTAGGGGGTAACTCACATTCAAACCACAATAATCTGTGTTCTGAGTATACTTAGAATGGAGTAAGGGGAGGGTGAATGAAAGCCAGGCAGAGAGAGCATCTGAAACATTCACTCCGAGGCTCTGGCTTTTTCCTTGCCCTTAACCACCCAGGCTATTGAGCAAGTAGCTGGCACTACCTCCAAGAGGTATTAAGTGCCGCTTTCAGCTCAAAGGTACCTTGTCAGTTTATGATTTGCTTTTCTCTGCCTGCTGCCACTGCCCTAGCTCAGGTTCTTGCCTCTCCTGGGCAACAGTGACTTTCTAATTGTCCCCCATCTTATTCTATGTTTCCTACGGTTAATCAGCCAATCAACATGTACTGAGCTGCACTCCCACATAGGATACTGAGGTAGTGGAGAGGTGTTTATGTCAGATCACGGGCTCCAAAAACTGAGTTTGATACTCTGGAGATCCGCCCTTTTTATCCACAGCAGGTCCACCCTACAATGTGCATAGATGTAGTCAGATCATTTTCCTGAGCAGAACCCTTTAGCTCCCAAATGCTACCTGAGTCCAGGTCACTAGTGGAGCTCCTGAATCTATGTCCTGATAAGTTCCCTAGGGGCTTCAACTATACAGCCACATGTGGGTCCTACATAGGCTTAATCAAGTAATAGTCAAGACCCTCTATTACCTGACTTTGCAACTTAACCAGCTATCCCCCTCTCCCTCTCGTAATGAGAATGTCCCTACTCCTATTTAGGTCTTTTGCTTTCCTATCTGTCCTTTGTATCTAGAAAGTTCTCTCATTTGCCTCTTGAATACCTTCAGCTCAGATACTATCCTTTCTATGGCATATGTCTTACTGGAATCCAGAGATGATGGTCCAGTCACTACTCCTTGGCAGTTACAGTGCTACTCACGTAGCTCAGTGGTAGAATATGATTCTGGGTTGGTTTCTCAGCCCTGGAAAACTAAGAAAGGGGATAGGGAAACAGCCCTCCAACCAAAGGCAGGAGTCATGTCTTTACCCTTTATCTACCAGGCTCTCTGGACCTGGGGTTCAATAAATGCATCTTGGATTAGCAGGTGACATGAAGGATCCTGGCAGTAGTGGGGTGTTGTGATAAACATGGCAATTACTGTTCATGACACTGGCCTCAAAACGCTGGTGGTTAAAGCTCAAACGCTGAGCGTTTCTGGGTTTTCCGTAAAGACCCCATTCAAGAATTTGCCAAGTATGGTTGCGGTAGTTATCGCCGATGCCCGCTAAGCAGTGGATGAGTTTCTTGAAACAAGTGTGCTCTCCTCCCTGCAGACACATCATCTCAGAACTGGAGCACCTGGTCTTTGTCAACACGGACGTCGGCCGCTGCCGGGCCTGGCTGCGGCTGGCCCTCAATGACGGCCTGATGGAGTGCTACCTGAAGCTGCTCCTGCAGGAGCAGGCCCGACTGTGCGAGTTCTATCAGCCCACAGCCCTGCTGCGAGACCCCGAGGAGGGCGAGTTCCTCCTTAGCTTCCTGCAGGGACTGACGTCTCTGTCCTTTGAGCTCTCCTACAAGTCCGCCATCTTAAATGAATGGACGCTCACCCCGCTGTCGCTCTCTGGGCTGTGCCCCCTCTCTGAACTCGAGCCTTTCACTACCTCTGGTGCAGAACTACAACGGAAGGAGTCTCTGGATTCCATTTCCCACTCCTCGGGCTCAGAGGACATTGAAGTCCAGCACTCGGGCCACAAGATCCGCCGAAACAGGAAACTCACCGCCTCCTCCCTCAGCCTGGACACGGCCAGTTCCTCTCAGCTGTCCTGCAGCCCCAACTCTGACAGCTGCCTGCTCCAGGAGAATGGCTCCAAGAGCCCAGACCATTCCGAAGAGCCTATGTCCTATGACTCAGACCTGGGCACAGCAAATGCCGATGATTCCGACCGGTCTCTGCAAGAGTGAGTACCCTCCCCGCCCCTCCCTCCCTCAGCCTCTCTCCCTCCTTGCCCAGTATGTGGGATGGTCTGTTGCTGAACTCCACTAGGGGACAAAGGAGGTCCGAGGAGGGAGCATCACGCTGTAACCAGAAAACAGCATGGTGGGAAAATGGATTGCTTTCATTTTTGTCTTTTGAATTGGTTTCCCAGGCAGGCCTAGAACGCACAGTGATCCTCCTTGTGCTGAGGTGGTGTGTGGGTCACTGCTTCCAACTGGAGACTAGGGTTAGCTTTCCCCAGCCCTGGCAGAGCCTTTCTTTTGCATGCTGGGAATTAAACCCAGAGCCTCCCACAGGCCAGTCAGTTTCCCTACCACTGGGCTACATTTCCAGGACACAACAAGCTTCTGATTTCTTTTTTCTCTCTTTCTTCTAAGAATGGTCTCATACTGTAGCCCAAGCTGGCCTAGAATTCACTACATATCTCAAGCTATCCTTGAACTCACAGCAATCCTCCTGTCTCAGTCTCTTAAGTACTGAGATTACAAGTTCATGCCTGGCTCTAACAACTTAGTTAAACATTATTTTATTGATTGATGATTGATTGATTGATTGATTTTATGGGACACTGCCTCAGACTGGCTCAGGTAGCCTCAAACTCTCCTTGTAGCAGAATCTGGCCATGAACTCATGAGATCCCTGTCTTTCCCTCCCAAGTGCTGGCATTACAAATATATCCCCCCACCCCCAGCTTTAATTCATTTTGCCTTTATTTGTTTGTCATGGGGTGAGGTACGCCCTTGGTCAGGGGACGACTTTGTGGAGTCAGTTCTCTCCTCCCATGTGGGTTCCCAGTATTCAACTTCAGTTGTGAAGCTTTATGGTATCTATACCCAGTGAGTCATCTCACAGTCCTAAGCTTTCAATTTTTTATTTAAACTCCCAAAAGCACTAGTGCTGAACCAAGAAAAACTCAATTTGTCATTTTCACAAATACTGACTCTTTACACTGCTGGCCTTGCCACAGAAGGTATTGTCAAAGTTTAGATACTTGGTCATCTCATAGGTGACCATGGGGGCCTTTTACTGAGAGCCTCCTTCAGTTAAGCCCATGTTCATAGCTAGTCATGTTCCATGACTAGGACTTTTTCCTACTCCTGTCCCCCACTCCTGCGACCTTGATTTAGGTCCTTCAGGATTGCCTGCTGCTGTGGAATAGCAAGAGTGGGTGATTATAGACAGGGCTCAGAAAAGGCCTTAGTTTCCAGGCCTGTTCCACCCCTTTCAAGTCCAGTAATGTCAGGCAAATTGCTGATTCCTTCTGAAACTCTTTCTTTATTTTAAAACTAACTTAATTTCCTTCCTTCTTTCCTTCCTTCCTTCCTTCCTTCCTTCCTTCCTTCCTTCCTTCCTTCCTTCCTTCCTTCCTTCCTTCCTTCCTTCCTCCCTCCCTCCCTCCCTCCCTCCCTCCCTCCCTCTCTCCCTCTCTCCCTCCCTCCCTCCCTCCCTTCTTCCCTCCCTCCCTTCTTTCTTTCCTCTTTCTTTCTCTGTGTGTGTATGTGTGTATGAATGTATGTATGTTTGTATCAGAAAGCACTGTATGTCCCTGTAGAGGACCAAAGTGGCTTGGGAATCATCCTGGATTGCATCTACCTCCTTTTTGCTTCACTCTGGGATTTCCCAGGCTCCACCCAACAGGGCAGGAAGTGCAGGCTGCCGTTTCCCCCCTGGCAGTTTTTTACGTGGGACCCGAGATCCAAACTCAGGACCTTCTACTTGTGAGGCAGAGTCTTGACCCCTGAGCGTCTCTCCAGCCCTGTTTCTTTATTTTTAAAGTGGAAAGTCCCTCATATAGGACTGTTGAGAATCAAATCAGTTACCTTCTTGGCGAGCTGCGTTGTGAGAATAGAAGTGGAACCTTCCAGGGGCAGAGCGCTGACCTCATGATGTGACTCTGATGTCACATGAGGATTCAGATAGCACGCGCTGGGGAGAAACCCCAGGCAGCCATAACAGTCCCGGCATGCCTTAGGCTGCCCTCTGTCGCAGCCCTTCTCTTTGTCATATGCCTGATCTTGATCTCTCATGAGTCTTATGATTGGAAAATTCCAGCATAAGATCACTGAATCAGTGACTGTCTACCCTGTCTGGGAAGCATCGTCCTGATTCTTTCGGGAAAGACGATGTGTCCCCAAAGGCAGTTGGTGGTGAGAGTAACTGGAAATATCCAACACACAGATGCTCAAGTGCATGTCCAATACCATCATGACCTAGGCCTTGAAGTGAGGCTTTTTGAGTGGATTTTGTTTTTGTTTTCCTTTCGCTTTGCTTTGCTTTGTTTTGTTGACAGCAATATCTCACCTTCTTACACAGACTGGCCTTAAACTCTTGATCTTCCTGCCTCAGCTCCCAAGTGCTGGGATTATGGCAAAATACTACCAGCTACAGAAGTTGGGATTCTTTGAGAGTGTGTGTTTTAAAGATAAAGATTCTCACCGGCACTTTGGGTTCAGTTGAGTTGTTACTTTTTTTAGTTGTTACTAGTTTTTTTACTTTTTGCAACTTAAAAAGTTGAACATGGGGGGCTGGAGAGGTGGCTCAGGGGTTAAGACTCTGCCTTGCAGGCAGAAGGTCCTGAGTTCGGATCCTAGATCCCACGTATAGACGCCAGGCAGAAGCGGGGGCAGCCTGCATTTCTGATCCTGGTAGGGCGGAGCCTGTGAATCCCAGGACAGAGTAAACAAGGAGGAGGTGGAGGCAGTCCATGGTGGTTCCCGAATTCGCCCGTGGTTCTACACACACATACACACACATACATACACGCACACGCATGCACACACAATTGAATAAATAATAAAAAAAATTAAAAAAAAAGTTGAACATGGGGCTGGAGAGATGGCTCACAAGCAGAAGGTCGTGCGTGTGTGTGTGTGTGTGTGTGTGTGTGCATGTGTGTGTGTGTGTGCGCACAAGCAGAAGGTCGTGAGTTTGGATCCCAGGTCCCACATAAAAAATGCCAGGCGGAAATGGCAGCCTGCACTTCCTGCCCTGTTGGACAGAGTCTTGGAAGTCCCAGAGTGAAGCAAAAGGAGATAGAAACATTCTTGGTCCTCCACAGGGACACACAGTGCCCTATAATACCACACACACATACAATAAACAAACAAACAAACAAATAGAAATGTGTGGATAAATTAAAAAAAAGGTTGTTTCTTAAAGATGTACATGGAGAGTAGGTGAGATGGTTCAGTGGGTAAAGGCAATTGCTACGAGATCTGAAGATTTGACTTAAATCCCTAGAACCTATGTAAATGTAAAAGGGGAGACCAACTCCACAAAGTTGTTCTCTGACTTTCACACGTGCACTGTGGCACAGATGCCCACATCCATGCATCATACATTCTGCACACACGTAATAGTATTAATAAAAATTGGATGTAGGGGGTTGGCAAGATGTCTCAGCAAGTAAAAGTGCTTACTGATGATCTGTGTTTGTTCCCTAGAACCCACATAAAGGTAGAAGGAGAGAACCAGCCACACAAAGTCGTCCTCTGACCTCCAGTGATGCCAAGGCACATACTCCCACAACCAGAATAAAAATTTTAAAACACTGACATAAATACCTTGTTAAAACATGAAAATTAAACGAAGTGTAAAAAACTTCAAATTTTATTAATTTACTGTCGGGGTTTTGTTTTGCAAGAAGTAAATTGCCGTTTGTGTTGCAGATAGAGAGTTGACTGTCCTTTGGGTCTGTATTATAATTATCACAGGGAACTTAAGCAAAGGCTGCAGACTCAGGAGCCAGACTGCTTGGGTTGTCAAATTCATCAGTCTTCTGACCCTGGGCAAGTGCTCATCCTTTCTGATCTGTGAAATGAAGATAAGGACTCTTCAAAGAAAAGAGGGCGGTGGGAGTCAAGCTATATAAGGTGCTTAATACAGTCACTTAGAGTGCTGAATAGGTGCCTTTATTGTTCTGTGGCTAGCTACCTGTGATACCAATTCTCCCATTACTCATTTTTGCATGGTTGCTGCATTGGTTGTCAGCATTGGTCAGCTGTCATTATCAGGAAGCTTTCCCAATGGGGAAAGACTCAACAATTGCCCACCAGCACAAGGGTCCTCAGGGTCAGGCAAACCTGAGCTCTGGCTCCAAGGGCAGGACTGCTGTGTCTCATGGTCTGTGGGCCCTGCTTTTTAGCTGTTGTGATACACACTTAAGAACAACTGTACTTTCCATATGTAGGACACCTTTTCCCCAGATAGTTTTCTAAATGAATGCACTTTTTTTTTGTAGTGCTGAGGACAGAACCCAGTGTCACGATCATGCTAAGCACATGACTTTCAAATGTTTTTCTTAAGAAAGATTTTTAGGGGGCTGGAGAGGTGGCTCAGGGGTTAAGCCTCTGCCTTGCAGGCGGAAGGTCCTGAGTTCGGATCCTAGACCCCACATATAGACGCCGGGCGAGAGCGAGTACAGCCTGTGTTTCTGGTCCTGGTAGGGCGGAGCCTGTGAATCCCGGGGCAGAGTAAACAAGGAGGAGGTGGTGGTTCCCGAATTCGCCCTTGGTTCTACACACACACACACACATACACACACACACAATTGAATTTAAAAAATTTTTTTAATTAAAAAAAAAAGATTTTTAGAAATGCTGCTCTGAAAGGCAAAAAGAAATGGTGCTCTGAGCCACATGGAGTCAAGGCCTGTAGCCATTTTGTTTGGTTTCTGCTACATTTTCTTCAAATCTCTTCAAACATTTCTTTTACTTTTCATCCAGAGTCTTTTGTCTAGCACATTCTTACACTTGATGAGCAGTTCTCACTTGCTTTCACTGGGCCTGCTAGGCGGAACCGACCCCTGGTAACAGCTCTGCGAGCGTCATTCCGCCTGGACCTTGGTTTGGATTTAGTAGAAGGTTGAATTTTTCCCACAACCTGCTTGCTATCTTCTAATATTTCTTTAGGTGTTATGACATTTGTCATTAAAATCTGTCTTTTGGATCAGAGCTCCTTTATACTTAATAGCTCTTTTCATAATGCTAGGATTTTCACAATTTAACTTTCTTTTCTTAATTTTTATAATTACATACATGGAGGCCAAGCAGTGATTTTAAAACAACATGCAGTGAGACCTGCATATAATGACTGACGTACCAACATGCCCCCATAGACTACTGAGGAACTCAAGACAGATAAGAACATACAGTGGAAACCTTGGGGACTAAGCTGAATGCGCCAAGGGACATGCCCTTATCATCAGGGTGGCCTGAAGAGAGGCAACTTGGTACGACACAGAAGCCTGAACCCCCACAAGAATAGACAAGCCAGAGGAAAGCCTGGGGTCCATAGCAGTGGCCAGGCAGGAGGTTGGGAGAGAGTGGGATGGACTGATGAAGGAAAGGGAGGGGGATGGGAAGAGGGAGAGGGAAGCAGGGGATAGGTACTCAAGATGCTTGTAAAACTAGAAAAATAAAATAATTTAAAAACAAAATAAAGTAAACAAAAGGTGGGGCTGGAGAGAGGACTCAGTGGTTAAAGCTCTGTATTCATAGGCACAAAGACTGGAGTTCAGATCCTCAGGTAGCTTCATAAAATGTCTGGCGGGTATGGTGGCCCATGTGTAACTCCAGCCATAGAAAGAGGACCCTGGGAATGAATAGAGCATGCTGCCTAGCCAGACTGACTGGACTTAGAGAGTGAGTTGGAAGAGTGGTTGAGGATGAATCCTGATGTCAGCCTTTGCCCTCTATACATGTGCATGTTCACGGGTGATGTACCGCCACACACAAGTGTTTACATATCAACATGTACACATGCTCCCATATACATCCAAACACATACAAACAGGTGAAAAATGGAAAAACTAAGGTTAGCATTTATTAATCTCTTTCTTTGTGCCAGACATTTTACCAAGGACAAGCCTATGTTGTCTCATCCAATCTTTCATTTCGTTTCATTTCACTGCATGAGGGAACCATCACCATTCCTATTTTTCATGAACCAAAAGAATCTGCACTGGGGTGTTGGTGGGGGCGGGGGGAGTCAAACTCAGGTCCTTGCATATACTAGGCAGTACTCTGCCACTGAGCTGTATGTACCCTCAGTCCCTATTCTTACCCTTTCTGCCTGTGAAAAATAGCCTTTGGTTCCAGAACTCAGCACTGTTAAGCAGGCATGGCAGCACACACCTTAATCCTAGCACTGGGAAATGGAGAGGTAGAGGCAGGAAAAACAGCCTCGGCTGCATGAGACCCCACGTCAAAAACAAAGCAAAACAAAAAACAGCTAAGGAGATAACTCAGTAAAGTTAAAGTGCTTGTTGTATAAGCCTGAGGACCTGAGTTTGATTCCCAAAACCCATGTGTTTAAAAAAGACTAGTGTGGTGTCAATCACATGTAATCCTAGTACTGAATGAAGAGGGAGAGACAGGTGGATTCCCCTGACCAGCCAACTTAGCCTTCTTGTTGAGTTCTAGGCCAGTGAGAGACCCCGTCTTAAAAACAGATGAATAGCACTGAGGAATGATTCCTGAGGTGACCTCTGACCTCTTCATGTATCTGTACAACTGCATACGCACATTCATGAGGACACACACACACATATACACACAACTCAGCATCGGCCACACCCTGGAAGTTACACCCTTACATTTTCATTAATTTTCCCCCCTTTTTGACAATATCAGAGATTGAACCTAGGGCTCATGCATGCTAAGAAAGCTCTCTATCGTGGAGCTCTATTCCTTTTGAAACAGCATCTCTCTTAGCTGCTCGGCTTGTCCTTGAATTCATTCTGTTGTTCAGGTTAGTCTTAAATTTAGGATCCTCCTGCCTGGACAGTGCTGGAATTTCAGGCGTGAGCCAGCATGTCCTGCTTCTTAATCTCGCTTTAGAATGAGGCCTTAGAGTAAGAACCAGTGCCTGCCCACCTCCCCCATAACTGATCTTCACATACTGTTCACATCTTCCTCTGAATAATACACCTGCTTTGCTTTGCTTTCTCTCTTTGGAATTAATTTTTTGTGAGTGTATATTAATTGTATAAAATAATGAATTTCGGGACTAGAAAGATGGTTCAGGGATTAAGCCTTTGCCTCGAAAGCAAAACGACCTGAATTCAGATCCTAGATCCTACTTTTTTAATATATATATATATTTTTTTTTCATTTATTCAATTGTGCGAGTGTGCACGTGTGTATATGTATGTGTATATATGTGTGTGTGTGTAGAACCATGGGCAAATTCGGGAACCACCATGGACACCTCCACCTCCTTGTTTACTCTGCCCCAGATTCACAGGCTCCGCCCTACCAGGACCAGAAACGCAGGCCGCCCCCACTTCCGCCCGGAGTCTATACCTGGGGTCTAGGATCCGAAATCAGGACCTTCTGCCTGCAAGGCAGAAGCTTAATCCCTGAGCCACCTCTCCAGCCCCTAGATCCTACTTTTAAAAAACTAAAACAAAAACAAAAAATAAAAACAAACAAAAAGCCAGCCAGGCTTGCACTTCTTCCCTGGAAGGTGGATTCTGGGAAATCCTAGAGCAAGCAATAAGGAGATAGAGCAATCTGGGATGATTCCCAAAGTCATCCTTGGACCTCCACAGGCACACGCAGTGTCCTCTTTGACATCCACATGCACCTGCACACATGCAAAAGAAATGAATTTCATTTTGGCATTTTCATGCACGCATGCAGCATGTTTTGATCATATGCATCCGGATTACGCTCTCTTGCCCACCTTCCTTCCCTGACCTCTTTCCTTTTCTCAAACAGCCTCCCTTCTATTTTCTTTTTATCTCTTTTTTTAACTGTTTTTTTTTAAATCTGGAGACTATATATGAGAGAAATTAAGAGAGTCTGATTCAATTCACTTAACGTGATTATCTCAGTTTCACCCATTTTCCTGCGCATGACCTAGTTTCTTTCTTGTTTATGGATGTGTGGATGCCATATGTTCCTTACTCGTCCGTCTGTTGAGCACCTAGGCTGGTTCTGTACGTTGGCTATTGTAAATAGTGCTACATAAAGACTTGGATTCCCTTAGAATCTGCTCCTACAGATGGATCGTGTATAGTTGTGGTTCTGTCTTTAAAGGAGCTCCCATACTGACTTCCACAGTAATAGACCAGTTTACATTTCTACCAGTGCTGTGTAAAGAGTCTTCTTTGTCCACATCCTCCACCTTCCCCCTACTTCGTCGTCATTGTTGTTGTTGCAGAGATAGAATCTGGAGCTAACTCATGGCAGTCCTCCTGCTTCTGCCTCCCAGATGATGGAATTGCAGGCAGGAGTCAGAATGCCTAGCTGCACTATCATTACCATCCATTTCAAGAACATTTTATCATCTTGTAAGGAAACGCCTTACCATTTGCTATGGATTTACCTCTTCTGAACATCATATAATATATAGCTTTTTGTAGTCAGTTTTTTCCACTTAATATCATGTTTTCAGAGTTTATTCTTGTTGTAACATGTATTGTAGCTGATTTAATGATTCATTACAATTTCTTCTTTAGCCACCTTTTGGCTTTTATAAGTAATGTTCTTATAAACAGTCATGTCCAAGTTTCGGGGTGGACATGTTTTAATTCTCTTAGGTATAGATCTAAGAAAAAATTGCTGGGGCATAAGTAACTCTGTTTTACTTTCTGAGCAGCTATCAAACTGCTTTCTATAGCAAATGTACCATTTTACATTTCAGTATTAATGTATAAGAGTTACCGTGTAAGCTGGGAATGAATAGGTTGGAGGATGAGGACTTCAAGTTTAGCCTCGGCCACATAGCAAGTGTGAAGCCATGTCTCAAAACAACAATGATTTATTTCTTTGCATTTTGCCAATATTTGTTCTCTTTTTTGTTATAGTCATCTGATAGGTATGCGATATAAGAATCTCATTGTGGTTTTGATATGCATTTCCCTCGTGGCCAATGATGACAAGCATCTTAATATGTACTTCTGGTCATTTGTTTACCTTTAGCCAAAAATGTTTTCAACCCCTTTGCCCATTCTAGACTTTGGTAATTTGTCATTTTATAATTAATTCTGTTTTTACTCTTTTACAATCTCTTACATGTAGACAATGCATTTTGATCATAGTTACCCCTATCTCCCTCCCACATCCCATGGACATTTCCCTAGCATGTTCACTCCTTGCCTTTATATCCTAGTTTTTTAAATTTGACGATATGAAATAACATGTAAGCAATAAAAGAAAATACATTAAGGATGTAGATAGTTTTGATTGAGCTCCCAGTTCCACATGGTTCAGAACACATGATAAAGGTGAAGAATAGCAGTTTTGTCCATCTTCTATGAGACTAAGTTCATGGTGTGAGCACACGGAGACCCTCCATGCTGTGGGCACACGGAGACCTGACCCACAAGAGACCATCTCACTTGTGAGCACACAGGAGGCCGTCCACCTTGTGAGCTTACAGAGCCCCAACCCAGGGAGGCCATCCACACTGTGTGCACATGGAGCCTACATCAAGAGAGGCCCTTGTGTTGTGAGTATACAGATGTGGAATTAAAGATTTTGGCAGGCAGTGTGGTGTGTCAGGCTATTAGTCATTCAGCTGTACACAGGTCAGAACATATGTAGAAATCACCTATCTCTTTGCCACCATCGGACGCACATGGAACACAGGAGCCACATGGACAGAGCCTCTAGGAACAGGATAATTTGCCATCTTATTGTTGTATTGTAAGAATTCTTGATAGCTATATTCTTGACATTAGACCATTACAGATGATTTGCAGATATGTCCCCCTATGCTATGGGTTATCATTTCTATCTCTTTCCCCTAGCGTTAGCAATCAAACCCAGAGCTTTGCACATAGCATAAGCAAGTGCTTTGCCGCTGAGCTGCATACACCATCCCTCCCCCACTTTCGTCATCTTGCTGCTGCTGCTGCTGCTGCTGCTGCTGCTGCTTTTATTTGGGAACAGTTTCAGTCTATAGTCTGGAACTAACAATATATCTCCAGCTAATCTCAAAATAATGATCCCCCTGTCTCAGTTTCCCAAGTTTTGGGATTGCAAGCGTGCGACACCAGTGACTGGTTTCACTTTTGAAGCATGTAAGTTTTTATTTTGTTTGCCGGATATAGTGATGTATGTCTGAAGCAGAAGGATCTTAAGTGGGAAGCGCAGCCTGACCTACACAGTGAGACCCTGGCTTACAAAAAGGGAGTTAATATTTTTTATTATTGCTTATGGTTTAGATGTTATATCTAAGAAGCCATCACCTAGCTCAAAGATACAAAATTTGTATCTGTATGTTTCTCCTTAAGAGTTTTATAATTTCAGCTTTTATATTTGGGTCTTTGATCTTTTGAGTTAATTTTTTTGTAACAATGCTGAGATAGCAACACTTTATTCTTTTTCTGGTGACCATCCACTTACCCAACACCATTTGTTGAAGCAGTTGTTTTCCCTGCCGACATGTCTTAGCGTCCATGCAAAAAGTCTGTTGCTCGTAGTCGCATGGGTTGGTCCGTGTGGACTCTAATGTCTTGAGCTGCTGTTTGATGGGATGGTGCAGGTAAGAGCAGAACTCAGTGGCAACACACACCAGCGAGCAGTTTGCATTCTGAGATGTTTCCATCAGCCTAAATCAAGGGGAACTGACTGGGTCTGATCCCTTAGGGCAGATACGTGGCATGTTTGGGGCTCCTGACAACCTCGTTGCCTTTTGAACCTGCATGTATCCGTGGCGTGCTCACTGACTTCCAAGCAGAAGAGGAGACAGCAGATAATTTATTTCAGGAAAGGAACGTGGGTTCCCAGAAGCCCTGAGAGAGGGAGGAGCAGTCACTGGTCAGGGCACATTCCAGCGGGTTCAGAAGTGTACGTATGTGCACAGAGGCAGTGATGTTGACCCCTCAGTCAACATCACTGAGGGGACGAGGGGTGGCATTCCTACCTGTACCCACTCTTCCGTACCATGTGGGAAATTGCTAAGCATCAGCCTTTCCTGGACATGACACTTCTCTGATTCACAGAATCCACCTCGGAGGGCACTGTGGTCCTGCGGCCCATGCCTGTCGCCTCACCTCGCCCCTGTCCCAGAGAACAGTCCCCTGGGCTATTCAGGACCCCACGCTGAGTCACCCGCTGCTCTGGAGGCACTGCCACAGACAGCGTGGGAAGCAACAGCCCACACCACTCCAAGCTGGCAGAGTTGGACTGAAGCCTGTGGTTTCCTCTCCCAGCAGCCAGCAGTTAGCCTGTGCAGGAGGGAGTCGCAGAAGAGAGTGGGTCCCACTCGCATCAAGTGCTCATTTCTGGGGGCCAGAAATGCAGTTAGTAATTAAGAGTGTTGTCTGGGTTTAAATAAATAGTAAAGCAGCAGCCTTCCATTCTCACCTCTGCTCCAGTAGCCTTGGGCATTTTAACCGTCAACTTGTCACACAGGTTTCTCTGTTTAAAATTCTTTCAGGGTGTTGTCGGAATTCAGCAAAGCCCAGGTAAACTCTGTGCCAACCTGTGGACCAAGCCAAGAAACAGAGGTCCCCACGCCTCAAGGGACTCTCTCCCTCCACAACCTGGTTACCAGCCCGCATTTGCACTTCGAGGTACCTGCAGAGCTTCTTGCTGCCCAAGCATCTTCGGGGACGTCAGAGAGTGGCCACAAGCAAGAGCTGCTTCCCCAGGTGCCTGATACCCCAAAAGTACAGCCGCTGGGCACTGCTCAAGCTATCCCTGCAGGGCGCTCTTCAGAGCAGCATCCTGGTCCTGCGAGTGGAGCGGTTGGCCAAGGGAGTGGCCAGCAGAAGGTTCTGGAGTGTGGCAGAGTTGGACCGAAGCTTGTGGTCTCCTCTCCCAGCAGTCCGGTAAGTGTGAGGCTGCTCTGGGGAAGTGCCTCGACACCGATGATGACCCCCCGGAGTTCTGCTTTCTCCTTCGCTTCCCTCTGCTCCAGTGGAGCAGTGGGGATGATGCGCCGACATATCTTGGCGTGTCAGTATTGGAGATGAGCCAGGCTCCGTGCTGATTGTTTCCCACGTTGTCTCCTGGCATTGTCACAACTCTGTGAAGGTGATTCCCATCTGACTTCCCTTTGTCCTTTGTGCTGATGTTGTTTTGCTTCGCTTCATTTTGTTTTTAAGACAGTTTCACTGTGTAGCCCAGCTGTCCTTGATCTCACTGTAGAGTGCAGGCTGGCCTCGAACCTGTGATCCTCTGATTTCCTACTTCAGTCTGCTTCTACCTCTTTTATCTTTTTTTAAAAAAAAATTCACTTTATTTTATTTGTTATTTAGTGTTTGTGTGTTTGTACACTGTGTGTCTCTATGGAGGACCAAGGGGGACTTCATTTTGGGTTGTTTCACATCTTCTTTTTGCTTTGCTCTGGGAAATTCCAGACTTCACCCACCAGGACCAGAATTGCAGGCTGCCAAGTTTCTTCCTGGTGTTTGTTTTTTTCACATGCGACCTGGGATCTGAACTCGGGACCTTCTGCTTGCAAGACAGAATCTTAACCCCTGAGCCATCTCTCCAGCCCTACTTCTATCTCCTAAGTGCTAGGATTACATGCATGTGCCACCTCACCCAGTGTGTATTTTACTTTTTTACACTGTTGTTAGACCATTTAAAATTACAACTGAGGAGGCTGGGGAGATGATTTTGGATCCAAACCTGAGTTTGGATCCCCAAATCATGTGTAAAAATGCTGGGCAGAAATGACAACTGCCTATAATTCCGATGCCAGAAGGCAGAGTCTGGGAAACCCCAGAGCATACTAATAAGATGAAGAACAATCCAGGACAACTTACCCTTGGGACCTCCATAGGCACACACACTCAAGTGTCCTCTTATACACACACGCACACATATACACCATCCACATGCAAATACACATACGCCCTAAAAAATTACAGTTGTGACTCACATTGTATTACTGCTATTGGACAGTGTTACTGTAGGATAAGCCAATCTCGTTGTCAGTAACCTGAGGGGAGCCAGCCCTGGCACCTGAAGATTGCTGTGAATGGGGAGGCCTGACTTATACCCAGTGAAACACAGTCCAAGACTGTGGATTCAAACTCCTTAGCTTCTTACGTTCCTAGGTGGCATTGGATGTTTCCTGATTAAGTTATTGACTTAGCCAGTGTGTGCAGCCTAGGGATGTGTGTGGTATCTGGTACTCAAGCCCCAGTTCTCTACACAACAGGGAGGGCCGCTGCTCAGGAATGCCCAAGGGAGACTGATGAGGGAGGAAGAGTTGGGGTCTCGTGAGGAAGAAAATGAACACCTTTCCAGGTGAGCGTTCTCTTCTCTCTTGCTTCACAGGTAGTACAAAGCCTGCGTGTACAGGCTGCCACCATAGCCATCAGCATTTTTTACACAGGATCTAGGAACCTAAACTCAGGTCCTTTTGCTTGCCCAGCAAAAACCACCGATCCATCTATGCCCCCACCCTGGGCCAGCCACTTTTAAACTGACTTACAGACACATGCATTCACCTAATTAAGATATAATTCAGTGTTTTTAATATACTCAAAGGATTGTGCAGACATCACAGTGTAATCTTGGAACATTTTAATCCCCCATTAAAGAAACTCCCTATTTCACTCCCCTCAACCTCTGATAGCCACTAATATATTAGTCTCAATAGATTCTAGAAACTCCATGTAGCTAGAATTATTAATATGCGATCCTTTGTGATGACTAACTTACTTTGCTTAGCAAGATATGTGTGCGTGTGTACGTACGCGTTTGTGTGCACATGCGCATTTGAAGGCCAGAGTTCAGCATCAGCATGCGCTGTTACTCCCGGCTGGATGCTGGGATCTGACTCAGGTTCTCATGCTTATGTGACAAGCACTTTCCCAACTGAGCCATCTTTCCAGTCTCCTTATCATATTCTAAAGTTTATCAGCTGATCCTGCTCATGTGTGTAATGCCAGCACTTGGGGCAAAGACAGGAGGATCATGAGTTTGAGGCAGCTTAGGCTGTATAGCAAGACCCTACCTCAGAAAGCAAAAAAAGAAACAAAAAAGCTTCGCCTGTCAGTCCTTCATTTCTTTTACTGCCGAGTGACATTCTACTGGATAGCTAAATCATGTAGTATATCTGTTTATCGGCTTTATGTGTATTTGGATTATTTCCACTCTTTGGATATTATATGCAGTTACGTTCATGTATGCGTTAAAGCTTTTCTATGGGCATATGTTTTGTATTCTCTTGAGTGCATAAAATTCTACTTAGGGTAGAATTTTGGGGTCACATAGTAACTCTATATTTATGGGACTGCCAAGCTGCTTTCCAAAGTGGCTGCCCTAGTTTCTGTTGCCACTAATATACTTCTCTGTGTGCTTAATGTCGTTTCTAGTTTCAGATGTATTTGTTATTATAGTCATCCTGGTGGATGAGAAGTGATAACTCATGATGTTTTGAATTTATGTCCCTGATGAGTAAAGATAGCAGACCTTTCATTTCCTCATTGGCCATTCTGTCACCTTCAGTGAAGTGTCAGCATTTTTAAGTTGAACCACATGTGTTCTTTCATTCTCTTTCTTTCTTTCTTTCTTTCTTTCTTTCTTTCTTTCTTTCTTTCTTTCTTTCTTTCTTTCTTTCTTTCTTTCCTTCTCTTTTTCTTTCTTTCTCTTTCTTTCTTCTCTCTTTCTTTTTTTTGTTTTTTGAATTTAATTAGGGGTTCATGTAGCCCAGACCAGTCTAAAATTTCTCATGTAGCCAAGTCAAGGATGACTTTGACTTTCTTATCTTTCTTAAATAATACAGAACACCATGGGTCCCATGCACATGTTCATGTGGTGCTGGGGGTCAAACCCAGGGCTTTGTGCCTGTTCAGCACTAACTATACTGAGTTACATCCCCAGCCCCCATTTAAACCTCTTAATGGTAATTTTCATTTACACAAAAGGTTTAACGTCAGGTGCTAAGAATGTTGCTTATGGTGGAGTGCTTGCCTCGTATGTGAGGGCTCTCAGTTCAATTCCAACACCACATGTCAACACAGAAATAGACAGACATGATGGTGGGTGCCAATAATTCCAGCATCTCAGGGTCCGAGACAGAGGGCAGCAGGTCCCAGATCAGCTGGGCTATATGCCAAGAGCCTATGTCCAGGGGAAAAAAGAAATTTTTTTTTTCCCTAAGACTGGCACTTAACCATATAGTTCAGATTAGACTTGTAGCAATCTTCCTGCCTCACTCCACAAGTACTAGGCTTACAAGTATGTACCATCATGTCCAGATAAAAAAAAATCAGTCATGTTCTCGTTTTGTTCATGATTTGCCTGGCACTTTGTCCTGATTAGGAAATGTTTTTCTGCCAAAGCCTGTATTTCTTTATGGAAGCTTTAGTAATTTACCTGTTACATTTATGATCTATAAAATTTTAACTTTCTGTGTGAAGTAGAAATTAGTTTATCTTTCCTTACAGATATTTGATGATGCAGCTCTGTTTATTGACTGTGAGTGTAAAAATCATGTAATTGTGTTACTGCAAGGCAGACTCTGCATATTTTACCATCCCGAAGATGGTGTCAGACTTACTTCTGAAAGACGAATTGTGCGACACCGTGAAGTTTGTGATAGGCAATGCCAAGCATGCTCCTGGCCTGGGCCGCGGGCATTGATGCTGCCTGGGCATGGCGGCCTGTGCTCCAGCCTCCAAAGCATGACCTTGGCTGTGGTGGTCACCTGCCCAGGATCGGGCCTCTCCTTTGTTTATTTCTAATAAATTTCAAACACGGGGGGCTGGAGAGGTGGCTCAGGGGTTAAGCCTCCGCTTTGCAGGCGGAAGGTCCTGAGTTCGGATCCCAGATCCCTCGTATTGACGCCAGGCGAAAGCGGGGGGCGGCCTGCGCTTCTGGTCCTGGTAGGGCGGAGCCTGTGAATCCCGGGACAGAAGGAGATGGAGGCGTCCATGGTGGTTCGCGAATTCGTCCGTGGTTCTACACATACACAGACACACACACGCGCACACATACACACGCACATGCGCACAGTTGAATTAATAATAATAATAATAAATAAATAAATTTCAAACACGGAACTTTATTAGCATCTAGAGCTAATGGGACCAGGCACCTCACCTGTCACCCAAGTTGCTTCTCTGCCCGCTCCTCCGTCAGCTCCCAGACAAAGCAAACTCCTTCAGTCGCCTACTTTTACGTTCACCGTTGCCTAGACCCCTCTCTAGACTTGTTCCTGCACCTGGGTGCCTTCTCAGACTTCCCATAACCCAGGCTTAAAAAGGGCCTATTCCAGGGCTGGGAGATAGCTCAGTGGGTAAGGCACTTGACCCTCAAGTTTGAGGACTAGAGTTCAGATCCCAAGAACTCATCTAAAAGCTGCGCGGGTGTGGTGACCCCTATAATCCTAGCAGTCAGAAGGCAAGGACACAGAATTGCCAGGGAAGACTGGCTAGCTACCCTAGCCAACGGTGAGCTCTTGATTCAGTTGAAAGACCCCGCTTTAAAACTGGAGAGCGATTGAAGACATTTGATGTCAGCTTTGAGCCTCCACACGCCTGTACATGTAGTACATGTACACCTGCACATACCCGTGTGCCCACACATGCAAATACCCATCCCACACACACATAGGCACAAACAAAAAAGTGCCATCACAGTGACTGTCCGGTTCATCTGTTCCTCTTTCTTTCTAGCGTACATCACAATGTGTATTCTATTACTCCTTTAGTTATCGTTTTGCTTGCTTGCTTGTTTGTTGTTGCTGTTGAAGCAGGGTCTCTCTCTCTTTCTGTCTCTGTCTCTCTCTCTGTTTCTTTGTGGCTCCAGCTGGTGTCAGACTTCACTATGTAGCCCAAGCTGATCTCGAACTCACCATCCTATCTCAGCCTCTGGAGTGTAGTTCATACCGATGTGTGCCTTATGCCTGGCCTCCTGTCGTGGTCATATTAATTTTCCGTCTTTCTGACTGGAGTATTGGCTTCAGAATACAAAGGACCATGCCTGTTCACTTACATATTGTCAGCCCCCAGTTCAGCACCTGAATACTTCTCAAACTCCCAAGGGACCTTCAAAATACCAACTTGTAAATTTATTTGGAGAAGTGCACATTGAATGACTGGTGTGATAAAGTTGGCCTGAGGAAGGCCGACTCCACCTGCTTACTGGCCTCTAGGAATATTAGTGGCTAGAGCTTACTGGAGAACAAGGCATTTGGGATTGAGTCAGTTTTCGAGATTTCCAGGGCTGTGGCTTGCTGTGTCGACCTCACAGAGGACTAGATTTATGCAGCAGTCAGTGGCCCCTGTTATGACCTGGTGGACTTCTTGCCTTTGGCTGGTGCTGGGCTCTGTCCTGTATGTCTGCCCCTGTGGGCTTTACCTGTCCTTGTTTTCACCACTTTGTCACATGCTTTTTTTCTTTCTTTCTTTCTTTTGTGTGTGTGTGTATATATGTATTTGTGTGTATAGAGGGTACTGTGTTTGCCTGTGGAGGCCCAAGAGTGACTTCGGGAATCATCCTGGATTGTTCCACTTCCCGTTTGCTTTATTCCGAGATTCCCCAGACTCTGTCTTCCAGGGTCAGAAATGCAGGCTATCGCCATTTCTGCCTAGCATTTTTACGTAGGATCTGGAACCCGAACTCAGATCCTTCTGCCTGTGAGATAGAGGCTTAACCCCTGAGCCATCTCTTCAGCCCAGGTGCTTATTCTTTGCTCTATCTTTGGAGGGATGGTCAGTTTTGAAAGCCATGAGAACCATTCAGCCTTCCTTTTTAAAATGTTCTGTTTGTAATGCGTTCAGTACAAGCATTTACTATGATCCAAGCACCATTCTGAGTATTAGGGAAACAGTGATGAAACAGAAGGAAAAAAATGCAATTTTTCTGAAAACAGTCCCGAGACCTAGCATTGCATTCTCAGCCAGATCCCCCTTGCAAGCAGTGCCCTGGCACCTCATGACCCAAAGTGGCATTCCTCTGTCTCAGGTCCTTGATGGCAGTTGCCTGCTCTGGTGCCACCCCAGAGCCAAGGAGATGGCTCAGTGGATAGGGTGTAGATCCAGGTCGGCCATGACTTTCCCCCTATTTAAAGGAACAGAGAGCTGGCCAGACATGGAGCCCTGAGCAAATAGACATGGGGGGGGGGGGCAGAAAGAGGGAAGAGAAAAGGGAAAAGCGGTTGACTAGTTGCCATGACCGTAATTTCTGGTGTGCTGTCACTCTCTTGTTGGCCCCAGGGGACTGACATGCTCCCTCTGTGCTATCTCCAAAGAACCTGCTTTCTACTGTTTTTCCCTGTTGCTTAAGGGCACCAAAGACTTTCTGTAGAGATCATCCCAGAGGGCACTCTGTGGTCAGTGACTCTGAACATTTCTTAGTAGTTTCCCTATTCTCAGTGGAGAGAGAAACCCTCACTACCTATAGCCATGTAACTCTGTTGATTTTACATCCATGACATTTGAATAGCAGACTTAGTTCTTCATCCTTTAAGATGCTGTGCCATGCACTTTTGCTGCAAGTATCAAGAAAAATGACAGTTCCAGCAGCCTTATGGGTACCAGGATATGGGTAGCAGAGAATATGATGGGGACCCAATCGGGTGCCTGGCCTGGCTGGGAATGAGAGGGGCAGTGGATTGAGGTTATGTACGAAGCTTCCAGCAGATAATCATGGTGGGTGACCCCTACAGAGTCCTAAGGGATACCAATCCCCCCATCAGACCATAAGCAGGACCTGCATATGACAGGGTCACCAGGTGTGCTCGAGGCCACCAGAATGACTGTGAGAACTGCTGGAAATCACTTGGGTCTTGTGACCTAGACAGGCTTTGTTCAGAGCCCAGTTTTACATGGTCTCCAGTGCCACCCCGCTTGACATATTGTCCTGATGAAAGGAAGTACCTGCTGGTTCTAAGACGTCTCTTGAGACAGTGGTGGGAAGATTCCCAAGCGCCTAAGTCAGATCTCACCTCTCTTGCTTCAGGAATCTTGTAGCATCTGAATGGATTAAACCACCCAAACCAACCCTGGCAATGCAGCCTGGATCCTCTCCCCTGTCTACATCAGCTGCAGGACAGTTGTAAGGTTGGAAATAGCAAGGTCAGGGTGAGACTGGTAGCACTTAGCAAAGCCGCAGGGCTGGTCCCACCCCTTGCGTGATTCACTTCCTCTGAATAGACAGCCACTTAGTCCAGCCAAACGACTTCCTGGCCTCTGCTATTCTATGTTCAGACACAGAGATGGGAAGGGTTTGCAAGAGTTAACAACAGCAACAACAAAAAGGAAGTAGACATTATTCTTACAAGCCCATTGGTCCCAGACCTCCACAACTTCCCTGTCAGTGAGCAACTTTTGACTCAGAGAGTACAGTGGATAGTGAAGGCCAGAACCTGCCTGCTGGTGGAAGCCGGGCCTACTCTCATGTAGGGAGCAAAGTTAGAAGCAGCCAGTGAGAACAGAACCCTGTGCACCCCAGCTCCCTCATCTCAATGCCTGTGAGCAATGTCGAAAAGCCTGATATACTGGGACAACTGGATTTCCACCTGCAAGGGAACAAAATTGCATCCCTTCCTTGCATCCTATCTAAAAGCTGACGCAAAACGGGTCATGGATAGAACTGTAAGAGCTAAAATTGTAATGCTTTTAGCAGATACGTAGGAGTAAATCCTTGTGACATCGACTTCAGCAGTGGTTCTTAGATAAAACACTAGGAATATAGACAAAAGAAAAAGTAGCCAAATTAGACTTGATCAAAATTAAAAACCTTTGTGCTTTGGAGAGCATCATTAAGCAAGTAAAAAGAAGGCTGGTGTGGTAGCTCATGCCTATAATCGTGGCCCCTAAGAGGCTGAGGCAGGGGCTTGCTGCAAGTTCAGGGTTACATCCCTAAGTCACATGAGACCTCGTCAAGAAAGGGAGAAATGAAGAGGAGGAAGGGGTATGTTGCAAGTCGCTTGCATGGTTACTGATAAATCACCATCATACAACTTAAAGAAACAAGGGGTTTATTTTCTCTTATGATGCCGGTTACAGTTGTTTGCCCATCTGACTAGGAGAGCTCACACCAGCACCAGGGCCAAGGGAACTGGCCACACCATCCCTACACAATGGCTGAGAGAGGGACGATCCTTACTTGCCTAGACCAGCATGTCTGGCCAGGTGTACACAAGGATGCCAACTTTCTCAACCAGCTCTCTGTATTTTATTCCAGGGCCTAATCCCACCTCCTGTGGGCTGGGTTTTCTCCATCAACTAGACAATCTCCTGCAGGTTTGCTCTGGGCTTAACTCAACCATTAATTCTCTACAAATGTGCCCAGAGCTCAATCCTCAACTGTCAAGTTGACACATGTGTCTAACTATGACAGAGTGGAAGGGAAGGGAAAGAGTCCTTTTGGATACATTTTCATAGCATGTTATTCATACCACCAAAAAAGTCAAAACTACCTAAGTGTCCATTGACTGATAAGCAGATAAAATGTGATACATCCAAATAATTGTTTGATGGTAATGACTGGATATTTATAATATTTATAATGCAGATGAGTCTTGAAAATATTATACTAGGAGGTTAACTACAAAAGACTGTATATGATCCCTTTTATCTAAAATAGCAAGACTGTGTGTGTGTGTGTGTGTGTGTGAGAGAGAGAGAGACAGAGAGAGAGAGAGAGAGAGAAACTATGATGGCGAGCGTGTGCATGTCACCGTGAGCGAGCCGAGAGTGAGGCAACCTTTGTGTATCATGCCTCACTTTTCCGTCTTGTTTGAGACTAGGCTTCTTTTATTGCTATTATATAAGCCAGGCTGGCTCACTTCAAACTTCTGGATCTTCTTGGATCTCTGCTTCCTATTTGCCATCTACATGCAGAGATTACAGATACTCGTACCACTGTGCCTGACATCAGAATGTGGAAATGAAATTGTTTGTTTACACGTTCATTCGAAAGGGTTGGAGAGAGAAAGCTTGCACATGCATCCCATGGTGCATGTATGGAAGTCAGAGGACAAACTTTCCAAAATCAGTTCTCCTCTTCACTCTAGGAGCTCCCAGGAATTGAACTTGGAATGCTAGTCAGGTCCCTTCCTTGCAGAGCCACCATCTTACCAGACCCGAAATGTGCAGATCTCTAGAAACAGAAAAGAGATGAGTGATTATGTAGAACTGGGGTGGTCATGGGAAATAGGTATTGCCAGTGGGTAGGGAGGTTCTTTCAGGGTTAATGAAACTATTTTAGGCATAAATGGTTGTACTACTCTGAATATGCTGAAGCCATTGAATCGTATAGCCATTTTCTCATAAGTGGGTTAATTTTATTATTTGCGAGTTATAACAAAATTAAACTTTTTAAATACTGAAAACTAGACAGTCTCATGTTTTTGTTTTTGTTTTCTTGATAGAAAAGCAAAAGCTGGATTTCTGAAGATGACTTCTACCGGCCTCCCCAGGAGCATGCCCCAGAGAATGCTTCAGACTGCCCCACGCCTTCCTCCCAGGGGACTCCAGAGTCCACACCTGCTCTCCACAAGCATTTTTCTCAAGGACCAAGAAAGAGCTGCTCCCTGGGGGCCTTAGACAAAGCGTGTGTGCCTTCCCCGGGCGACAGGAAAGCCCAGGCAGCTGTGGCGGCCATAGTGCAGGAGCATAAGAACTTCTGTGTGGTGCACCGGAGGCAGATGGGTAGGTGGCTTGGAGGGTCCCGTCTGAGAGACAGCGCCTTTCAGAAAGCGGTTCACAAGGCCTGTCTGCCATTACCAACAGGTGCTGTGTTCTCCCACAATAAAACCTCACCCCAGCATGTAACAGAAGGCACACTCATGGTTAAGAGTTCGGGAGAATGTTTTAGAAAAAGTGACACATTCTCTTATATAATCTTCTTGGAACCATTCAAACCTGCCTGCAGAAGGCCCACCCGCTGGGGGCTGTGGAGGGAGGATCCAGCCAAGCTATAATGTGAGACTCTGGCAAAAAACAAAAACAAAACTCTATTTATAGAATATAAAAATATGTTGTAGCTGTTTTTTTTGAGACAGGGTTGTGCAGCTTGACTGGTCTGGTATTCACTATTTAGTTTCAACTGGCCTCAAACTCACAGGCATTATCTACCTGCATCGGCCTCTGGAGCGCTCAGAGGCACGTGCACCTATATAGGCACCACACCTATATTTTATATGTAGAAATGGAAATATTCTCCTTGAGATTAGGATGTAAAATTAGGATTGCAAAACTCAGCTGGGAGAACCGGGCCCGTCATATCAGCTGTTTGGAAGGCCAAGGCAGGAAGTTCTCAAGTTTAAGATCTTTCTAGACCAGAGAGTGAGTGATAGAGGTCAGCTTAGGCAACTTAATGAGATGTTGTTAAAAACAAAACACTGGGGATATGTATATGTATATGTGTATGTGTGTGTGTGTGTGTGTATATATATATATATATATATATTCGTTCATTCCATGGTAAAGCACTTAAGTGCTTAGCATGTGTGAGGTCCTAGACTTAATCCTTAGTACTGTTAAGCATACAAATAAACGAACTAAAACATTTAGGATTGCAGAGATTCCATCTCCCCACTGTGACTAAGGAAATCCTGCCTGAAGGCCCCAGCTCCTTCTAAGGCCTTTAATTAGACAGTTCAGTGAGCTGTTCTGGTGGGGTTAGCACACTGCCGCTGTCTGTCACTGGCCCTCACGTGCTCCTTACAGTGAAAGCAGCTTGATCTTCATGCTCTCTAAATTTCCAGGAAGCGTTAAATGACCCTAACCAGATTCTTCTCTACCCCTCAGAACAGGTTTCTTTCTGACAGGGCCTCGCTCCCGCCCAGGCTAGCAGGAAACTCACTGTGTAGCCCAGATCGGCCTTGTACTTGCCATAATCCTCCTGCCTAGTGCTGAGCTTAGATGGTGCCGGGTCATACTTGAGTTGAGGGTCCTAAAAACAAGCAAACAACAGGTGTGCCCTGAGAGTTTGCGCGCTCTCTCTCTCCTCCCACGTCTCTCCCCCACTCCCACATTGTTTGATGACAGGACCCAGCATGAGTAGTGTGACTAAAGCCTCGGTCTCCGTGTTGGATTCTCCTAGGTTTGTCTCTCGCCTGGCCCGGGAAGCTGCGCTCTGTGCCTAGGCTGTTAGGTTTCCCGAGGAATGGAAACATCTCCAAGGCTAGTCCAGATGGGAAAGAAAGAAATATAAGTCCTTTGGACCCGTGGTTGAGGGCACATGAGGGGGGGGCAGAGAACCCTGAGCGGAGGGGCTTGTAGGCATTCAGTTCCCGGCCATGCAGTACACGCTTCTGAGTGTGCCGGCATCTGTGATGTGCCGGATACTTGTGAAACTTGCATTCTAATGGAGAGAGCGAGTAGGAAATAAGAAAATTGACAGTAAATGCCAAGTACATTCAAGTAGTGAGAAAAACTATGAGGTCCAAATTGGGGAGTTCCCACATGGGGGGTAGTCTTGCTAGAGGATGGCCAAGACCATCCTCACAGACAAGGTGACATTTACAGATAGAAAGGGAGCCGGACGTGATCTCTGCATTTCAAACAGGGAGAAGAAAGGCCAGGGCCCTTCTCTGGAGCATGCTTGGCATGACCAGGGAACCATGGTGACCAGAGTGGCTGGAGCAGGGGACGGGAGTGTGGAGGAATGAGGTGGGTGGGGCTGAGGCTCGTGGGCCATAGAAGCACTTGGGCTTTTGCTGTGAGAAGTTGGCCTATGATGTCTCACCCTGGCTCCTGTGCTGTCCCATCAGGGGACCTTTGTCATAACCCAGACCATAGATGACCTATGAGGGAGAAGCAGGCACAGCCAGGAGGATTTGTGATGGACTAGATGTGGAGTATGAAAATAAGGAAGTGTGTTTTTACATTCTATAGCACATGCATGGAGGTCTGAGGACAACTTCAGGTGTCATTCCTGACTTTCTACTTTATTTGAGGCAGTTTCTTTGTTACTGTTCACTGCTGTGTACCCCAGGCTAGCTGGTCTTCGAGCTTCTAGTAATCCTCCTGTCTCCCTGTAAGAGTTCTGGGTTTGCAGACACCACGCTGATTACAACAGCTAGCTTTTATATGGGTTCTGAAAATTTGAACTTACATCCTTATGCTTGATTGGCATGTGTTTTACCCATTGAGCCATCTCCCCAGACCTGAAGTTTGCTGTTCTATGTGATAAAGAACATTAGGGGAGAAGCAGGTTTGTAGCAGAAGACTATGGGATTTACTTTAGGAGAGCTCACCTTGACATACCTGTCTGGCATATGTGGAGCAGACATATATGTGAATCTTAAATTAACGGGCAAGGTCCAGGCTAGAGCAAAAAACTGGGAAGTATTGGCATAAACCCTGAAAGCAGGCAAGAGCTGCTAGGAGGAGCCCGTGGAAATGAGGCTCTAGCTTTGAGAGGTCAGAGAGCTGAGGGGAGGAAAGATAGTGAGGAGGGCTCTAGAGGCACTGTTGTGATTGACCACGAAAGAGCATTGGTGGTCCCTCTCAGGAGCAACTCCAGTGGAATATGCAGACAAAACCCTAATGGGGACAGGCTTAAGAAGGAGTGGGAGCGGGGCTGGAGAGGTGGCTCAGGGGTTAAGCCTCCGCCTTGCAGGCGGAAGGTCCTGAGTTCGGATCCCAAATCCCACATATAGAAGCCAGGCGGAAGCAGGGGCAGCCTGCGTTTCCGGTCCTGGTAGGGCGGAGCCTGTGAATCCTTGGGCAGAAGGAGGTGGAGGCGTCCATGGTGGTTCGCGAATTCATCGGTGGTTCTACACATACACAGACACACACGTGCACGCGCGCGCGCGCACATATGCACATGCGCACAGTTGAATAAATAAAAAAAAAATTTAAAAAAGAAGGAGTGGGAGCAAGGAAAAATAGAGATGGAAGTGTAGATGCTGCTTTGAGCAGTTTTTCTATACAGGAGACCGAAAAACAGAATGATAGTTAGAGGTGGAAGTCAAAATGAGAATTTATCTATCTATCTATAGATATATGTGACAGTGAGAATATGCCTTGGCTCCCAGATGGAATTCAGAGAACAATTTCCAGAGTTAATTCTTTCCTTCCACTATATGGGCTTCTGGGGATTGAACTCAGGTCACCAGTTTTTCCAGCAGGCCTCTTACTCACGGAGCCACTCCCTCCCAGAAGAATTTTTAAACATGTGAGGAATCACATCATCACAGTGTGTGGGAATGATCCAGTAAAGAAGGGAGAAAAGGTCACGGGGGAGGGAGACAGCCTTGTCCTTGAGTGGGTGGGAGGAGGGGTTGGTCTCAGAGGTGGTCGGCTCAACCCTGGTGACAGGAGAGAAAATCAGTGTTGGCGCAGATGCAGAAAGGGGCGAATACGTGAGGGGGCTCGTGCAGAAGTCTGAGTGCTTCCATCTTTCCGGAAGTGAGATTTAATGGTAGAGGGAGGATGCGTGGGGAAAACACTCCTACACGCCAGCTTTCAGAATCCCACTGACAGTGCCCAGGGCCAGCTGCATGCTGGTGGGTCACTGAGTGCCCTCCCACCAGAGGACACTGGGTATCAGTCGTGGCTTGGAGTTTTAAAAGGACTAGTCTGTAATCTGAAGTGCCTCTTTCTACCTCCAGGTCTGTCCAATCCGTTCCGAGGCCTCCTGAAGCTGGGAACCGTGGCCCGCCGGGGGCCCGTGGGCATCTGGAAGGAGTTCTTCTGCGAGCTGTCCCCCCTGGAACTCCGCCTCTACCTGAGCGATAAGGATCGCACCTGTGTGGAGAGCTGCTCCCTGCTTCGCTGTGAGGCCGTGGGACCGGCCCACAGTGATGGGCGCTTCGAGCTGGTCTTCTCTGGCAAGAAGCTGGCCCTGCGCGCCAACTCCCAGGATGAGGCGGAGGACTGGCTGGATCGCGTGCGGGAAGCCCTCCAGAAGGTCCGGCCCCAGCAAGACGACGAGTGGGTGAATGTCCAGTACCCAGACCAGCCTGAGGATGTCGCCGAGGCTCCCCTGGACGACCACCCCCCTCATGCAGCCCCACTCCCAGAGGCCGCGGGCTCCCAGCGTGTGCAGCTGGACTGGACGTCTGTGCAAGTTCCGGAGCCAGATGCTATTAAAGAGTCCCTTTTGTACCTGTATGCAGACCGGACCTGGGTGCCCTATATTTTTTCCCTGTCCTTGGAGTCTTTGAAATGTTTCCGCCTGAGAAACAATGAGAAGATGTTAAGTGACAGCCACGGAGTGGAGACCATCCGGGACATCCTGCCGGACGCCAGCCTGGGGGGCCCAGCCTTCTTCAAGATCATCACGGCCAAGGCGGTGCTGAAACTGCAGGCCAGGAACACCGAGGAGGCCGCCCTGTGGCGGGACCTGGTGCGCAAGGTCTTGGCGTCCTACCTGGAGACGGCCGAAGAAGCTGTGACCCTCGGGGGGAGTCTGGATGAGAACTGCCAGGAGGTGCTGAAATTCGCCACCAAGGAGAACGGCTTCCTGCTGCAATACCTGGTGGCCATCCCGACGGAGAGGGGCCTCGACTCCCAGGGCTGCTTCTGCGCAGGTGCGATGGACTCTCCCACCTCCCACTCCAGAGCTCTGCCTCCTGTGGGTCGCTGGCTTAGACTCCCATCTCTGCCCCGACTCATACAAAAGAGGGGTCTGTCCCACAGCCTCCGCTTCTGCCCGGTGCCCACACAGCGGCCTCCTGTCCCTTCCCTCTCCGTTACCTCCTGATGTTGGGGGGGACTTGTGAGTGGCAGTCCTGCCTCCTGCGGCCCTCCCACCTCTCCTGTATTGTCATATTGCGTCTGTAGTGGGTACGTGGGATCCTTTTGCAGGGCGTGCTGTTCAGTGCCCCCCAGCGAGGAAAGTTCTAGATCTGTCACTGCAACCAGCGGTTGTAGGCCATATGTAGTCCATGGGTGCTTGAAATGACTAAGCAACTAGAGTTTTCATTTTCTTAAATTTAAGCAGTTCCTGTGGCCATTAGCCTCTATGTTTGACGGTGTATTCTGTAGATTGGCTCTCTCTCCTTGTTCTGTGAGTCAGGTCTTACATAGCCCAGACTGGCCTTGAACTCAGTATGTAGCCAAGGATGATACCGATCCTGCTAAGATTATAAACAATGCACCATACACCCACTTGTTATTTATTTAAAAAAAAAACAACACTTTATTTTGCCTCTGTGTGTGTGTGTGTGTGTGCGTGTGTGTGTGTGTGTCCCTGTGGAGGCCCAAGGGTGACTTCAGGAATCATCCTGGATTGCTTCTACCTCCTTTTTGCTTAGCTCTGGGATTTCCTTGGCTCCACCCACCAAGACCAGAAGTGCAGGCACCATCATTTCCACCTGGCATTTTTATGTGGGACTTCGGATCCACACTTAGGGTCTTCTGCTTGGGAGGCAGAGTCTGTAGCCCAGACTGGCCTTGAGCCTGCTGCCCCAGCCTTCCAGGCGCTGGAAGCTTCACACATCCTGTCGGCCTTTTCTCCTTAGTAACGCATTATATTCCATTTCAGGGAATCTGCTGTGTCAGTCATCCCGCGGGATCTATGTTTTATTTCAGTTATCTCAACCCATCCTCACAACAACCCTGCAAATACAGGCTGCTTACTTTCTCTGTCAGATAGTTGAGGAAAGCAAGATCCAAAGCTGGTAGTTGTGTTGTCAGTTGTGCCCTAGCACCTGTGCTCGTGGACAGGACACCAGGGGGCCTCCTGTCCCTCAGATTTATCCAAAGCTTGTGATGTCTCAGTGCCCATCTGCCTCCTACTTACCTCCTGGACCTGCTGCCAGGGGAGATACTAGCTGCCCTGTTGAGGAACAGACTAGACAACTGAACTGTCTTGGAAAGGTAGAGTTTCACGGACCATAGAGGAAAGCCTGCGTTGGGTGTCTGAAGGAAGAAGCACCGGCCAGCCTCTGCCTGCCCCAGGGCTACACTCTACTCTGGCCGGGGAGGCTCCTGTCTGTGGGTGTGAACACAGTGGGGCAGCTCCCCTGTGCCAGTCACCTGCCAGACTGCCAGCTGAGACTTACTCAGGCTTCTTTCCACCCCGCAGCACTGCCTAGTGGCAGAAAGACACCGACCAGGGATATCAGTGTTGGACTCGAGGCCTGCAGGGCCCTTGCACATCTCGTCTTACACCTTGTAATGGCCTCTCAGAGTAGCCGGCAGTAGCTGACTTTTACAGTGAAATGGAATCTTGGAGAAGTTGGGTGGAAGTCGGGATGAAGCAGTGGTCAGCAGGAAAGACCATCTCAAGGGCAAAGGGACCCCTTTCCCTGCCCCAATAGGAAGCAAGATATGGGCTCAGGATTTGAGCTCGGCCTTGGTTCTTGTTCTGGAACTTTCCTGTTTCCACTGCCCTCTGGTGTGACGATACCACCAACCAAGGAAGGGCCGAAGCTGTCCCTCTCCGCCATCCTGAGGGATCAGGCCTCTCTGGCTTTTGGCAGGCACCAGGTAATGACCAGGTCACGCTGCTCCTGCTGGCTTGCCCATGCCCTCCTATGGTCATGCTGACCCTGAACTCTTGGTCCTGCCACCACCTCCCCCGTGCCGGGATCACAGAAATGCACCCCACACCCTGCACCCGCATAGCCCCTCACTGGTGTGGGCCCTGACTTGGTTGCTTGTTCCTCAGCCCCAGTTGGAGGGCAGGCTGGCACAGGAGGGGGAAGACAATGCAGGACTCAGGACCTGGAGCGCCACTGGATCACTTTGTCTCTGCATGACCTAACAGATCCTTCCCGCCCCGTGTCCTCCCCACACACACACTTGGTTTCATTTGTTTATGTTGGGTTTGTTTGTTTTGTGACAGAATCTGACTGTGTAGTTCTAGGCTTGCCTCCAGCTCTTGATCCTCCCGCCTCAGCCTCTTTGGAGCTGAGATTACATATGCAACTGAACGCTCAGTAGTGTTGTCTGTGAGGGGTGGACGTATGTGTGGTGGTTATTTTTATCTTTGTACTTAACAAAACAAAACAAAACTATAGCCTCTTTCTGCCAGCTGCTTCCATGTTGCTTGAAGCTTCTCCAGTCCTACCACTCACTCCCCACCCTTCTCCCCAGGCTGCTCCCGGCAGATCGGCTTCTCCTTCGTACGACCCAAGCTCTGTGCCTTCTCCGGCCTCTATTACTGTGACTTCTGCCACCAAGATGATGCTTCAGTGATTCCTGCCAGGATCATCCACAACTGGGACCTCACAAAGCGCCCGGTAAGTCTCTAGGTCACGCTGTTCTGGCCTCACGGGACTGCTAGTGACTGAGGGACAGTCTCCCCTTTACCACTGCATTTTGTCTGTTTGGAGGAATTTGGTTGTACGGTAACCAAAGTGTGTCTGGTCCAGTAGGCTAGGAAAGACTTAGTGGATGAATGATGGACGGACAGGTAGATATACAGATGGGCCTGCCAATGGGCTACACCCCATAGACAGTCAGCCTTGCTTTTGCCGACCCTGTGGGGCCCAAGTGACAACACTTTGTTGCAGGGAAGAGAACATATTTTAAAGATACTGTATGGTTACTGTTTAATACCAAAAATTACAGAGAAGTCCAAAGACAAATCAAAATTAGATGTTTTCAATAGAGATAATCACCATTCAGATTTCTTAACCCCAATGTTGATTTCATCAACTATAAAATGGCAGTGATAATTCTTATAGTATATTAGGAGCTAGCATATTCTGGGCATTTATTTACATAAGCAGCTGGTTTTTTAACTTCATTCATTTATTTGTGTGTGTGTGTGTGTGTGTGTGTGTGTGTGTGTGTGTGTGTATCAGAGGACATTGTGTGTCCCTGTGGAGGCCCAAGGATACTTCAGGAATCATCCTGGATTGCTTCTATCCCTTTTTGTTTCCCTCTGTGATTTCTTAGGCTCTGCCCACCAAAGCCAGAAGTTCAGGCTGCCACCATTTCAGCCTGGCATTTTTACATGGGACTTGAGATCCGAACTTAGGACTGCCTGCTTATAAGACAGAATCTTAATCCCTGAGCCATCTCTCCAGCCCACCAGCCACTTTTTATAAAAAAAGTTTGGAACATACTGACCTCATCTTGATTTTCCGATGGTTTCTTTACTTAATATTCTATCTTGCATATTTTTTATGTCCAACTGATGCTTCTGAACAAAAGCGGCCGATTGGTTGCTTGTTCTTCCCTTTGCGGCAGGATCTCGTAGTGCCCGTCAACAGTGTCTCTCTCCTGCGAGGCCTGCCACGCCTCCTGTTCCCGATTCTCTTGTCCAGGGTCTTCCTGGGAGAAGTAGACTTGACTTCCTCCCAAGGGCACAGATTTCCAAGCCAGTCTAGAAACACAAGGAAGAAATCATTTGCCTTTATTAGGTGACATAGTCCTGGTCTTTGAATGTGTCCCAGAGTACTGTGAGTCAGTTTACCCCCTAAAGAGAGGACACCCCAATGTGTTTACTTCGCCTCTTCTGTTACTGTGTTCCTTCCTGCCTCATCACAAGGTATCCAGACTTCAGCCTCAAAAACTAAGCCTCAAAATTAAAAATGGAAAGAATGCTGTGACCCTACAGCACATCCACTCTCCCAGCTGTGTGCAGAGGTGTCTCCTGATTCAGCCCAGCAGGAATCCTTGTGCCCCTTCCTTTCCCCAGCTGGGACGTGACGTCCTCTTCTGGGCTTTTCTGAGATCAGGAAGTAACCAGCTCTTCCTCAGTATCACTGGCCTGGGAAAGGCAGGAGAAGTTCAAAATAAAGGAGTGGCTGGGGTTCCACAGGCCTGCACCTCATTGTTCACCTCACTGCTGTGGCTGACCCACTTGAACGAGGCCCAGCTGGCCCCTGGCAGAGCGTCAGCTCAAGCCTGGGGTTTGTGCTTTTGTCTGTCTTTCTGCTGCGCCCCCGGGCCAGGCGTGGCCCCCAGGGAGCACCGTGCGCATTCTGGGCAGTGTTCAGTGCACATTCTTGGGTGTAGTTTCAGCCGAGCCTCACCCAGGGCCCGAGGCCGAGTTGTGGGAAAAACAGGAGCTGGCCTGGAGGACGGCAGTCTGACCCAAGTCACCAGAGGGTTTCCACTGGGCTGCATCCAAACGGGGGACGGTGACCTCGGCGCTCTGGATATGGGAAAAGGAGGTGTCCGTGTCTAGAAGTGAGACCTGCTGCTGGGGTAGGAGACAGGTCAGAGGAAAGATTGGTGGGCTGAGCATTTCATTCCTCGGACCCTTACGGACACCAGGACATTTATCGAGGACTTGCAGCACGTCAGGTCCTTTCAGTCCAACCTCAGAATAATGTCACGAGGTGCACTTTGATTTCCCTCTAGTCCCCCTCAGCTCTTGGCACACAAGGAGGCAGCCAGAGTTCTCATTAGCATGACCACCCAGTTCAGAGACTTCAGCCTAGGCCTGGCCCTGCCGATCACGGGTGGGGTACGTGGCCCCTTTAGCTTCTTGGGCCCGCGTCCTCATCTGTGAAACAAGGTCAATGCCCCTCTGTGAGGGTGAGATGGGGGGTCGCTCAGCTCACAGGGGAGCTCTGACGATTGCTGAGGCTCTTGGGGACCCTGTGGGTCTGCGTCTGCCCTGTAGCTTCCTGTGCTGGAGCCTGATGGCAGCAGAGCCACCTGGTTCCTGAGTAGGGCGCCTGTTTCCCTTAGGCAGGAAAAGGGGGGTGGGAGGACAGGAAAGTATGGGAAGACTCTGGGAGGCTGCTGGGAGGGCGCCCCCTCCCCCTCAGCGTGGTCAGCAGCAGGCAGCAACAGGGCCTGAGAGTCAGGTAGACCGAGTTCAGATCCCGAGTTGGTCTCGTGGTCACACTCTCTGACCCCGTTTCCTGGTCTGTGGCATAAAGAAAATACTGCTCTCCGGGGACGGCTCGGTAACGATGCCCAGGCCGACTCTGGCCAAACAGGCCCTCTGTGGATGTCCCCAGGTCTGCCGGCAGGCTCTGAAGTTCCTGGCTCAGATCCGGGCCCAGCCCCTCATCAACCTGCAGCTGGTGAACGCCTCTCTGTACGAGCACGTGGAGCGCATGCACCTCATTGGCCGGAGCCGGGAGCAGCTGAAGCTTCTGGGGGACTACCTGGGCCTGTGCCGAAGTGGCGCCCTGAAAGAGCTGAGCAAAAGGTGAGCGTCCCTCACATGCACCTGTGCACCCACACCTGTCAAGCCCGTGGTCCGGACAAGGCAGCCACTTGGGAGAAATTCCATGGCTGGGTGGAGAACTCCACTGGGATGTGAAATCACCACATCCTTTGGGGGGAGGGGGGTTGTGGTTTTGTTCAGAAGATTCATTCTTTGGCAAATATTGGCACGACCGTTCTAAGCACCAGTAGCGGTAAGTGAATACAACGCTGCGCAAGGCAGACCCGGGGCCTCTCCTTGGGAAATCTCCTCCCCTAGCAGGGAAGACAGAGGAGCAGCAGGATCTCCAACCAGAGGGCAAGAGCTGGGAGAGAGGAAGTGGACACACCAGCGTGGGAGGTCACACATGACCCGAGCGTGGGAGGATATGGCGGGAGGACTCTTCGAGGCAGTGACTCCTGAGATGTGACCTGAACAGCGTGTAGGAGTTGGAAGGAGAGCAGAGGGAGGAGGCTCCAGACAGGAATGGCACGCGCGTGTCATGAAAGAAGGCTGCACGCGTGGAACGCCCAGGGACAGCTCTGGAGGACGAGCGCTGAGCGGCAGGCAGTGACGCCAGCCTGTCTTTGTCCCTTGGCTGCCTGCGGTTGTCCTTGCAGCAACCCTGCCAGGAGCTGGCACCATCCTCAGGAGGCTCTCTTAAAGCCCTTTGGTACCCCGAGATCGGGGCCTTTGGTGTTGAAAGGACTGGAGGTGGTACTGGGCTTCAGAGTGGACTTTAGAAGGCGTCTTTACAACTGCCTCAGCTGCCTCCATTCTCACCCCAGGCTGTGGTTTTTGAGGGGCTATGTTCTCTGAGGGCCCTCAGGAGGACAGGCCTCAGGAAGCCCACTGCCCAGTGTGGACTTTGTGTCCATCTGGAGACTGACCGTAGGCCGAGTCCTTCCGCTCCCCCAGCCCTCCTCCCCAGAGGCCGCGCCAGAGAACCTGTCTGACGTTCTCTGTTCTCCTCTGTCTGGGTTGGCTGGGCTTCAGCGAGAGGTGCCCTGCCCTGCCCCGGGCGCAGGCTCTCAGGATAGGGTTATAGGGAACAAACATCCTACTGGGTGAAGGGAAGTGCGGGTCCCCCACATTCCAGCAGAGTGGTCTGATGAACCTCTAGGGATTTCACTTCTTTTTCAGTGCCTGGAAGAACAGAAAGCCCACTGGGTGGGGGGGGCGCATGCCACCCCAATATCAGCCCAGTACTAGGAAGACCTTTTTGCCCACAAGGCTGATTCACTCCTCTCCTTTCTGAGATTCCATGGCACAGAGCTCCAAAGAATCTGCCTTTCTCCCTGGCCACTGGTGAAATCTCTGGGTTGGAAGAAGAGCCTCATCGCTCTGCCTGATGCCTGCAAGGACCCTCCTCACCCTCACCCTCCCCACCTTCACCCTCCCCACCCTCACCCTCACCCTCCTCATCCTCCTCACTCTCACCCTCCCCACCCTCCCCCTCCTCACCCTCACCCTCCTCACCCACGAGTCATCTCTGAGCAGCTCCTGTGGGTGTTAGAGCAGACTGCCTCTGTCTCCCTGGTCTGCCACCCCCACCTTGTTAGACTTGCCTGCAATGTGCCACCTGATAGAAGGAAGGCTGTGCCTATGGAATCTCACTCTGTGTGCATGTGCGCACACGTGCATGCGTGTGTGTTGTGTGCAGGTATGTGTGGAGACAGGAGGAGGACTCCGCTTTATTCCTTTGGGACAGGATCTCAATGACCTTCTTGTAGCGTGTGATTGTAGGTGCCCAGCATTTGCATGGAGCTGGAGTTCTGAATCAGGCGTCTCATGCGTGTTTAGCAGCACACGTACCTACAAAGCCTCTCCCCAGTCGCTGACAGTCCCATTGTAAAATAAACTTATTGTGTGTGTGTGTGTGTGTGTGCCAAGGGCACTGTGTGTCCCTGTGGAAGACCAAGGGTGACTTTGGGAATCATCCTGGATTGCTTCTACCTCCTTCTTGAGATTTTCCAGGCTCTGCCCACCAGGGCCGGAAATGCAGGGCACTGCTGTTTCCACCTGGTATTTTTATGTGGGACCTGGAATCTGAACTCAGGACCTTCTGCTTACAAGGCAGAATCTTAACCCCTGAGCCATCTCTCCAGCCCGGCAGTACTGGAAGCATTGGATAGGGAAAGGGCATGAGCCTGCACGACTGGGGAAGTGTCTCTGCTTCATCCATTTTCCCTTCTACGAAATAAGCTCCTGGTCCTGGGTTCTCATGTGACTGTTCTGAGTTGCGAGATCCACATGAAGGACACGTCTAGACCCCTAACAGCCATAGACAGGCATCTGTGGTCAGCATTACTGGGTGTCCTGGGGGAGGGTCCCCAAGTCAGTTCGCAGAGAACTAGGAACTCTTGGAGAGGTGATAAACGAGCTGGGCCTGCAGTTCTTTTCTAAAATACAAAACCAAGCAGAACCCAGTGTTCCTTCTTTATAAAGATAGGCTGAGGGTGGCAGCACATACCTGTAATCCCAGCAGCGGGGAAGTGAAGGCAGGAGGATCTGCAGCTCAGGATCGCCTTTAGCTACATAATCAAGTTCAAGGTCAGCCTGAGCTACAGGAGACCCTATTTAAAAAATATATATAATATAAAATGAAAAGCACTGCTGAGATAGCTGGTTGATAAGGTACCTGCTTGAAAACCTGGTGACCTGAGCTCCCTTTCTGGAAGCCACGTGGTAAAAGGAGAAAAGCGATTTCTGAACATTGTCCTCGACCTCCACCTGTGCATCATGGTGTGTATCTCCCTCTTTCTCTTCTCTCTCCCTCAAGTCAATAAATTAAAAATAAGAGGTTAAGGAGGGGGCTTTCTCTCACCGCCTCGTGGATTCCACATCTGGAGTCTGTGCATTCTTTTCCAGCTTCCTTGCCCTCATGCGACTCTGTGTCTGGAATCAGTGAGTTCTCAGCTTCCTTGCTCCTCGTGGACTTGCTGTCTGTGAGTTCTATTCTTTCTCTCCTCTAACAAAATCTCCTGTCATCCTCTTACGCTGCTCTTCCGCTTCAATCCTCGGCCACAAGGACGCGACCTTTTGGTGCAGCGCGTCAGCTGAGTCTCTTGCCCCTCCAAGAATCCATGTCCAAGTTGTCCCACTTTCCACTCCCGTCTCTCTCTCTTCCTGAGTGGGGGGATATGACTCGACTGGCTGCCTGAAACTCCTGCCTGTATGCCTCCCTCAGCCCTGCCAGCTTTGTACCCTGAAACTGAGGGTGAAAATGAGCCTGTCCTTCCTAAATGGCTTTCATCAGCTATTTTGTCGTTAATAATGAAGAAAATAACTGATGCAGATAGTAAGCAGATAAAATCTTAAATAAAACTTTAACTTAAAAAAAAAGGAGGGCAGGGAGGAAAGAGGGGAGGAAGAAAGAAGGGTAAGCGGGAAAGAGAGAAAGAAAAATATTTGTATTACTAGCGAGGATCCAAGAGAAGGTCCCCAAAGGCCGGTATAGTGACTATCCCTGGAGCTGGGGTGACCAAGGGAAGGTCGAGGAGACCTGAACAGGGGTCCCTGCTGTGGGAGCAAAGTCAGGAGGGAGTGCTGTCTGCTAACATCAGACTTTCGGGGCCTCTGAAAGAGGGTGTCCTGATAGACATGCAACGTGCCTAAGGGACCTCTTGGGGCTTTCAGGAAGGGACCCCCATCCAAGAAATGTCCACCAGACTTCTGCGCTCCTCCCCATAATGGGAGGAGGGACGACCAGAGGAAGGGGCGGGGCTTAGATGACACCGCGAACCCCCAGTTCACCTGGCCTTGGCCTTGGCAAGTGTTCACTGTTCTCCAGATCCATGAAGTCCCCACCCCCATCCCAGGCAGTCAGCCTCCCTGGGGAGCCCCGAGAAGAGTCTCCTCGTTGTGTGGGTGGAGAAACTTGAGGCCCAGGCCAGGCAGGGCCCAGCCATCTGTCCTCTGGTATTGGTCAAACCTAGAGAGGCTGTGGGCCTGGCCTGGCCGGCGCTAAGGACCGGCAGAGGCAGATGACAGGGCTGACTCTCCATCAGATGAGCCCCACCCTTCCTGCCAGCTCCAGGCCAGCCTGTGCTGCCCCCCCACCCCCCCATGTTTTCCTGGAGATAAATGGCAGCTTCCTGTTCACAGAAAGCTGGAAGCGCACGGGGAAGCCAGAGCGGTAAACCTAGTGGCAAATTGCAGTGTCCACCCCAACATGGAGCTCGTCTGGCTGTGTGTGGTCCCACCACCCTACCCCAGATTGGGCCCCCATTCCAATCACAACTGAGGCTCTGCCTGGATGACCAGGGCATTCTCTGCCTTGGGGTATCTCCTGCACCAGCACCCACATAGACATGCCACAAGGCCAGGCAGGGTTGTTTCTTCTCCACCCCTCAGAATATGACCTGGGGTCCCTGCCATTGGCGCAGTGGGAACCTGGGTGGTGCTGACGGCCTGACTTCATCTTCTGCTCCCCAACCCTGAAATAGAACCTGCTTTGCCTAGAACATGGCTCAGTTCCCCTCCAGAGCGCCGAAACACGATACTTGAATGCACGGCCCTCAGCTAGACTGGGGCTACCCAGGGGCAGCATCCGTACATTCCTGTCCCCAGCACCGTCCCAGGGCACACAGTGATTCAGCCAGTAGGCAGTGTGCAGCTCCAGCTGACTCCCAATTCTGGGACCTCAGGCAAGTTATTTGACCTGTGTTTCCTGTCGTCTCAAAATGGGGGTTGCGATCCAACTGGCCTCACAGGATTACTATGAGGATTAGACGAACAGCCCAGTTCCTGGCACCAAGTGTTAGCATGCCTCATCCTCATCATGGTTAGTCATGAGTTTATAATGTGTGTAATGCTTTCAATAAACTAATCTAATCCTCAAAACCACTGTGTCTCAGGGGAGGACACCTGAGGGTCAGAGGTGAAGCGGCCTACCCCAGCTCCCACCAGCTTAGTGCGCCTGGTCTGCCAGGGGAGGGCTCGCTGGCTGGTAGGGAAAGAAGCAAGCCAGGGAGGCCCGGCCTCAGGAGCCCCTCGCGTTGTCTTTGCAGGCTGAGCCACAGGAATTACCTCTTGGAGTCTCCTTACAAATTCAGTGTCGCTGACCTCCAGCAGGTGAGCACGTCTGGCCAGAGGGCTCTCCTTGCTGCAAGATGCTCCTGCAGCTTCCTAAGCCTACAGCAGTCTTCAGCTGCTCATCCCCCCGAATGGTCTCCCCTCTGCCCCCTGCCTCCTGAGCAGTCAGCCTCCCACCCCACGCCTGCAAGCCTCTGGATTAACCAGGGTTCCCAGCATCTCAAGGGTGAAGGTGGACAATCCTTTCTTCAAGGGAGGGAAAAATGGATTTGGGTCCCATGTGTTCAGCCCCAGTGACCTCAGGGTGCAGACCAGGTGCCTGCCTCACACAGTTTGACTCAGGGGGGCCCTACGTGCCCATGTGAAGCACTTCTGAGGAAGATGCTATGGCAAGACAGCAGGGCCACCTCAGACTAGCCCAATTACTCCCGCAGATCGCAGACGGGGTGTATGAAGGATTCCTCAAAGCCTTGATCGAGTTTGCCTCCCAGCATGTCTACCACTGTGACCTGTGCACCCAGCGAGGCTTCATTTGCCAGATCTGCCATCATCATGACGTCATCTTCCCCTTCGAGTTTGACACCACAGTCAGGTATGCAGGGTACCCAGCCAGCCAGCCCAGTGCCCACCGCCTGAGTCAGTGCCCCTGTTGGCAGGCCTCACTCTGCTGTGCAGGGAATACGGAATGTCCCTCCTGTAGCAGCGCCCAGAGCGATGCGCTGCCAGGAGCAATCTGGGCTCACAGGGCTCCGCTCCTCTCCCTCACCCTAGAGTAGAGGTGCCTGCTGCCCTCTCGAGCTGGGCACCCTGGCACACGTCCACAGATGGGTAGAGGGATTGCACAAGGTACAGCCCGGGCTGTGGAACTCTACTTGGACCTGGTGAGCAGAGTAGGTGCCAGCTTTGCCCTGTGCTGCTGTGGCAGGGACCCTGCCCCCCCCCCCGTTACTACTCATTATAGAAACAGGTACCCCAGCCCTCACTAGTGGGACCAACCCCTCACCTCTGATGGATGAGTCAGCCAGAATCAGCACTCATGGGCCTAGGCTGCTGTTTAAACTATTTTAAAGATAGGCAAATAAGTAGGTAAGAAATCATTTTGTACTCAAGTAGCATTTACAGTGAAGTGGGACACAGACTACCAAAGGGCATGGGATTATTTACAGGGCGAATATCTTCAATAGCTTTCCAGGTGGAGGGCACAACAGGGGTACAGGCTACAGTCAGTCTCCCTGTGGGCTCTTGTCCAAGGCCCTGACCAGCCAGCCCCAGGATGCCCTGGATGGCCGGCCCCACAGCGCTCACTGCTCTCTCCCCAGGTGTGCTGAATGCAAGACCGTCTTCCACCAGAGCTGCCAGGCCGTGGTGAGGAAGGGCTGTCCGCGCTGTGCCCGCCGGCGCAAGTACCAGGAACAGAACATGCTCAGCTAACCCGGGTGTCCTGACCTCCCGAGGCCAGGGGAGCTGCTCAGGCATCCGGCTGACTTTGCTGAGGCCTCGTTCCGTCAGGGTAACCCTCAGGTGTGTCCAAAGCCCGGGCCTCCAGAGAAAGCTCGGCAAGCTCCAGTGATACCCTCATGTCCCCCCCACCCGTCTGCTCCAGCGGCAGGGCTCACCCCAGACGCCCGCCTTGGGACTTTGATCAGCCTGGCTCTCGGGGCTGCCACAGCACGTCCATTAGCACTGTTCTTCATACACTGTGCAAATGAGCCTCCGAGAGCATTTTTGACTCCACATTCCTGATTAAAAGATCTAGTTTTTTAAGGTGGGTTTTTTTCCCCTTCATGTTTTAACAGAAAAGTATTTTTTTATTCTTGAACCTGCACAAGTCACCCAAGAAACCCAGTCCTTCCCACCCTCCCCAGATGGGCAGGAGCCACGGAAGCGACCCCAGTGACCTCAGGGGCAGATGGGCCACCGTGGGCCAGGGCCCATTTGTGGAGCAGGCGCCTTTCCTTCGTCCTCTGTGGCTCGTCCTGCCACCAACTCAAGTGTCATGTGCCAAACCCCCCATCCCGCGGGGTGGAGCAGTTCTGGTGGCCGTCTTCCTCCCCTCCCATCTCCATACTCCTCTTCTGAAAAGCCACTCTGCCAAGTGCCAGCGCTTCTGGCGCCTCTCTGACCTGAGGACACAGCATGGCGGCAGCAGGGCAACGACCCAGCGCCAGCACCTTGAGCCTTCCTGGGTTGAGGAAGACTGTCATGTTGTCCACCGTCACCCCCATACCCTCCTTAGTCCTGCACAGAGGACGGGCCCACCCCCACCCGACGGACCTTGCCAGAGCAGAGTACACTGGACACCAGAAAGGCCTCAACCTTCTCCTGTGGAGGAGACTCCCTGGACTGAAGAGATGCACAGCCTCATCCCGTCTTACAAAGCCATGAGTTCACAAAGCGTGTTGGGTTTGGGGCTTCCCAGCGGCACTGCAGAGCTTGGAAAACCTCCTCAGGGACAGGGTGGCCTTTTAAGAGGGCTGCTATCCCCCAGTCTGGAATCATTCTCAAGATGAATTTCAGAGCTTTAAGGCTTGGAAGTTTGGGGGATCCTATGTGAGTCGTGCTGCCTTCCCCTCTTCTCCTGGAGCCAAAAGCCCCTCTGGACATCCCAGAGCGCTCAGCTTGAAGTCAGGCCTCCCTGGAGATGGTGTCTGTCAGGTCGAGAAGAGACTTCCTAACCCCCCTCACCCCACCCCACCCCGAGTGGATGGGCTGCTGAGTCACCTGCCAGACCCAGGAAGTCAGAAAAAAGAAAAGTGCAATAGAACCGAGGAGGTGGCAGAGGCCGCCACATAGCTCATCCCTCCCCATCGTGGAAGTTGGTACACACCAGTGCTTGGCATGCCAAAGTCTCCAGATCCAGGCATGGTCTGTAGTCACACCATGGCATCACCCCTTCCCCAGAACCACAGCCTGATCAGAACCTCCTTGCCCTGGCTCATCGGGTGGGCAGGGAGGGCCTGAGAGCTCATTCCAGAAGGCTCCCTAAGAGGCGGCAAGAGTCCTGCCCCTACCCAGACTGTAAGCATTAGAGCGCTCCCCTGTACCAAGCTGCTAACGTGCTCGGCTGAGTTCCCTCTTCCCACGCACCAGGAGAGAGCGCATAGGACTTCACTAGTGCCATACTATTTTATAAAATGTTATTTATGCAATAAACTTCATGGCAAGTGGGGCTCTCCGGCCCTGAGGAGTGCTGATGTGTTCAAGGACCTGGTGTGACCGTTGAATGAGTCTGCAGTAAAGAACTGATCATTCTAACTGAACTGGCTTCTGAATCCTAACCTGCCACTGCCCACAGACTGACCACCAGCCATCAGGGTGATCCCCGCGCCCCAATTCTCCTGTCAGTCCTGGACGCTGGGTCTTGAGATCCAGAGCGCACTCGTCATCAGGGCGCCTGTGCACCAGGAGCAGCAGGAGTGGTGGGGAGGGAGAAGAGATGCAGCTTGGTCCCTGGGTGGGGTTCTCCCTAGCGTGGCCCTGTGAAAGCCTGGTTAGTGGTGGAGGGGGGCCCCAGAAGGCCAGGCCAGGTAAGCAGACCTTGGTTGCAGGGGCCTCTCCTTGACTGCTGGCCTTCCTCAGAAGTTCCAGGAGAAGCCCCCACTACCCCTGTAAGAACAAAAGAAGGAAACGGACCAATTCCTGGGAAAACCAGGCTGCAGGAAAGTGGGACAGAAAAAGACAACATTCAGGGCTGCAGCTTCTTGTCCTTGAAGACTTCTTTCAGCCATCAGATGTGTTGCCCATCACCCATCTGTGACCCCAGGTTCTCCAAGGATTTGCCCTCCCGTAGGAGCTTACTTAGGTTCACAGAAAGAGGAACCAAGCTTGGGGGTGGTGGGGGAGACAGGCTGATGAAGTCTAACACGTGAGCTCATGTTGCCCTGCCTTTGGCTCAGCCCCTGGGTTCCAACACAGTGCATTTCCCTTTCTACTTGGAGAGGGAAGAGCTGGCGATCTCATCCCTCATGCCTCTGGGATAGGCGTTCCTGTCACCCCCAGATGATGGGAGAAAAGCAGTGCAGACACCAGACAGTACTGCCCAGACATCAGACTGCCAGACACCAATCGAGGACGAGGACGTGCCCGGTTTGCTGGGTGCCTAGGGCAAGTGGGGAGACAGAGGAAGAGCTCACCCAGGCGCGCTTCTTAAAAAAAAGCATGTCAGACAGCAGGGGCAGAAGACTAGTTCTGCTATGTGACTTCCCTGGTAAATCCTGAGACATAACAGGATACCCGACACAATATGAACCCGTGTAAGCAGTGCCGACTAAGGTCAAAGAAAGGGGAGTCTGAGAAAGATTGGTGGGGGAGGAGAGCCAGACCCTCAGCCCTGACCAGCAAAATAAGTTTCTGCTTACGGTGAAGGCTCTTGCCGTTCACTACCCCGAAGCTGCTGACTTTCCAGCAAGCACCTAAGAGGATCCCATAATGCTCCTTTCTGGCCCGAGACAGTAGGGAGCCTCGGGAACCCTTATCTAAAATCAGCACAGGCGGAAGTCAGACAGAGGGGCAAAGCTGCGTTCCTGGGAGGCAGGTAATGCAAGGTGGCGAGCCCCGGAACTCCAGTCAGGATCTAGCTGCCTACACGGTAGCTCTCCCCTCCCAGGATGGGGAAGCAGCGGGAGAGTAGTAATATGTTGAGAACGGGGTAAGAGACCTCCAACCCCCTCAGCTCACCATCCCAGCCCAGCTGCCGCCTCCTCCCTGGAGACAACCAGGTGTGGCCCAGGATCTCGGGAGGCGCAAAGGGAGGGGGAAGGGTGGCGTCTCCGCTCCTGGAGCACTGGCCCGGCCCAGAGGGGACAGGAAGCCAGGACACCGGGGATTGTCTCTTGCAACCGCAGCCCAGCCCCAGCCTGGGAGGAAGTTCTGCCGAGCGCTCTCCGCCGGTGCCTCCCTCGTTATATTGTTGAACAGGAAACAGGGCAGCGCAGGAGCCGGGCGGTGCAGGAGGGAGAGCCGGACGCCGACCCTACGTGCGCCTGCCGGGACAAGTGGAAGAAAGGCCAGCGGGCGAACGCTCTGAGGTGCCCGGGTGGTAGGGCTAAGCCGGGGGGTGGAAAGAGGACGCCGAGCGCTGGGAGGGCGGGAAGGGTATCCCAGGTGACCGCCTCACCCGCGAGCTCCGCGCTCCGCCTGTTTTCAGCACTGCGCTGGGGCAGGAGCGGCGCGAACGCGGAGGAGGGCCCCGCGGCCCGGTCCCGTAGGGATGATGGGGCCGATCTGGGGGTTACCTTTCATCCCGAGTCGGGAGAGGTCCAGCCGCAGTTCCCCAGAACCAACTTAGGCGTTGGCGCCGCTGTGACTCGGATGGACGAGGCTATAGACACAGGGACATCTTGGCAAAGGGTGCGTTCTTGCGCTCCGGAGATCCTCCCGGCTCTCGCATCCCTCCCCTTCGCTTCGCTACCCCAGGATCAGGGAAAGGGCTGAGGTGCGGGTCCCCCTCCCACCTAATATGAGACACCGCGCTCTAGAGAGCGTCCCTGTGAGAGCATTCTCCTCCCCCCTCTCCACCCCCAGTGCTTCCAGGCCCAGCGAGGCTGTTCCCCAAAAGGGCCTAAGGAGGGTGGAGGTGTGCCGGGAGCCCGTAGTGCTCGCAATCCTGCTGCGAGGCCCGGAGTTGGTGATTCAGGGTGTAAATGACCTCGATAGGAATTTGAACGCCCCAACCAGACAACCAGCCTGGCTAGGCATTTCCCCAAAACAGAGCATCGGGGAAACTCAAGACAGCGAAGTCCTCCGGGGGTGGCGGAGGGAAAGCACTGAGAAGCAGAACCCCACGGTTCTCTCTCGCTACCTGTCAGCTCCCCCCTATAACGCGGCCCTCGGGGCTCCGGCCCCTCTCGCATTCCTTCGCTTTCCCCTAAGGATTCCTGCTCGGGCCTCATGGCTCCTTCTCGCCCTTCCAGACACTGTAGTACCGGAGTTTGGGGACAGCCCTACTGAGTGCCAGTCTCCGCCTTTTCTTCACTGCCAGCTCTGCAGCGCAGGTCTCCACGGCCCAGCCCTCGGAAGCCCCGCCCAGGGAGATGGTAGGGGCCTAACCTGAAGCCCGCGGTCAGCTCCGCCCATCCAGCCCATGTGCAGCCCCAGACCCGCCCAACCCACGTGAGTGAGCGCAAGAGGTCTCCGGGAAGGGGGCGTGACCCGGGTGTCTTCACTCTGGGGTTGTGACCCGGGCTCTGGTCTGCCCCTTGACACGGCCTTTAGGGGCTTGGGTGGTGCTCCGTGATTCCGCATACACTCCTTTCCCCACAAAGCAAAGCCTGAGAAAGTCAGACCTAATTCCTGGGGTCCCTCAGTCTCTGCAAGAGCCCTCGTGGGAGCAGGAAACAGATTTGGAGAGACCACTACTTCCAGAGAAGGCACTGACTTTGATTTGGTGTAGGCTCACGGGCAAATTTAGGGTCCGTGTCCCTCCCAGGCAAAGCTGGCGTGGGAAGAGGAGAGTGATCCCTCCAAAGGGTTCGGGGGAACCTTAGAGACACAACGCCTTCTCAAGGGATCTGTCCTAGTGGATAATGGAAAAATCCCAAGGCAAAGTCGCAGACCTGGAAGCCCAGCGTGGGGCGGAGGTGGTCTGGTGGTCTGGCAGCTGCAGTGCAGGGGGCGGTGCTGACCAGGCCGGGCGGGCCCTACTCGGGTTCACGAGTGTGACGAAGCCACGGAGGAAGGAAGGAGAGAAACCGAGAGAACCGGTTCTCCAGCCTTAGCTATTTAAGTCACTACGTCACACTTTTGGGACTTCAGTAGAACAGGGACACCCCCAGGGTAGAACGACCTGGGGGTTGCCCCGGAGCCCGTGTCCCAACGCTGACCTCTGCAGTCCAGGACTCATGGAGGGAAGGGGCGCTGCAGAGCTTCCCGTGGATACCCCCTATCCACCCCGCGGTTGGAGGCCTGGGGCGGGGTGAGGCCGGTTGGGGGCGAAGGAGGGGGGTGAGGGCTGAGGGTGCTACTTTAGGGAAAACGAGACTCCACCAACTTTTAGGCAAATGCGACTTCTTAACTTTCTTGCGAGCAGCCCCCACCATGTCTGCGAACCCAAAGTCCTCGGGCAGTAACCCTGGGCTCTTACCACTTTCTTATCACACCGCAAACTTGACTCAAAAAATCGAGTCAACCGCACATTAGGAAGGGTTTGTTCTAATTCCATCTCCGAGATTTAGGGGGTGGGGGGCGTCTTAGAAGTAATTTCCACTTCAGAGACAGCAAACAGACATGGGAAGCCCGGCTGCTCCGGGCGAGTGTAAGATCGGGCCTGGACCCCGAGGAGTTTGCATCCTGGTGCGGTGCCCTTCCCCGTCCCCGCGGCCCTGACCTCGGTGGCCTGTCCTTCTCGCCCGCAGGCAAACGCGGCGGCCGCGATGGCAGCGGACGTCGAGGGGGAGGTGTACGTGCTGGTGGAGCACCCCTTCGAGTACACCGGCAAGGACGGACGCCGGGTCGCCATCCAGCCCAACGAGCGCTACCGGCTGCTGCGCCGCAGCACCGAGCACTGGTGGCACGTGCGGCGCGAGCCTGGCGGGCGCCCCTTCTACCTACCCGCGCAGTACGTGCGCGAGCTGCCCGCGCTCGGAGACCCCGCGGCCATCCCGCAGGCGCGGGCGCCCCCGCCGCGCCCCGCTGTCCCCGAGCCGCTGGCCTACGACTACCGCTTCGTGAGCGCACAGGCGCCCGCGGTGCCCGACGACGCTACAGCAGAGTCCCGGGGCCGCGCCAGCTCCCTGGGCGGCCCCGCGCGGCACCGCGCCGCCGCCCAGAGCAGCAGCCTGGCACCGGGTGGGCCCGCCTGCCTGTACTTGCGGCCCACGGCGCCCGTGCGGCCCGCGCAGTCCCTGGACGACCTCGCGCGCCGGGTCGCCGCGCCCCCTGCCGGCCTCCTGGCCAGCGCCGGCCACTTCAAGGCCTGCAGCGTGGCGGGCTCCTGGGTGTGCCCTCGGCCCCTAGCGCGCAGCGACCCGGAGAACGTCTACGAGGCCATCTCGGACGTGCGCTGCCCGCCGCGGGAGGAGAGCCCGAAGCAGGTAAGAAACCACAAGCAGGGAAGCGGGCGGGAGGCCACGGTCATGCAACGCAGGGGACCGCTGACCATCCCCCGTGACACCTGTCACACCGTCCACTGACTATGGTCAAGCTTGCTTCCCTCAATGACTAAGGGTGTCATCGGCAATTCCCAAGTGTGGAAACTCCTGAACCCAAAGGTTTGCGTAATTCAGCTGGTGGCAAAACTGGACTTGACCCAAGGCATACCCATTTCTCCTACGTAGTGTGAGTCTTCATGTTTTGCTGCAGAAATGCAAGCGAGTTTCATTGCAAGTCGCTGGCCCAAACCCTTTACAAGGTTACCTGGGGCAAGTGCATATACTCAATAACGTTCCCGAAATCCCAACCGCTCTGTAGGAGCCAGCTGGTCGTGGAATGGTTTTGCAGACCTACTGCCTCTCTGCCTGCTTCGTGTTTCTATCCGTGGCCTTTAGGACTGAGAACGGGTCAGATGAGATGGTGGATGTGAAAGTCAGGCGCCTGCTTCTCTTTTGGGCCGCTTCCAATATTTCAGTTCCTTTTAAGAACTCTTAATGGGCTGGTTTCAGAAACAAGTTCAGTTACAGTGTGTTTCTCCAGGCGTTCAAAATCTGACTGTTCATTTGAGACGCTGAAAATAGAGCACTTTTTTTTTTAAGCTATTCTTAATCCTCAGAATACTGCTACGTCCTGAAATCTTGTTTAGGACTTTTTTAATGCGAGTTAACCTGAGGAGGGTGCATTTTGACAGTTGTTGACATCTGCCACCAGCTGTGGGATTATCTCCAGCTCATTTCCTCTCTCAGGGTCTCAGAGTTTGTTCTTTTAGTCCAAAAAGCAAAGACAAATCAAAGACCCTTGAGGCCTGAGCGCCTCGGATTTCTTTCTTTTGTACGTGCTGTGACCCCAATAAACATGTGTAGGGACTGAGTCCGAGGTGCCCTCACTAGGAGGCCCGTCTGAACAGGCTGATGGGCCTTATTCGTCCTAATACAGAGTTCAGGTTTTCGGGCTACTGAAACCCGAAATTGACTCTCCTGGGCCACCTGCCATCTGCTGACGAGCTCAGTGTCACCGTGTGTAAACAATACCCAAGGAATAAGTTTGTTTTTGAGCCCGAAACTCAGCGAGGTTGGGGAAACACTTGGCGGGGAGCAGTGGGCGCACCAAGAGCAGCTGGGTTCCCCCCTCCCCACTGGGTGTCTTTGGCTGGACTGCGCGGCTGCGCTCAGGTTTCCGCAGACATCTCGCCCCCTTGTGGCCACCGCGGAGAACAACACTCCGCGGTCTTGGTGACCGCAGCAGAGCGCGTCTCCTCTCTGGAATAGATGCCCGTGCTCTGTCCCGCGCCTCCTGCACCCCTCTGATCTTGGGTAGTCTCCTTGAAGGGCACTCTCGGGTCTCTCCACATTGTGAGCCCTCGTAATAAGTAGGTATATCCGCCGCACCCCTGTGGGCTCCTGGAGATAGAGAATGACCTTGGGCTTCGTGGACCCCAGAGTGTAGCCCGGAGATTGTGCACACGCAGTGCAGCCCTTTCATTCACTAGCCAGGCTCTGCGGTTCTGCCCCAAGGCCCACACTGGGGGGTCCTGGGACCGAGAAGGAAGATGTCAAGTCTCATCTCCTGAGAAATGTCTGCAGCCAAGTGATATCTTTCCCTCCCTACCTGTAAGTCCCAGCAGGTTTCCAATTACAGCAGTTTGGGGGCACAGGCAAGGGTGGGCTGGAACCCACAAGGATGAGCTGGGAAGCCTGCCAGAGACCTGGGTGCTGGGCAGAAAGTCTGCTGCCTGGCTCCAATCACTCTGTGACCTCAATGACTGTGCTGAGCACCTCTGGCCTATTTCCTCCCCTGCGCTAAGTATAACACCAGCTCATTCCCCTGTGAGCTCAATTTACTCAATGTCATAGGGGCGCCGGCTGGCACTCTCAGCCCTGCAGGGATGGGGTTGATCTTTCTCTGGGAAGGAAACCACACCCCTGACCTTCCTTATCCAGGGCAGCACGAGAAGAATTTCCTCAAAGGTGAGCCTGCTGGTTTTCTAGAAGGCTCAGAAGTACACACATGCGCAAACTCTCCCTTGAATCCCATATCATTCATTTGCCTGCTCATTAATGGTGAATTCCATGAATGGCCGCGACCTCAGTGACCAGGACACAGCTGTAGCCCTGAGGGGTGCACTGTCTGACACGGGGTACCAGTTGTAGGGAAGGGCTGCCTCTGCCCACATGGCCCAAGCTGTCTTTGATGTACTGTAGAAGCAGAGGACAGGTGTGGACATACACACATGGGTTCTGTGTTGTAGAATGTAAGGTTGGGTGGGTGGTATCCACTAGCAAGGCAGGGGCCTTAGCAATCTTTAGTAGGAATTTGAACTTTATCCTTCAGCGACTGGAAACCTGTTACTGGGGTAGGAAGTGGGATTGAGAACAGACCAATAGTGATGGGGGGAGGCGGACACACAATCTGGCTACAGGGAAGGACGATCAGGCTGAGTCCTAGCTCCTCGCTCACACTGGTGAACAGGCAACTGATGCCGCTTACAGAGGTCTCGGTGGAGGAATGAGATGGAAGAAAGATGAGTGTAGCTGACGAAAGGAGGAAAAGAAGAATCCGAGAGGAAACAGCCAGGGAGGGACTAAGGATGAAAAAGCAGTGCGGGGGGGTCCTGGCTGGGTCAAGAGATTACAGGGCAGGGTGTATGGTCAAGGGGCAACCAGTACGAATGGAGAGGGTAGGCAGCTGGCAGAAGTCTGGGAGGGAAGGGGGAGATGCTGTGCCATCAGAAGAGGAGGGGAGAGGAGTCATCTCCAAGTCTAAGTGTGTGGAAGGAGCCAGAGGGGGGCTGAGGGTGATGAGCAGGGATCCGGGAGGACGGGATCAAGGGCAAGGATGGTAAAGCGTGGAGGAGCATCCACCTGTCTTACGTCAGCGGGTGGGGCAGACCACTGGGCAGGCCCCCAGAGAAGGTTCAGGTACCACATTTGGCATTTGCAGCCTTGTCATTGGCCACTCATGCAATAGCACACGCTGTGCACCTGATATGTACAGATCACCAGTCTGGACAGTGGACCCATCCCCGGGGCCAGGGACATAGCTCAGTGGGAGGAGGTACTTGCCCACAAATCTGGCCACCCAAGCTGGATCCCCAGAGCCCCCATGGTGGAAGGAGAGAATGAAATTCCACAAAGATGTCATCTGACCCCCAACATGTTCACCCTTGGAATGCTTTTTGTCTGTTCTCATATTTAAAAAAAAAAAAAAAAACAAACCACAGCCCCCAGGGGCTAACAGCCCGGTAATCCTTTCCCTCAGAGGCCTGTGCATAGCACAGGAGCCGGCAGAGGCACGCCCTTCTGCCCAGAAGACATACAGAAAAAGTTTTGTGACTGACCAGATATCCCAAAGTCAGAAACTGGCTAATCCAGGTCAAATCCAGGCCTGGGAGTCCAAACCCCTCCCTTTCAAGCTTAGTCCTAGGCAGGTAGCCTTCAGGGTTGGCCAGCTGGTTCTTCTGGGAGCAGAAAGTAAGCAAATACACATTCTTCTAAGCACCACTCCGCCCTGCAGGGAGGAGACCAGCATTCCAACCTCCCCGGACTGCCTGCTGCGAAGTCCAAGCAGGGAATTTAAATGGCCAGGAGAGGGCTTAAGCCTTGCTTCTGAGAAGGAGCAATGGAGGAGAAAGTACCTTTGTCAGGGTTAGGGGAGGCCACACAGGTAGCCCATGCAGGCCAAGCAACATAGGAACTTCTGAGACCGGGCCTGTGATGCAGGCCTGTAATCTCAGATACTCACAGAAGCTGAGGCAGGAGGGTTAAATTTGCAAGGGCTGCCTGAGCTACAGAACAAATACGCAAAGCCAGCCTGGGCAGCTTTTCGAGACCCTGTTGCAAGAACAAAAGATAACTGGGATGTAAGCTGCCCGTTTTGCATGCACAACCCCCTGAATGCCTTCCTGCCAGAGGAGTTTCCTCTTGCAGCTTCTGAGAGGCCTTCCTCTCTGAGGGATTTCGAGGTGTGGTCAAAAATCCCCGCCCCAGCCTTGGATGTGGGAAGGCCTAGGGCAAAGATTGAACTGAGACCCACCCCTGCTGCCCAGGCATTGGCCGCTGGCAGTCCAGAGTTACAACTCCTGCTGCGATTTATGCAAACGGCCCTGGAAGGTGCTGCACCTGAGCCCCGGCCGGGGCCTAAGCGGGAAGGAGCCTGGGGCCCCCATTCCAGCCTCCTCTGCGGTCGGGAACGGTGAGTGACCGGCCTGGGGATAAGGTGCTTTGGGGAAGACGGGAACTAGCCAGTGACCCCACCTCCTCCTCTCCTGAATCTCCACTTTGATCCCTCCCTGTCACTTCCTGAGAAATTCCTTGCGTTCAGCTGGGTGTGCTGAAAGCAGGGGATAGTAAGAGCAGGGAGCTGAGGTAAAAAGTAAGGGGATCCAGTGAACCCCCCTGCTCCTCCCTCTTCCGACAGCTCCCCTCTCACCCCTAGCTAGGGGGTGACTCACCTGGTTTCTTCAACCTGGACTGACTTTTTCTTCCCTGTGAGTCACCTGCTGACTGACCCGGGAGCCCTGATATGGGGGGACATATGGTCTGGCCTGATTTGGGGGAGAGAGTAGGTCCTCAGGTTCCCCTGGAGCAGCTAAATTTGACCATCGAGAACTCTCTCTCTCTCTCTCTCTCTCTCTCTCTCTCTCTCTCTCTCTCTCTCTCTCTCTCTCTCTCTCTCCCCTGCAGGCTGGGCTGATACCTTGTGTTCTGGGGGCCTGAGCCCTTGCTCACCCTGGCTCCCTTCACCCCCACCCCACCCTTGGAGCTAGATCCCAGCAGCACCCACACGCTCTCGCCCCTTCCACCAGAGCCCTGGGCAAAAGTTGACCTCACTGTGGCCTCGCGTCCTCTGCCCTACGTCCAGTTAGTGGGAGGAGAGAAACCCTCCGTGCTGTGTGCCAGGCCCCGAGGCCCACGAAGGCCCAAGGCTGACCATGGCCGCTGATGATCAGGAATGTAGTCCAGGCTCCATCCCCAGAGCTGAGACTGGACTGCTGAGCTGGACGGGGCCACTGGTTAATGTCTGAGGAAGCTGCTAGGCCCAGGGTTGTGGGGTACAGAATTGTTGGTTGAATTGGGGAAGCTCCGCTTCCAAATTGAGGAAGGATTCTGGTATTGAGGGGATTCCTACAGCGGTACCCACAGGACCTTCCTACCCAGCTCGGCTGTGGTCCCAGCCACCACCACCCCCATCAAGTCCTACAAAGCAGAGGGACCAACAGGGATGGCCTCTAGACCCCCCCCCACTTCCCCCTTCCTAGTCACTGGGCGAGAACAGTTGCTGATCTGTTTGAATGTATACATTATTACCCCCTCCTCATTAGGTAATGGGAAAATCCAGTCTATTTCTGCCAACGTTTGGGCTTTTCCTCCTGTTTCTGCTTCTCCGCAGGCTGGTTCAGTAGGCTGACACTCACACATTCTCCTATGTCCGTTCCCTCAGCAAATCAACGGGAAGTAAGGTCCTGGCCGCAAGTCGCTTACTATCCAGGAGACTGGCCAGGCAATGTTCTGTTGAGATGTGGTGTGGTTGGATACATCCTCAGGGTTCCACAGGATTGGGGGGTAGGTTTGGAGACAGTCTTCTCCCATGATCATATTGGCAGGAGACACGCAGGAATGTAGCTGTGAGTTTCCTCCTCGTTGGTAGTTAATCTAATCCAGTTTTAAACTAGCTCTCCTGTCAATTTTGGCCAATTGATATTTTATTAGGAAGGTGTTCATTTGTCTTAGATTTATAAAATCTCCGTTTCAGAAATGTACCCAGCATTCGGGGTTCAGTCAGCAAAGGGCAGGTGCTGTAGCGGCAATGGACGGTTAAGGGTCTAGCTGCAGTTAACAGAAGCAGAAGAATTTAAAGTTTGAACCAGTCTGGGTAACTTATTGAGAGACCTCCCTTCATCTTAAAAAATAAAAATAAACCCAAGCTAATTGTTGGCCTCTTAACCAGAGAATCCATTCTGCCTATGTTCTGTTTAGCAGCCGATATCCTGAACTTGATTTTGTTTCTTCTCCTTTGACCAGGTTACAATATAGTCCCCCCAAACCCCCCTCCTCCGGCTTCTGTGTCTTCCATCTCATTAGTGACTTCTACCCTCTTCCTTGGGGATCCTGATCAAACCCTCATCTCATAGCCCATGCATCCGTATCCCACCCAGAATTCCACTGGGCCTGTGGCCTGCTCACTCCTGCGTAGTCTTCAGTCTCTCCGTGTTTTCTTTCATTGTCATATTAGTTCTCTTGACTGACTTCACCCAGTTTATCTTTTCTTCTGTTTCAATCTCTGTGTACTTTTGCTTTGACATTGGAGCTATTTCTTCTGCTTGAACTCAAGGCTACAGATTCAAATCTCATGGCGAATATCTATCTTCCTTTGATGGATGCTACGAATGTATTCCAGATTCTTAGTTTGATCGAATTTACTAGCTCTTCCAACTACGAGTAGTCTTGAATTTAAAAAAAAAAAAAATTAGAAATTTGTCCACAGATTTTTTTTTTTTAATTAAAGCAATGATAAGTACTTAGTAAAATTGTCACATGGACTCCTGTTTCCTTGCCCTCTGTCAACCACGAGCTACCACTTCCCATTTTTAGTCTTCCAGAGTTTCTTTATAAACACACAAACTAGTACAGGAAGAAGCAGGTATCTTGATGTTCTGTGTCCCCTGGCCATGGGAAGCCGAAACTCTGTGCAAGCGTCACATGCCCTGTTTTGGCCTTTTTTGATTAATAATATGCCTCCAAAATATAGAGAAGATTCTTTCTCTCTTTAAATACTTATTTGAAAGAAAGAGAGTATACAGGTATGTGCGGACAACCTTCAAAAGTCAGTTCTCTCCCTCCTCTATGTGGTACTCGACTGCTGAGTCGTCTTGCCAGTCCTACACGGGTTTCCTAATACCAACAGGGCTGTCCTGTGTAATCTTTTTGTTCACATGCAGAATTCAGAAGGCTTGCTTTCCCGGTCGAAGGGAAGAGGATACATACTGCCAGTGGGCCCTTGTGAGGCTGATTCCAATTTGCTCTCCCACCAGCTTAATTGAGAATTTCTGTTTTCTGCCAATTTGATAATGAAATAGCATTGTCCTACTGTGATCTGAACTTGTGTATTTCTTTCCATATATTTAAGGGCTGTTAGCTTTTCTTTTTCTGGGAATGGTCTTCTATCTTCTGCCCATTCATATATTACTAGTCTTTTCTTATTGATTTTTAGGAGATTTTTTTTTAATATTACAGAAACTGCCTCTCTGCTACTACGTGAGTAGTAAACATGCTCTCCAAGTTTGTTTCTTCTGTTTTTGCAACAAGATACTGTCATGTTGGGCTGGAGAGATGGCTCAGGGGTTAAAACCCTGTCTTGTAAGCAGAAGGTCCTAAGTTCAGATCCCAGATCCTATGTAAAAATGTCAGGTGGAAATGGTAGTGGCCTGTACTTCTAGCCCTGGTGGGTGGAGCCTGGAAATCTCAGAGCAAAGCAAAAGCCAGGATGATACCAAGTCACAGTGCCCTCAGACACACACACACACACACACACACACACTCACACATAAAATAAATAAAACATTAAAAAAAGATATTGTCATGTTGCCCAAGTTGGTTCAAACCCATGGGCCCAAAAAGTCTTTTTTATTTTATTTATTCATTGTGCGTGCGTGCGTGTGTGTGTATATGTGTGTGTGTGTGTGTGTGTGTGCATGTGTGTGTGTAGAACCACGGATGAATTCAGGAACCACCATGGACGCCTTCACCTCCTCCTTGTTTACTCTGTCGCGGGATTCACAGGCTCGCCCTACCAGGACCAGAAACGCAGGCCGCCCCGGCTTCCGCCCCCCGTGTCTATACGTGGGGTCTAGGATCCAAACTCAGGACCTTCTGCCTGCAAGGCAGAGGCTTAACCCCTAAGCCACCTCTCCAGCCCCCCAAGAAGTCTTATATAGCAGTCTTTATATAGCAGTCTTGCTATATAAATAGTTATATAGTCTTTGTATAATAGTTTTGATATATAAATAATGTGGCATTATTTAACTACGTGATGGTTCTTTTCTTTTTAAAATATAATTTTATTTGTAATTAGCATAATAGTTGCATGTAATTGTAATATACAGTGTGACATTTTCAATATATGTATAAAATGTGTGATTATTGGAATAATTAATATATTAATCATCTTAAGCATTTATCATTTCTTAGTGTTGGGAACATTCAAAACCCTCTTTGCTGGCTTTTTAAAATTTTATTCTGTTTGTGTGTGTGTGTGTGTGTGTGTGTGTGTGTGTGTGTGTGAGAGAGAGAGAGAGAGAGAGAGAGAGAGAGAGAGAGAGAAGGTATTATGTATGTCTGTGGAGGCCCAAGGGTGACTTCAGGAATCACCCTGGATTGCTCTACCTCCTTTTTGTTTTGCCTTGGAGTTTCCCAGGTTCTGAAATTTCTCAGGGCCAGAAATACAAGCCACTGGCATTTTACCTGAGATCCTGGATCCAAACTCAGAACCTTCTACTTGCGAGGCAGAGCCTCAACCCCTGAGCCTTCTCTCCAGCCCTCTGCTGGCTACTTTTAAGTATATAATTAATTGCTGTCAAACATAGGTATCTTCAGTACCATAAGAATGCTGGAAGTTATTTCCCTCTCTTATCTGATCCCTCCAGGCCCACTAACCATCCTTTCTCCCCGACACCCTTCCCATCTCTAGGAACCACTATTCTGCATTCTATTCTTTGAGATAAAACTTTCCAGTTCCCACATGTAAGTGAGAACATGCAGGATTTGTTGTTCTGTGCCTGATTTGCTTCCTTGAACATGGTGGCCTCTAGTTCGATCCATGTGGTCACAAAGAGCATAGTATTCCACTGTGTGTAAAGCAGCTTCACTCATCTGCTGATGGACCCAGGTGGACTCCATATATTGGCTCTTGTGAACATGGAAGTGTAAATGTCCCTCCATGTACTAACTTCAATTCCTTTGATATGTGCCCAGAGTGGGGTTCTTGCCACCTGTGGAGGTTCTTTTTCCTGCCCCCTCATGCTGGTCTGCCTACTGACTATACTAATTTATGCTTCCCACTACACTACAGGGGAATTTCACATTGCACCCCTGTGTGCTACTGTTTTGTCTTATAAATTTTTCTTTCTTTCTTTCTTTCTTTCTTTCTTTCTTTCTTTCTTTCTTTCTTTCTTTCTTTCTTTCTTTCTCTCTTTCTTTCTTCTTTTTCTTTTTCCCTATCCTTAACACATTTTCTTATCCTCTCAGTATCCTGTGTGTGTTGGAGTCAGCTACACTTGGGAGGCTGAGGCAGAGTTGAAGACAACCTTGAAAAAACTAGCAGGATCCTGTCCCAAGGAATTTTTTTCCCTTAAATTTCACTTATGTTAGTCCAGCATAGTGCTGTAGACTCACAATTCCAGCACTTTGGGCAGTTGAGGTAGGAAGATTGAAAGTCGGAGGGCAGCAAAGGCAATTTAACTAGACCCTATCTCACAATTAAAAAAAATTAAAAGGGTGGAATATAGCTCAATAATATAGTGTTTGCGTAGTAACATCAGGGAACTCCGGGGTTCAATTCCAGTACCTGTACCTTCCACAAATGCCATCAAACATATTAGACATTTATTTTGTGGCTTTTAGATTTTGAGTCTAAAATCATTATAAGCAGACTGAAACTTCCTATACATACATGCAGTCATGTATCTCTTAACACGGGCTGATTCTGAGAAACACATGCTTCAGCAACTGCACCGTCTTGTGGATGTCACAGAGTGTACTGGAACACACCTGGATGGCACAGGTAATCACTTGATGTGACCTGATGCCATCAGTGGTCACCAGACGTGCCAGGCTGCTGCTGGCCAGATCCCAGAAAGTTTGTGTTTTTTTCTTTTTTTTTTTTATTATTTATTCAATTGTGCGTGTGTGTGTGTGTGTGTGTGTGTGTGTGTGTGTGTGTGTGTGTGTAGAACCATGGACGAATTCGGGAACCACCATGGACCACCTCCTCCTTGTTTACTCTGCCCCGGGATTCACAGGCTCCGCCCTACCAGGACCAGAAGCGCAGGCCGCCCCCGCTTCTGCCTGGCGTCTATACGTGGGGTTTAGGATCCGAACTCAGGACCTTCCACCTGCAAGGCAGAGGCTTAACCCCTGAGCCACCTCTCCAGCCCCCGAAAGTTTGTGTCATAAGCAGAATAACTCTGACATAATGATTAGAAAGGATATGGTAGCAAATAGATAAACCAGTAACAGCCATTTGTTATGTTGCCAAGTATCCTGCATAGTAACATGTGTTTAGTTGCATGTACTACTTAGATATAACTGGGAGGGGGAATAGGTTTGTTTATACCAAGGTCACCCCAGTTGTGTGAATGATACTCTGTGATCTCTTCCTGGTGGTTACAATGTAGTAGGTCATGTGCATTTTCAGTTCCTCCCAAAAATAAGAGAAATTTTCAGCCCCATTCTAATATTGTAAGATCACTCTCATGTATGTTGTTGTATGTATGGTCTGTTATTGAGTGAAGCATCATTATGTGATGTATGTTCTGTGCGCGCACGCGCGTGTGTGTGTATACACATGCATACACATGTATGTGTGTAATTTGGGGGGACCTTTTGGAGATGTTGTTTTTGCAAATTTTTTTCATACATGATCTTATTCTATAGTTTAAGCAATGTCTGGACTTGTAAACTTACACCATCATCACACCCAGGAGGTGTTTGTTTGTTTCTGTTCTTGTGTTCTGTTTTGTTTTAAGACACTCTTGCTATGTAGCTCAGGCTGGCCTCAAACTCCTGAGTCCTGGATTTACAGACCTGAACCACACATCTAACATTCACCCATTACTTGAATGGCTTCATTTCTTTTACATGAAATATTTAATCCTTTGAGGGTTTATCTGTTGTAGACAGAGTAAAACATGAATTCTCTGCCCCACCACCCCTTTATTATCTGTCTAGATGTCCTTTCCCTGTCCAGCTAATCTGTCCCTCAACATCTGCGATGATATGTTCAGACCCCAGGATTCTTGGGGTTTCAATCTTGCCTTCAAGCATGGCCTGTCACCTGGACCAGGTCTTCCCCAGCCACCTACCTTGACAGGCAGGAGACATTTGTATTGGGAAAAGAGGAAAAACGGAGCTGCCGTATTCCCAAGACCACCAGCCCAGGGTTGGCATCCTAAAGGGAAGGAAATGATTTGCTCATGACAGACTGGGGATAGGAGAGTGGAAAAACAAGTTGCTTCCAGATAAAAATTAATGAGTGATTTGCAAGGAGGGAACAGAATATGAGGAACAGTAAAAGTCTGAAGGAGTCCAAGCATGTCCCAGTACTCAGAAGCTGGGACAGAGCTGTGGGGACCGAGCTGTGGGGAAGGCGCCTGCTTGCAGAAGGTGAAGTAGGAGCATAGAGAGTTCCAGACCAGCCTGGTCTACTTAGCCAGACTCTCCCTAAATAAGTAAATGCAAATAAAGAAAGGGTTGAAGAACTAGAACCAAAGACATAAATTTATCGATTCTTCTTCCTCCCCCTGTACTGCCTAACTCCTAATGCTAGGAACTGAACACAGGACTTTGTACATACTAGACAAGAGCTCTACCAGTGTGCTAATTCCCAGCATATACCTGGGACAGGGATGTAGTTCAGTGGTAGAGAACTTGCTCCAGCTTGCCTAAGACTTTGAGTTCAATCCTTATCTAAGAGAGAGAGAGAGAGAGAGAGAATGGCATGTAGTTCAGTCCGTAGAATGCTTGCCTAGTATGCCTAAGGCCCTTCTTTAGCTTGAATCCCTAGCACCACAATACCACAGCACCAACTGTGATGGTGCAGGTCTGTGATCCTAGTACTTGGAAAGGAGAATTAGAAGTTCAAGTCATCATTATCAGCTCTATAGCAAGGTGGGACCAGCCTGGCAGACATGAGACCCTGTCAAAAAGAAGGAAAGGAGAAAAGAAAGGAAGGAAGGAGGGAGGGAGAAAAGGAAGAAGGGAGGGAAGGAGGGAAGGGAGGGAGGGTAGGGCGGGCAGAGAGATAGCTCAGCAGGTAAACTGCATGCTTTCAAACCTGGCAACCTTAGTTCAATCTCTGAATGCCCCATAGTAGAAAGATAAAACTGACTTTTTAAAGTTGTCCTCTGGCCTCCACTTTGTGCACCATCGCATGCCTTCTCTTTGCTTCGCTTATTCATTCACTTACTCTTTCTCAAAAAAAGAAAGAAAGAAAACCTGAAGATTGTAAAGTCTTCAGAGGGAGAGAGTAATCAAAAAGGAAGGGAGGAGGTTGGAGGTGAGCCCTCTCTAGCAGGAAGGGCTCTGGGGGAGCCAGTTTAGCTAGGAGGTTCAGGGTCACACTTTCCTACACCTCCAGCTTGGCTCAAAATCACAGCGTTCGCTGTCTGCCCAGTGGGGCCTGTGCCAGCCAGAGAGAAGCCGCAGCCCAGCCCTTGCCTGTGAAGAGAAGCTGGCCCAGCTGGCAGCCACGTGAGGCCACCCAGGGGCTGGGGCAGAGTCCAGCGCCCAGGGTACCCAATCAAATCTGGAGTCAGAAAAGCAGAAGCGCGCCCTGCTTTCTCACCAGGTCCCTGTGGGTGTGGGAACGTGGCGGCCTGCCGGGCTTTCATAGGAACCAACCCTGGAGGACGGAGAAGGTTAGCCCCATGCCACAGCTAAAGAAACGGATTCCTGGAAATTCTAGCAGGTGCTCAGAGAGAAACTGAGGCAGAGCCTACTGAAGACTCTTCCATCTTTGAACGCTTCTTCATTCCGTTTTCTGTATCATTGAGAGATTTCAGTCCCAAGTCCATGGTATTCAGAATCCTGCATCAGATCCACGCAATGCTACCTGTTGAGCCAGGGTGTCTCCCTTGTGCTGCACATTGAGTTACCCCAGACGGCCGTAAAATACTTGGCTCAGGCCCCAGCCCAAACCAGTTTCACCAACATCTTCTGAGACTTGGGGATCTGGACCCCGAAATAAGATCCCCTGCCCTGAGACGCCCCATCACCACAGCTGCTGCCCACAGAGTCCACTTCCCTCAACACATCTTCACACCTCTGAGAGGCACACAGCGGGAGGGGCAGGGGGACCAGCACAGACCACCACCCCATCTTCTTCCTGCAGGTCTCATCATCCTTCCAAACCCTTCTAGAAAGGGTAGGGAGGGGAAGAGAGGGCAGGAGATGGAACCAATAGTGAACACGTAGCTCTCAGTCAGACCTACAGATACAGAGGGGGACCCAGTGTCTGGCTACAGGAGGTGTGGTGTGACAGGGTGTCCCCATTGCCGCCAAAAGCACAGTTCCGTCCCGATGGTCTTCTTCCCAGTCTGGGTGACAAAGAGCAGCTCAATGAGTGGACAAAGGAGGTTGTGCCCCTTAGCATTTGCATTTGCTGAGCCAATTCCTCGGCTGAGTTGCTGACTTGGCTCTCTCTCTCTCTCTCTCTCTCTCTCTCTCCATACTCTTACTAAATAGCCTAAACTATCTGGTGAATTCCCAGTCAACCTCAAACTCACAATCCTGTCTGTTTCTCTCGTGCTGGGACTAGGGATTACAAGCATGTGCCATTACACGAGGTTTGTTTCGGGGCCATTTCTTTTATCTCTCTACCCAGAGGACAGGATTTTCTTCTTGTTCCATCTCCTGCCCTCTCTTCCCCTCCCTACCCTTTCTAGAAGGGTTTGAAAGGATGATGAGACCTGCAGGAAGAAGATGGGGTGGTGGTCTGTGCTGGTCCCCCTGCCCCTCCCGCTGTGTGCCTCTCAGAGGTGTGAAGATGTGCTTGAGGGAAGTGGACTCTGTGGGCAGCAGCTGTGGTCATCACCTCCTTTTTCTGAGGTGGCAGGGGGGGGATTCCCTACTGTAGCTTGAGAGTCAGTCTGTACAGCTACAGCAGCCAGAGGTATCAACCGTGGATTGTATGCGTGGGGATTTAGGCTTTTTTTTTTTTATGTATTTTATCTACTGAGGGGCAGTGGGAGTCTCGTATGTAGAGAACAGCTTTTAGAAGTCTTTCTTTTATTATCATGTGGGAATCCAGGGATCAAATTCAGACCCCCACAGATGCAAACAGATGCCCATGGTCAATGGGATTTGGACTTCTGAGGGAGTACAGACACCCCAGCTTTCCGGTGTTCTCCAAGTGTCCCTTGCGCCAAATCTACTCCACATCTGCCTCCACTTGGGTGTCCGCTGGAGCCCACAGGGGTTGCAGGAGAGGAGAGTCGACAGGATAGGGGCGAGGATAAAAAGAGCGCCAAGAGTCGGGGCAGGAGGATGACTGACGCATGCAAGAACAGGGAGGACTAGGAACAAACTGAGCAGTCATGGAGGCCACAGCTGGGCAAGAAGCCCCTTGAGAGGGAGAGGGGCAGGGGAGACAAGATGGTTCCCAAGGACTCAGTGGAATGGTATGGCAGGAGTTAAATGCCTGACTACATGAGGGGGTGGTGGGAAGAGAAGAGGGGGGGCGGGGGCGGGGGCCGTGTGCTCATCCCCTTCTCTGAGTTCCTGGCAGGGTGGGGGAGGACAGATGTGTACATGGACGTGGACACACCTGTGGGTGGGTGCATGTGGGCACCTGGCGGTGAGGTGGGCCGTGAGAGGCAGGTGAGCTTGGTGAGGGAGTCTAAAGGAGACAGACCCAAGTGGTCAGGCGGGCAGACACCGCTGTGGTCGCAATCCCTGCCCTTCTCCTCCTGGCCGATGAAGTCCCTACACCAACCGCATCTGCCCAGACCCCTTCCTCTTCTGGGGGTTCCCAAACTTCCTCTTTCCCTTCACATCCTCCCTGGGCCTTGGGGGGGGGGTCATAGCCACTCCCTGTCCTGTGTCTGTCCCAGGAGCCACTACCCCAGCCCAGGCCGGAACCCCCAGTGGCCCGTTCTGCCTGTTCCTGTCTGTGTGGTATCCTGCGCCCCAGGCCGGGCTCACAGGCACCCCCCGGCTACAGGCTGCTCTGAACTGGGTCAGCTTGGGGACTTAGATCTCCTTGGTCAACCAGAGCACCGAGCAAGCAGCCAGCGGAGTGGAGGACGCATGAAAACAACCCAACCTGCGCCACCCCCATCCCACGCCACCCCTGCACCCCAGTCAGGCAGGACTTCCGCAGCCCCGACAGGAAACCGGCTGCAGTCTCAGCCTCCCGCCATCTCGGGCAACTTCTTGTTTCCCAGTTGCCCTGTACCACTCCCAGGGGTTGTGGCCCTGGGCTCCACCCCACCCCCCCAAAAAAAACTCCCCCAGGCTCCATCTCAGCTTCACAAGAAGGACCAAGGTGGTAGACATGATTGCCAAGTTGGCCAGGAGGCAGAGCCGGGCCCCGCAGGCACAGGTAGGAAAGGGGCTTGCGCTGGCCCAGCCTCCCACCGGCACAAACCACCTTTTGGGTTAGGAGCCCTAGCCGGCTTGTACCCCTCTGTGGGGAAGCGGGCGCAGGGGGCTCCAGAGCCGGGCAGCGTCAGGGATGTGGAGGGAGGTTGGGGCGCTTTCCTCTGGCTCTCTCTTCCCGTGGGGCCTTTCCTGTCCCAGAGGACCGTGCCAGAGAAATCTGAGGTCTCCAGCTTCGGGAACAGAGAGGCAGGGCTGCCACCTGCTGTGGACAAGGGGAGGGAGTTGGAGGCCAGGGGAGTACCACCGTAAGGAGGAAGTGGGGGGCATCCCGGTGTGGTGAGAACCGCGTCCTTTTTGGCTCATTCTCTGGCCTGAGGTGGGGGCCCGCTTCCTCTTTTCTCCTGGGTCTCCAGGAGACGGTTCGGGAGTCCTTGGTTGGTGCTCCGCGGCGGCTGCATGTGGGGTTCCCAGACTGGGTCAATTCGCCAGGCCCCGCTGTCACTCTGTGAAAGGTGGATGAAGTGGGAGCCCAGGTGGCCCCTCTCTCCGGTAGAGGAAAGACCCTCCCCCCAGCTTCATGAAGAGGTTTAGAGGCCTCCGGGGAGATGCAGCTCTGTGTCCTCCCCAGGGCTACAGTTGCAAAGGGGGAGTGGATTCTCACGGTCTGCCTCCGTGGGGACCCTTCTCCACCACCCCAAGCAATTGGTATCTCTGAGGCAGCCCATCCTCCCAATGTTTCCTGCCCCCACCAGGTGATTCCCTTTCTTTTCTTGTGACAGCTCTGGGGACCCGAAGTTCTCTCTCCTAACTCCTCTGTACCTGCAGGGGTGCCCTGTGTGCCAAGCACAGATTGCCACTGGCTCTTTCTACCATGCCTGGGACCTTCCACCCCCTCCTAGGGATCCAGGAGGTCCAGCCAGGGTCGCAGAAGGCATGTCTACTCTCTGCTCCTTCTTATGATCTCTGTCATGCCTTTCCAGGGAAGCTCTGGGCTATGTGGCTAAACTCTCATTTCTAGCAAATTCTCGTTCACATTCTCTCCTATAGACCCATTTTGTGTGTGCGTAGGTGTGTGTGTGTGTGTGTTTCTGTGTTACTGACATTTGCAATAGTATTGACTTGCATGTTAAAGCAGCATTATGACCAACCTGCTGTATGCTCTTGGGCTTTGTCCCAGCTGCTAGGGGCCAGTGATATCCATTATATCATCCCCTCCGCCCTACTATCAAGAAACACCTGTCTCGTGCAGAAGAAAGATGGACAGATGGGTAGACAACTACCTGACCTCCAAGGCAGGGCGCAAACTCCAAACAGAGAGACAAGCAAGTGCTGGCAGATTAGCCTTCTCTCCAGAGAGGCTGCAACCTAAGGCCCACCGAGGAACAAAATTGGGGTGAACAAGAAACGAGAGAAGAGAATCCTGGCTGAGGGGGCGGCCTCCAGCAAAAGCACGAAGAGAGGAAGGAGCCTTTGTGGGAAAGAGGGGGGGAGCAGTCTGCTATGGTTGAAATACAGGTGCCACCACAAGAGGTCTGGGGGTGAGGAAAAAGGAGAAGTGGTGGAGGGGCCTGTCTCTAACCACAGAGGAGGCTGCGAGGTAAAGCCAAGGAACAGATGATAGTGTCAAAGCTTAGCCCAGCACCTGCGTTCCTGGAGATCGCCCACCCTGTCTAATACTCCACCTTCCGTGTTTCCTTAGCTTCTTGTTTAGCAGTGGTCATCATTGCCGAGCTATGTATTCCTCTTAACAGAGAGAGAGAGAAAGAGAGAGAGAGAAGAGCAGAGACTTGTTCCTAGTGCCTGGCATAGCACCAGGCACAGAGCAGAGCAGATATTTAACAAATGAGTGTTTTTGAGGTGCTGCCTAAGACCCAAGGGAGGGCCACTTTGAGTAAAACATGTTTCCCTTTGCTAAAGTTGTACAGCAAAACCTTGAAGTTCTACAGCCAACAGAGGAACTTTTGTCATTAAAAACATTAAAAAAAAAAAAATAACGTTGAGGCCGGGGAGATAACTCAGCAGGCAAAATACACAACTATGAGGAGCAGAGTCCAGATCCCCAGAACTCACATAAAATGCCGGGTGGGCGTGGCAGCTCAGCTGCAGTCCCAGCCTTGGAAAACAGACAGGGGCCCCAGGAGCAGGCTAGCCAGACGAGCCACGGTTCAAGTTCAGCCAGAGACCCTGCAATCAAGTCAGACACCTGTTGTCTACCTCAGGCCTCCTCAGCATGCACATCCGCGTGCATGTGCACCCATGTGCACACATACTCACACACATGAAAACATGCGTACAGACATGCCTATACAACATACATAAGCAAAAAATTAAAAATGAGTAAGTAGGGCCCACAAATGGCTCAGCAGATAAACACTTGCCACCAAGCCCGACTTCCTGAGTTTTATTCCCAGAACTCACAAACTTGCTACAAGGATAACCTTGAACTGATTCTCCCGCCTGTACTGCCTGAGTGCTAAGAGTGCAAGCGTGCGCCATCACATCCAACTGGATTCGTACTGGGGATCAAACCTAGGGTTTTGTGCATGCAGATTAAACACTCTAAAAACTGAGCTATATGATTAGCTTTCCTATGTGGGAACCTTGGTTTCTAAAAATGCAACATTGGAATTATGTTGTCTTCTAATATTTTCAGATTTGTTCTTATCTGGAAACATGAGGTATTGGTGAAAAATTATTAATCCCCCACACGCCACACCATTGCTTGGCTCGTGTTTCTCTAGTGGACTGGTAGTGTGGTGGGCATACTGGAGAATTCCAAGGAGAGGTCTGGGATCTGGCACTCACCTGAACTGAGTCCTGAAGAAGGAGTGGGAGTCATATGGGTGAAAAGGGGGTAGAAATGGACCAAGGCAGACTCGGAATGAGGCAGGCCTTCAACAGCCAAAAGGGTGGGGATCTGTAACTGCACGGTGCTACTGGAGCATAAAGTTCAAGGCAGGGGACGAGGTGTGGCAGGAAATAAGGCCGAAGCCCGGGCAGGTGATAGATGACGTCCGCTGTAGACTGAGACTTTGCCCTGTGGAGGGCAGGGAGGCAGGATTCCTGAATCAAGCCAGCTCTCTTTCATGACCAACTAGATAAACCCCACTCCATTGAAGGGGCAGGTTACTTATCTAGCTTCTCTCTCTCTCTCTCATTAGAATTGATTCTGACACCTGAAAACCGCCCTAGACTAAAGAAAGTGGTTTCTTTTAATCCCACAGCTTTCTGAGCTAGGAGGGAAGGATGGTGGGAGTTATCCAAGGGGCTGTGCAAATGCAGTACCCTAAATGGGGACTACCAAAGGGATTGGCCCCAGGCTGTTGCTCTGTTCCTGCCAACCTTCCACTTGCCTGGGAGGCACGAGTTGTTATGATCTAACATAAAGCACGGTCTGTCACTACCCAGCACTATGCCACAAAGCCCTTTCCTCATTTCCGTATTCTTTTTGCTACAATTTCTGGAATAGGCAGAGCAGACATTTTCCACTCTGGGAAACTGAGTCAGAGAGGTACTGTGATTTGCTGAAGGATGCCCAGGTTACAAATGGCCAGGTCCTGGCTGTGTGACCCCGGGAGTTGTCTTTGAAAGTCCTCTCCTTCACCTCCTGCAGGTCGACGAGCCCCCGGAGCCCGTGTATGCCAACGTAGAGAGGCAGCCTCGCGCCGCATCCCCACGCCTTGCCGCAGCCCCTCGTCTCAGCCCGGTGTGGGAGACCCACACGGACGCGGACACTGGACGCCCCTACTACTACAACCCGGACACGGGGGTGACCACCTGGGAGTCACCCTTCGAGGTCGCCGCCGAGGGCGCCACCAGCCCGGCCACTTCCCGCGCCTCGGTGGGCAGTGGGGAGAGCCTGGACACGGAGTGGGGCCAGTACTGGGATGAGGAGAGCCGCAGGGTGTTCTTCTACAACCCGCTGACGGGCGAGACGGCCTGGGAGGACGAGCCCGAAGACGAACTGGAAGAGGAGCCCCAGGAAGAGCTGGAGATGCAAGCCAGCCTGAGCCCCGGCAGCCCCAGGCACCAGAGGGTGAGGACTGGAGCCAGGGGGCGGGGCGTCCTCCAGTGCCACTGACCCCGCCTCCTCCTTACAGACCGCAGAATGGGGGCGGGACCAGGTGGGCGGGGCCTCCTCTGACTCTGTACCTTGGCCCTAAGCACCAGATGGTTTAAGTGGGTCTGGTACTAATCCCCTGGAGAGGCAGGAATAGTATTGCCACTGGGAACCGCTGACTCTTGCCTTCTGCACCCTATAGCCCCCGACCCCTGAAACAGACTATCCAGAGTCGCTGACCAGTTATCCCGAAGAGGACTATTCCCCCGTGGGCTCCTTCAGTGATCATGGCCCGGCTTCTCCCCTGGCTGCACCCCCAGGCTGGTCCTGTCACATCAACCCCGAAAAACAGATGCTGTACACCAACCACTTTACACAGGAGCAGGTAGGGAGTACGCGCGGACCCAGACAGCTGGGCTGTCACTGCCCACTTCCCTCTACACTAGGACCTCGCTTAGGACTCTAAGCCACAGATCCCACCCAGCTACCCACACAGCCACATGCCCCAGTCCCTGGTGCCATCCCAGGCTCTAAGTTGGTGTCCCATGACCATCCCTGTGTCCACAGTGGGTAAGGTTGGAGGACCAGCATGGGAAACCATACTTCTACAAGCCCGAAGATTCCTCCGTTCGGTGGGAACTGCCCCAGGTAACCAAGTGGGGAAGGGAGAACTCTAGAGGTGGGCGTAGGAGGGGATGATGATAGATAACAGTGGCTCCTCCCCCCCAGGTCCCACTCCCTGCCCCTCGGACCATCTGCAAATCCAATCAGGACAGTGACACCCTAGCCCAGGCCAACCTCCAGAAGAGAAGGTAGGGAAGAAGAATGGAGGTCCTCACGGTAGGGGTGGGTGGGAACATACTGTTTTCCCCACAAGCCCCATAGTGGAGGGAGTGAGGGAACCTCGAGGATCCCCCTGTGCCTGGTGTCACAGGAGAACCCCTCGTCCCAACAGCAGCAGCTAGTGACTGGGCCCAGCAAAGACTTAGCATCAGCCTGAGGGGCACTGCTAGCTGAAGGGAACCTGACCTCTGCCCCTTGTGGCTCGCCCCCACGTGACTGCCCCTTCCTTCCCTCGCTCTCTTAGGTCAAGACCTTGGACAAGGCAGGAGTGCTCCATCGCACCAAGACGGTGGACAAGGGCAAGAGACTCCGGTGAGGGCCCTGCGCACATCCGGACCAGGGCAGGGCGGGCCTCACTGAGTTGTTTACTGAGCGCCAGGTTCTATCTAATCCCCATTACGAGAGGAAGCAGGAGACACCAGTGACTTGCCTAAGCGTCCTCTGCTACCTGCTGTTAGAGGCGGGAGTCCAGGCTTCTCTGGAGGGGGCCTGTGTCCCCAAGCTCTGAGCCCTGCTGGGAGATGGGGAGTCGTCCCCCAGCCCAGGAGCAGACATAAGTACCCTTCTTCGTTTCTCTTCCCTTCCAGGAAGAAGCACTGGAGCGCCTCGTGGACGGTCCTGGAAGGTGGCGTCCTGACCTTCTTCAAGGACTCAAAGACCTCAGCTGCAGGCGGCTTGGTGAGGCCCGTCTGGGTGGGGAAGGGACCACTCCATCTGCCCTTCGTCTGCTCTGGTTTGGGAAAGGCCAGTCTGAGAGAGCGGTAGCCTCGTGCCAGGGTGCGGGTGATGGTGGCACATTCACCTCTGGACAAGCCCTTCTAGTCACTTTGGGTCCCGGGAGCAGCCCTTGGGGGTAGACAGCTCCAGCATACAGGATAGAGACTAGGACCTGGTGCGCCTGCTCACACGATGGCGTTTGCCTCCTTCCTCCATCCCTCCCTGGCTGACCAGGCAGCAGTTAATCAGCTGGCCAGCACACTGCACAACAGAGAAGTACCCTTTCCCTGCCTAAAGCCAGGGAGGTGTGTCAGAACCAGGCGCTATGGCAGGCCCATCTGGAATGAGAGCCCTCTGTAACTTTGCTCCCCTCTCTTCCTTCTTCCCCCACAGAGGCAGCCTTCCAAGTTCTCTACCCCTGAATACACAGTAGAACTGAAGGGGGCCTCTCTCTCCTGGGCTCCCAAAGACAAATCCAGCAAGAAAAATGTGCTAGAGGTGAGTGGTGGTGTGGGGAGAAGGGACTTACTAATGCTCTGGGACCCTCACTACAAATAAATCCCAAGAATGGGGCTAAAGTAGGGCGGGATTCTGAGGTCTCCTGGATTTGGTGTTTCTGATATCATTGGAGTCTGAGGTCCCTTCTCTGGGAGTTGGTTTATAGGGTCTCTGGGAATCAGGGTCTCTGGGAGATGAAACTGACATGCCCAGAATGGCTTTCCTCTCCCCAGCCACCAGGCAAACACCAAGGAATCCATCTCTGGCAGCTCTCTCTGACAGCTTATGCCAGGAGACCTGTTCTTGCTGACCAGAGCCCTGCTAGATCAGGGCAGTGACAAGCGTGTCCGGCTCCCCTGGCAGGAAGAGCAAGATGACTCAGGAGAGGGTCTCAATACTCCACCTTTCCTGCTCCTGAGAGCTGTGGCTGAGCACAATAAAAACACAGGCAATAAGCACTGAGGAATGTCATAGTTAGGCACAGGTGTCGACTTGATGGTTGGGAGTTTGAGCTCATTTGTAGAGAATTAGTAGTTGAGTTAAGCCTAGAGCGAACCTGAAGGAGATTGTCTAGCTGATGGGGAAGGTCCAACCTATAGTGGGTGGGACTAGGCCTTAAACAGATGAATAAAATACTGAGAGTTGGTTGAGGAAGTTGACATCCTTGTGTACACTTGGCCAGACATGCTGGTCTGGCAAGTAAGGATCGTCCCTCTCTCAGCTGTTGTGTAGAGATGGTGAGGCCAGTTCCCTCGGCCCTGGTGTTGGTGCGTGCTCTCCCATCAAGCTGGACTGAGAACTGTAACCGGTAATCGTTAAGAGACAATAAACCCCTTGTTTCCTTAAGCCATTTGATGGTCATTTATCAGCAACCATCAGATAAGCTGCAACAAGGAGGTTGCTCAAAGGTAAAGGGCACAAGTGTGAGAGTTGAGGTCAATTCTGAGAGCCTTTGTAAAAGTCAGGTGTGGTGATGTATTTTGTAACCCCAGTGCTGGATAGTGGGAGATAAATGGATCCTCAGGACTTGCTAACCAGCTGGCCTGGCCAGTTTCAGGTCAGAGAGAGGGATGGCACCTGAGGTTGATCTCTGGTACACACACACACACACACACACACACACACACACACAAAACCCCATAGGCAGGGAACTGATAAGAAGTCACTGAAAAGGCAGAGGTAGGTAAAGCAAGCTGTGATAGTGTCTGGGATGGGTGGGCGCTAGGGGCAGATGATGGACAGGCACCACTGTGAGCTCTGGCAGCGAAGGTGAGTAGAGATGGGTCATCAGCAAAATGGCTCTTGATTGATGGACGGGGCCCATCCAAGTTTCAGATAATCAAAGCTGTTTTCAGGCCTTTCATTCTTAAAGAACTTCTGGGGTGTTGCTCTATGAACATGGGGTCTAGAGGGATGGGGATGAGAGAGCTTCATGGAAGTTGACCTAGGGGGTCAACCAGGGCTGTTCCTGGCAGCATATTAGGAAGAGAGTGGGGAGCACATCACACACATGCCACGTGTTCGGATGATTTTCCAAGATTTATTCAGTTCTAGCATCCACTGTTCACAGAGCAGGGTTGGAAACACGGTTTCATCTAGTGAGCTAATCTGATCAGTCGATCTGGGGGATCTTCCTGGAGAACTCCAGGCTCGGCGGAGTAGAGTTCTGCAGTCAGTTAGCAATGTCTGCCGTGGCATCAATTGGGCAGGAACGTCCCGCTCTCCAGCTCTGTTCTTTCCTGGTTCCTGAGGGACGGCTGTCATCAGCCCCCTAGAAGAGTTGCCCTGATCAAGCTCACATGAGTTTTCACAGAGAGCCTGAGAGGTCTCTTTGCAAGTGTATCTCTGCAAGTCTGCTTGAGTGGACAGGAAGACTGAGGGTCCTGAGCAGAAATCAGGGAACCCTTTGTCTCCTGGCACACTGGTGCCACCCTTCTCATTACACAGTGACCCATAAGCAATACATGGATTTCCCACAAGAAGCAGCCCCTCGTTACCGGTCATGAAGGATAGACAGCTGCACAGGGCTCAGGGTGTCTCCTCTCATTTCCTTGTCCTCCGGCGCCACAGAATATTTCAGTGAAGTATGAGGACAGCTTAACTTGTCTGTGCGTGCAACTGGATGCAGCTTTATGAAACATAAATATGCTGCCATTTAACCAGACAGCTTCACTGTAGGAAATGTTCAACTTTGTCCTTCTACATGGGGACGGAGCCCAGGGTCTTCTTGTACCTGCTAGGAAAGTCCTCTACCACTGAGCTGTATCTCCAGCCCCTGAAACTTACAGCTATGGGCTGATGTTGCTTTGAGAGACTGCCAAAAATAGTGGTTGTTCTATAGAAGCGTTGGACAGTAGGGCTCTGTCTGCTGAGGTTAGAATGAGGCTGTGTTGCCTGAGCAGTATCCAGCGATATTGCTATTAACCTGAACTTCGGAGCTTCAGAGCCAGAAGCTGAACGGGGAACCAACCACTCAAGTCAGAAAGGCTTCAGGCTATCAGTCCTGTGACACGAACTTTTTTTTTTTTTTTTGGTCTAACACTTTGGCTAATATAGGAGTCTTGCTGATATAGATCGTGAGAAGAGTTGAGTGTGGGACAAGTTGGGGAGGTGGGGGGCTAGCTGCAGAGGCTGGGGCAACACTCCATGTCTTCCTCGTACATGGAATTACTATAGCCATATGATCTGTTTTCTGTTCCTCCTCACGTTTTCTTCACTGACAGTCCAGTGGGAAATTTCTGTCCTTGCCTTTTTGCAGGTTAGTGTCCAAGGTGAGGTCTTCCGTGTTCTCTGGCAGGCTGGGGACTCAGGGTCACACGCCGTGACTACTGACTGCGTTCCTGCCAGGAAGGGGCTAAAGCTTGGTGGACCTCACTTCGTCCACCTATAACAGGTGCTTTAAACACAGACTGGAGCCTGGGTCGAGGCTTTTTGCTCCATAGGGTTCATCTCTGGTCCTTTCTTCCCGTACTGACCTCACGTCTACCCCAAGGGAGACTCAGGGAGCCAGAGATAACTGAGTAACTTGCGTCCTTCCAGCTACATAGCCGTGATGGCTCAGAGTACTTGATCCAGCACGATTCGGAAGCCATCATCAGCACGTGGCACAGGGCCATCGCGGAGGGCATCGAGGAGCTGGTGAGTTGAGTAGAGCCTGGAGCTGCCAGGGATGCGGGGAAGCAGAGGGGGGAAGGGGGACTTTTATGTTGGGACCTTCAGTTCTACATGGGGAATATATGACCCAAGCAGATGAGTGCTCCTCCCGCAAAAGCAGCTGTACTGTTGATAAGAGGGCCTGCCAGAAGTATGTAAATCCAGCCCTAGGGCTGACTTGGAGAAGCACTTCGTGTACAGAAGGGAACAGTCTAGATTCCTATTTCAAAAGAGGCAAGAGGGGAAGTTAATACTATGAGAACCAAACACAGATAAACTTTAAAAGATTGAATTCAAGAGCCTCATGCATATGCTAGACAAATGCCTGGACACCGAATGTTTCTCCAGTGGTGTATTTTGTTGTTGTTTGTTTCAGAATATCAGTTATGGACTATGTGTATAGCTTAATGGTAGAAGGCTTGCCTAGCATCAGGCACGAAACCCTGGGGTTGATTCTTAGCTACACACACACACACACATACACGCCAGTTATATAAAGAAATATGGGGTAGACCCTCTTTGACAACTACTTATCTGGCAATAATAATCTGGTACTTTTTGGCTCTTAATTTCTTTTGAAGGGTATGGGGGATGTGGTTCAGTTGATAGAATACTTGCTAGTATCCATGAAACCCAAGGTTCATGTTGGGGGCAGCAGTGGGGAGAGGGGAGGCTTTGAGGTGGCGAAATGATCCGGCAGGTAAAACACTTGCCACTCAACCCTGAAACCTGAGTTCTGTTCACCCAGGGTGAACAGAAAAGTGGATGAGAGAACTAACTCCACAGACTGGCATGTGTGCGCCTTCACACACATGTGAGTAAATAAAATTGAAACCCAACAAACAGGCATTGTGATGCACATCTGTAATCTCAGCACGAGAGAGCAAGAGGCAGGAGGAATAGAAGTTCAGAGTCATCCTCAGCTACGCAGCAGGTTAGAGGCCGGCCTGAGGTAGACGAGACCCTATCTGGAAGCCCGCTGGATATAGCTTTTGGTGCAAGTCATGTTGGTGCTAATCAACATGCTTTGACCCCAACTGGAATTCCAAGTATATGAGTGGGAGTCCATCTACAAAGTGCGCACGCAGCTCAGGAGAATAGAGAAGCAGGTCAGGAGCTAAGAGGTGCGGAGAGGAGCTCAGGCTAAGGAAAGGAGGGAGAGAACGGAGCAGCCCAGCCAGGGCTCTGGAGAGAAAGGAGGATGTCCGTTCCCTGGAGAATAGGAGGGATGTTCGCTCATCTGAGAGAAGGGGGACCTGACGGAGGGTCTCCAGGGTAGACTTGCTGCGAGGCCTCTTTGCATCCCTCACCCCTCCTGAGGCTCCAAACCTTGTCCACCTAAGCTGTCTCATTCTAGTCTGCAGACCTGTTCTCCACGGAGGAAAGCGAGCCCAGCAGCGCGGACTTCGGGTCCAGCGAGCGCCTCGGAAGCTGGCGAGAGGAGGATTCGCGGCAGAACGCAGGTGCGTTTCCACGGTCTCCTTTGCGGGTGGGAGGAGATGCCCCGGGACCTGCCAGGCCAACCCGCTGTGGTGGCACCGACTGATTCCGGCTTCCCCGTGGCAGCCTCCCCCGCCTTGAGTCCCGCAGGCCTGGAGAGCGACTTGAGCAGGGTCCGGCACAAACTCCGCAAGTTCCTACAGAGGCGGCCCACGCTGCAGTCGCTTCGAGAGAAGGGCTACATCAAAGGTACCCGCCGTTCTCGGGGGTCCCGCGTCAGGCGGTGCGGGGGTCCCGCAGCACTGATGGAGCTTCTCCTCCAGACCAGGTGTTCGGCTGCGCGTTGGCAGAGCTGTGCGAGCGGGAGAGGAGCCCGGTGCCACGCTTCGTGCAGCAGTGCATCCGCACCGTCGAGGCCCGCGGTAGGTGTGCGGGCGGAGGGCGGAGACCCCCTTGGGCAGGGGCACAGGGTCGAGTTGGAAAGAAGAGAGGAGAGACCCCGAACAGGCATTGCCGGGGACCCTCTCCCTACCTGGGTCAGCGCCTCTCTCTCCTGCAGGGCTGGACATCGACGGGCTGTACCGCATCAGCGGGAACCTGGCCACCATCCAGAAACTGCGCTATAAGGTGGATCACGGTGAGGCCCCGCCCCCAGGCCCCGCCCCCAGGTTTGAAGGCAGGAGTTGTTGCTCAGGCCTCTGGATCTTCTCACCTTCTCCCTGCCACAGATGAGCGACTGGACCTGGACGACGGTCGCTGGGAGGACGTCCACGTGATCACGGGAGCCCTGAAGCTCTTCTTCCGGGAGCTGCCAGAACCCCTCTTCCCCTTCTCTCACTTCCACCAGTTCATCGCGGCCATCAGTGAGTGGCTAAGGAAGGGGAAGCGGGGGAGGGGGGGAGGTGAGGGGGGGTGGGAGGGGGGGTGGCCCTCCTCCCCTTCTGACCATCGCCGGCCCCTTCCCTCATCCAGAGTTGCAGGACCAGGCGCAGCGCAGCCGCTGCGTGCGTGACCTGGTGCGCACGCTGCCCGCTCCCAACCACGACACGCTCCGGGTGCTCATCCAACACCTGTGCCGGTGAGCTGACCAGCTTTCCACCTGCAGGAAGCCTGGGGTCGGGCGGTGATGGGGTAGGGGGGTTGGGGGGCAGGAGATCCCTGGTGGAGCTCCGCCCGCCCTGACTTCTGCTCCCACCGATTCCCGCGGCAGGGTGATCGAATACCGTGAGCAGAACCGCATGTCCGTGCAGAGCGTGGCCATCGTGTTTGGGCCCACGCTGCTGAGACCCGAGAAGGAGGAGACCAGCATGCCCATGACCATGGTGTTCCAAAACCAGGTGGTGGAACTCATCCTGCAGCAGTGCGCCGACATCTTCCCGCCACACTGACCGTGGACCTTGGGTGGCTTGGAGGCCGTGAGGCTGGGCCTCGTCTCTGACAACCTCCACCTCCCGCCTCCCCGCAGGCACTGTGAATTTTTGCATCCCTCTGTTTGGAGGGTATGGTGACCCCTGGTGGGCAGTTCATGAAATGTGATCCCTCCCTGGTATGTCCCCTTTGGGGTTCACCAGGATCTGTCTGTTCTTGATTACAGCAGAGACTACTGTGCCGGGACAAATGTGTCAGGAGGGGGCGACCATTGGTTTCCTAGAGCCCCTGTTGGGAGGCCGCATTCTGTGAGGACTTTCTAGCTTGCTCAGGCCTGCTCCCCCCAGCCCTTCTCTTGGGGCGCTGTGAGCCCCCAACTGTGCAGGAAGGTCTGGTGCCTTCAGGAAGCAGCGACTGACATCAGTCTCTGAAGGCAACACTGACGGTTTGAGGATCAGCCCAAGCACTAGCCTGGCCTTCCTTGGCCTCAGAGATGACCCTTAACGCCTGACCCCCCCTTGCAGCAGGCTGGCTGAGCACATTTCCTGTGCTTTCTGCCTCCCTGGCCCACACCCAGTCCGAGTAAGGATTCTTCACACCCACTCCACAACCATTCCACCCCTGATACTTGACCCGCACTTCCACATAGGATCCTATTTTTACATAGGAAAGAACTGGGGCTTCCACAGAGGTGAAGTGACTTCTTCAGAGTACCATTGTGTGACCTGACTCCTAGCAAAGGCTCCTCCATGGCTGGCCCAGGCTAGAGGGAGAGGGATGACTCCTTGGAGCCCTGAGCCTCAGCCCCTGCGCCAGCACACACCTGTGGAAAGAACAGAGCAATTAAGCATCCCACCTCGCCCTCGAGGCCCTTGAAGGCAGCAAGGAGTCTGCCACACAGTTCTTATTGGGAAGAGCGATTGCATGAGCAGGAATTCCCAGCACCTCTCTGTGCCCCGGCTGGTTGCCCACCTTACCATGCAGAGCCAGGAGAGGCCTCAGATGAGGAGTGAACTGGGGTCAGCTGTCTCCTCCCCTCTCTACATGCACACACCACCTCAGTTTATGGATCTGAGCCCCCGTCCCACCCACCATCATTGATTCAACAAACGATAATAGCAAATATTTATTCAATTCATACCATACCAGCCTCTCCTTGGATCATCCTGTTGGTTTCTTGCAGTCAGTATTTATTGCGTGCCCTCATGTGCCAGCCACTGTGCTCTGGGACCAGGGTCCTGAACATGCCATCTGTCCTAGAAGAACTCAGGACCTAGTGGGCAAGGCTGACGGAAGCCGAGCCCTGATGGCAGCAAGGCCAAGAAGAGAACAAATGAAGGTCTCTTGCCATACGCCTCCATATTTAAAAGTTCGAAGTCAAGCTAACAACTGTTGATTAAAATATGGTTTATTCTCCTACTTTGGCCAAAGTACTTTGATTATGACTTGAAAGATTGGCTTCTAATTTAAGCTTCATGGGTGCCTTTGAGCCCATGCTTGAGTGGGGCTGAATGTGAAGAGGCGCCCCAACCCTCAACCTGACCTGGTCTCCCCAGTCGAAGGGCCAGACTACCCTAGAGAGAGACCCACATGCAAACAAGTAGCTGCTCCGGTCTGAGGCCAAACTGTCCCTAGTCCCTGTACCGCTTGGTCTCCCACTAGGGACATGAGAAATGGGCCTGGGACCACTGTGGCAAGGCCTTCTGGGTACTGTTGGGGGCCTTGTCTCAAGAAAATGGTCTGATCTGCAAGAGCTGATTCCCCCCCCCCCCCCGTGGGGAGCCTGGCAGGTCCAGCCTGGGGCCTTCTGCAGCAGGAAAACCCTTGTTGGCAGATGAGGGCAGAGCAAGCCAGGAAGAGGCACAAGATGCTCAGAAGTGTGTCAGATGTGACTGTCCCCAGGACCCAAAACACCTCTGCAGAAGCCACAGGGGGCTTTCCCTAGGTCCCTCCCTCATGCCTGTCCTAAGTTCTGTGGTCTAGCCTCTGCCCTGAGCACTTCTAAAAACATGTTTATGGGCCATCTGCCAGCAAAGAGCATGGCCAGTTCTCACGGGAGTGGCCCGTGCACTGGCAGATGTCCCCAAGACCAACTTTCCTCTGCTCAAAGCACATGGATCTCCTTTATACGCTCTCTTTCAAGTGCAAATGTCCATCAGTCTGAGAGCTACCTGAGTGACTGTCAGACTTCCTTGGTGCAACCCCGTGTCCCTGTAGAACAGGCCTTCCCCTCCCTCCCTTCCTTCCTCCCTTCCTTCCTCCCTTCCTCTGTTCCTCCCTTTCCTTTCCTTCCCCCTCCTTCCTTCCTTCCTTCCTTCCTTCCTTCCTTCCTTCCTTCCTTCCTTCCTTCCTTCCTTCCTTCCTCCTTCCTTCCTTCCTTCCTCCTTCCTTCCTTCCTTCCTTCCTTCCTTCCTTCCTTCCTTCCTTCCTTCCACATAGAACTTTCTGTAGCCACACTGGCTTTGTCAGCTTGCTTGGTCTGTGGCAGCAAATGTCGTAAGCTGGAGAGTCTATTCAACACAGGCTGCTGTTTTCCACATCTGGAGTTCAAGATGAGGCTGCCAGCAGGGCGGGGTGGAACAAGAGGCTCTCTGGGTCCTCAGATGGCAGTGGAGGAAGAGCTTCGGTCTCTTCTCACCAGGGCCCTTATTCCACAATCAAAGCCTTACTGGAGCGCGTTCATCCCAGTAAACAGGGTGTGAGCTTTTCTTCCAGGCCCCGAGTGTTTTCAGTCCTTCAGGGTGTGTGCCCGAGAATGGTCACACGGCGACAGTGCTGAGGGGCTGTCACTATGTGCAGTAGCCGTGGGGACAAGAGTTCTCTCTTCTCTCACCATCCGTGCTTCCAGCCTTGGCCCTCCCCTCAAGCCCCAGCCTGCCTCCCTGGTTTCCCACAGATGGCCACCCTCTGCCCCCAGCAATGACGGAAACAGCATCTGTGGTAAGACTGCTTCTCCCCAGCCTCCTCTCCCCAGCCCTCCACAGCTCCCTGGCAAGTTGCTTTTCTTTCCTGAACAGACCCAGAGTTACTAGCCACACTTATGTCTTCCACACTGTTGTAGCGCAGGTCACTTAGGCCCTGGGCACACCAAGAGCCCACGCCTACGGCAGATTAAAGCTGTAGGATTGGGCCCATGTCTGGACTTAAGTCCCCGGAAGCTTTGGGCAAACCCCACTGTTATTTCTCCTGTGGTAAGCAGCCAAGCCTGCTAGCTGCTGTAGTGCCTGTCACTGGCTGGGCTACATGCCTGGCTAGATGGCGTGAATCTGGGCAAAGCTGTTGTTTTCAGCCCAAGGGACATGTCAAAGACGGGTTCAGATGAAAGCTGTCAGCTACCACGCCCAAAACAAGCAGGGCCTTCACCCAGCAGGGAAGTTGGTACTTCCACTCTGCTGGCAGTGCCCACAGCATCTCCTGCCATACCTACCTACCCAGTGGGAACAAGCTCCAGAAAATATCACTCTGGGAAACTCCCTCAGCCCACATCTCTGAGCCAGAAGCACCCTCACCTTCTTCATAAGCTGAACTTTTTCAAGATGTTCACATTCAGTCATCCACATCTGCCAGCCTTGACGTCTGCACATCGCCATCCACAGACTCTCCTGCGGTCTCATTGGTGCCACATCTAGAGCTGTTGGACACCTGGGGTCTCCAGGTTCACTGGCCTCCCAAGCCATGCCTCTCCCTCCTTGTTCCCTTCTCGTCTGCCTCCCATCTCTGGCCAAGCATGACTTCTCCTCCCCGTCCTCCCTCCTGGGACGACCCCACCCACAGTCTCAGTATCGGTGACATCTGCCCTGCGACAGACTTCAGTCTGAGACCAGATTCATCATTTTCTCCAAACTGGATCCTCCGCTATGGCCCAGGATGTGGCTCTGCTGTTTCCTCCCCCCAGCTGGGCAAGCTGAAACCAGGAAAAATGGTCAACTCCTTCCACCTCCACTTCTCCATCCTTGGCATTTCTCCCCTCCTCTGTGACCTACCCCTGTGGCTCAGAGGTCCCCATCCAGATCTAGAGTATTAATATCTCCTGCCTGGGTTACAATCCAGCCCCCCTTTCTCTGTCTCACAGCCTCAGCTCCCCCACCCACGCACCCATCCGCACATAATCTAGGCTTAGTTTAAAAGAGAATCTTGGCTATATTACTTTACCACATCAAGACTTTCCATTTAGTTTGGACAAGACGTGGAGTTTGTGCCAAGACTGGCCCCCGTCTAGCTTCAGTCACCTCCTCAGTAGTATGTGAAGTCAGACTGCCTGGATTCAAGTCCAAGCCCCAGGACACCCACTGCTCCATGATTCTGGGCAACTGACTCTTCTACGTCCTAGTTTCTGGAGAATGTGATGCGCTGGCAGTATCAATGTCTCAGAGCAGTTGGGAGGGTTGAGTGAGAAGATTCTGAAATGCTGAGACAGAGTCTAGCCTGGAGAACACGCCCAGTCTAGTACTTGCTGGAACCGTGTCTCACTGAGTCTTTTGGTCTCTGCACTGATCCCCCATCAGTTTCCCAAATGTTTCACGTTCTTTTCTGCCCCAAGACCTTTGCAAGTGAGGGAGTCTTTTGCATTTTTCCCTTTGCTTAGTAAGTGACCCTTTCTCGGGTAGCTCCTCTGATGTCCATCCAAGTCCACATCCTTGGTTATACATGATCAGAAGTGTCTACATTGCTCTTTTCTCCATTTGTCAGTTTACATGCGTGTGGTGGTTATTTATTGTTCTCCCATGACGCCCATAATCCCCAAGAGGGTGAGTGGGGAGGTCATACTTTCCACCTGTGCATGCTCAGTGCCTGGACACAGCATGAGGCACTTAGCCAGTGTTCAATAACTTTTCTTTAGCAAGAGAAGAGGGCGGATGGCCAGAGTTCAAATCCCAGCCCTGCTATTTCCAACCACCGACCTTGATCTTGGAAAGTTGTTTGCCTCTAGAAGCTCATCTGTAAAGTCGGGACACTAACACCTGCCTCATAACCTTGTCACAATTCCACAGCTTGTTCAACCCAGAACATGGTGCACGACTGTGGTGTGACTGTGTGGGGTCACACGAATCTAACCCCTCAAGCCCCAAAACTAGTTTCTGTCTTGGGGTGGGACTGCTCAGGGAGGGTCAAGGAAGTGTCGTGGAAGAGCCCTGGAACATTTTTTTAAACACGTGTGTGCTGTATGTGGGCAGATGTACATGTGTGTTCAGGCATGTATACAAGTGGGCATTTAAGTTTATGTGCTAATGGAGGCCCAAGGATGACATGAGGAATCATCTTGGACTGCTTTTCTACCTTATTGCTTTGCTCTGAGGGGGAGGCAGGTTCCTACCTTCCCAGGCTCCACCTTCCAGGGCAGGAATTACCAGCCACCACCATATCTGCCCTGTATTTTCATGAGGAATTCTGGGGATCTAAGCTCTGGACTTTTCACTTGTGAAGCAAAGGATTTAGCCCCTGAGCCATCTCTCCAGCCCTGCTGCTTTCTTTCTCAAACACCTCGCTCAGCAGGGCTGCAGGATGCTAACGCGGGGTGGGGGTGGAGTAGAGGGGTATACCCTGGACTGACCACAGGGGTCCTGCCAGGTGGAACCAGGCTGAAAGGGAGCCAAGTTTTCTCTGTCCTCCCAGCCAGGACCCTGGACTTCACAGAGCACCTGGAGTAGTGAGGTAGCTAGGCCATTTGCTTCAAGAAGAAGGGCTGGGCCGGGGAGACTATAACAGCCTTTATTCTGCACTGCTCCCTCCTACCACGAGGTGGCAGTGGTCAGGTCTTCTGGTTAGTGGGGTTTGTTTTGTTTGGTTGGTTGCTTGTTTTTGTTTTGTTTTACTTCGCTTTGTTTTGCTTTGCTTTTGATTTTTTGTTTGTGAGGGTCTCGTGTAGGCCAGATTGATCTCAATCTCAATGAATAGTTAAGGATAACCCTGAACTTCTCATCTTCTGGCCTCCACCTTCCAAGTGCTGAGATTATAGGCATGTGCCCTCCATACCTAAATCCTTTTTTCTTATAAACATTTTATTTTGAAAGAATTGATTCACAAAAAGTCATATCAGTGGTAGAGAAAGCCCACGTCCTTGTCACTCAGACTCACCTCTAACGTTTTACCTAACTACAATATTCACTCAAACCCAGAAAAAGATGTGCTCTGTATATCCTGCTGGGTCATGGAGTTTACACGACACACTTACCTATGTTTTGTCCTTGTGTAGAATTCCATGACAATTTATCACAGGCTCGGATCACGTAAGGCCATAACAATCAAAACACAATGGTTCTATCCTTTGAAAGAAATTCCAGGGCTGGCATTGTAATTTGGTGATAGTGCTTAGAATGAGAGAGGCCCTGGTTTCAATCCCCCCAAAAAGGATATTGAGGGAGGGAGGGATTCTTCTGCCCTTCCCAGATCCTTAGCAATCTGGTCTTTCTCCATCTCTAATTTCTCATTTTGAGACTGCTGCACAGATGGAATCACACCACGCATAACCTCTGGAGACTGGCCTTCTACACTGGGCAAAAAGCCCTTCATTTCCTGAGAGCCAATGGTTCACCCTCGTGATTCCCAGGACTGTTCCGCTAATGGTTTTTGAAGGGCCACTTCCAGCCAGGGATGACGAATGGAGGGAGGTATACAATTTAGAAAGCCTCTGGAGTCCAATCCCCCCCACCTTGGCGGAGGGCACGCCCCTTCTCTGAAGTCTGGAACTTTCTTTGGTGTTTTTGGAGACCCTGACAGCGACTGGGATGCTTGAAGCCGACCTGCCAGCAGAGGGCACCAGAGGCCTTTTGCCCAAGGGGTGATTCTCTAAACACACCCAAAGCGGAGGGTGGAGCTGGGCACATTGTGAGGGCCGAAGGAGCCACGAAGTCTTGTCCACCGTGTCCCAGCCCACAGACTTCGGTCCAGCTCTGGCTCCAAGCATAAGGCTAAGGCCGATGACGTGTGCCAGAGGACGCAAGGCCTACACGGGAGGAGATGAGGCTGGCGGGGCACGGCAAGACTCTATGGTCCTCTGCAGCCGCTGCAGCTCAGACTGCAGGGCGGGGTCTGGGCACCCCTTCCCTGCTGTGTCTCCCAAGTCTCCGCACATGTGTTCTCCCCTCTTTGCTCCATATTCTAGGTCCTTTTCTCACACCCGCCTAAAAGGTCCCTTCTTTTAGTCCCTTGGGCCTCCACAGGCACATACTCGAGTACCCTCTTCCATACACACCCCCACACAAAAAAGCGAAGAATGATAAAGGAAGACACCTCTGGTTTCCACACATGCTTGGGCACATGTGAGTGTACACCAGCACACGCACGTGCATGCACATTACACGCACACACACATGAACATAAACACACAAAAAGTGAGTCTCCCAATGTATACTATGTGTATGTTAGTCATAGGTCACAGTAGTGGAATCTTGCTATGCAGCTTTGCCTAACCCATTGTTGTTGTTGGACACTTTTCCTATGGAGCTACCATACAACCATCCGTCCACCCCAGACAGGAATTTGATGATAGACCAAAGTAACCATTTATCAATGTCTGATTTGATGAACCAATGAGTTTATTGAGATTACATTTGTTTACTGTATTTATTTATTTATTTTTGTGTGCACATGCTTGTGTGTGTGTGTGTGTGTGTGTGTGTGTGTGTGTGAAAGAGAGAGAGAGAGAGAGAGAGAGAGAGAGAGAGAGAGAGAGAGAGAGAGAGAGAGGATACTGTGTCTCTCTGTAGAGGGCCAAGGGTGACTTCTGGAATCATTCTGGATTGCTTCTACCTCCTTTTTGCTTTGCTCTGGGATTTCCCAGGCTCCACCCATCAGGGCCAAAAGTTACAGGCTATGAATGTTTCTGCCCGGCATCTTTATGTGGGACCTGAGATCTGAACTCAGGACCTTCTATTTGCAAGGCAGAATCTTAACCCCTAAGCCATCTCTCCAGCCCTATTGGGGTTACTTAATAAGAATAGGGGCGAAGATTATTTACAGGAGCCTAGGTGACCCCAAAGCAGTCACATTGGAAAGTCTGATCCCTAGCATGGCTGCATAGATGGAATCCTCTTCCATCTCCCTCCTCGTAACCTTGTGCTACATACCCTTACATACTCCCAAATCTCAAGGCCCTGTGTGAAGGTTCGTTTGAGGCACACATGAGGGTGGTACTATGAAAAGCATGTTAATTCTTCTTCTTCCCAGACTCAAGGCCTGGAGGGTACATATAAGATCATGCAATTGGGACAGAATCGCATCTGATGGTCTCAGACAAAGATAGCAGCCATTCCCTCAGACCACATCATGCAACAATTGTAATTCACATGCCCATCTCTTCTAGAGACTTCTTCTTCATCTCTGATTGCCCAGAGCGAGACACATCAGAAGCGAAGGTTTAACGGAATATGTCTGTCATAGTTGGGGACAGGGGTCAACTTGACTGTTGAGGGTTTGAGCTCTGGGCACATTTGTAGAGAATTAGTAGTTGAGTTAAGCCCAGAGTAAACCTGAAGGAGATTGTCTAGCTAATGGGGAAGGCCCAGCCTATGGTGGATGGGACTAGACCCTGAACAGATGAATAAAATACCCAGAGTCGGCATCCTTCTGTATATTTGGCCAGATATGCTGGTCTGGCAAGTAAGGTTCGTCCCTCTCTCAGCCATTATGTGGTGATGGTATGGCCAATTCCCTCAGCCCTGGTGTTGGTGTGTGCTCTCCCGTTAAGCTGGACTAAGAACTGTAATCAGGAATTGTAAGAGAAAATAAAATCCTTGTTCCCTTAAGCTGTTTGATAATCATTTATTAGCAACCATGCAGGCGGACTGCAACAATGCCAGTTGTCAAATCTTTGAAAATCTCTTCTCCTGACTTGCTTGCACTTAGCCCCTTCACTCCAAAGAGTGTAGTGGGGGTGGGTATCCTGCTGTCCCCTGGATCCTGGCAGCCCATCTTCCCTCTGCTCAGTTCACTCCACCCCATTCCTGGGCAGGCTCACTCCCAGATAGCTATAATTACCGCTCATGCTCAGGTCCAAGCCAGACACCTGCATCCATGTACCATCGACCCCCTGCTGGGTCCCATCTCCTGCACACTGAAGTGTTCCCTCGTGGAGGCTCACAGAACTCACATCAAAGTTAGAGGAGCTCACAAGAAAGTTGCACGACTCACAGCCCCCTCCCGGAGCTTATATATTATACCGGAGCAGCATATATAATATATATATTATATTCAAGCAGTAAGGATGTGCTTATATAGGGAATCCCAATATGTTGTCTCCACACTGAGGAGGCCTTGTCTGCCTGAGGCACCCATGTTCCTGAAAGTAACCCCAATGGATAAGATTTGGGTGGGATTGTTTCATTTGTGTATTGTCAATGCCCTCTCTAAGTTCAAAAGACTGGTCTCCCCAAGTCAAGTCACACAGCACTCCTGTCGCTTCCTCTTTCTTGCTGGCCTTTGCCCTTCCCAGAATGTCTTTTCTAAGACAGAAAGTTCCATCACATAGGACTCTTGATCTGTCTAATGGAACACTATACCTTGGTGCATGTACGGAATGAATGAGTGATAGTCTCTCCGAGGTCCGGTGCTTCAATACATGCTGGTTAGTTCTATTGCCGCCTCCCTCCCTCAGGGTCCTTCCTTGGCCTGTCCTCTGTCTCCTAGCTCCCAGAGTCAGCCCAGAAGGTTCCCGGCTTACTGTCTCTCTCTCTCTCTCTCTCTCTCTCTCTCTCTCCCTTTTTCTCCCTCTCAACTTTTTAAATTATGTCTGTGATGCATGTGTGTGAATATAGGTATGTTACATATATAGGTAATGTATATGTGTGATGTATGTGTACAACATGCATGCATGTGATGTGTGTTCCTGATATGTGATATATGTATGTGAGTGATGTATATGGTAAATGGCAAGTGCTTTTAACTGCTGAGCCATGTGACAGGCGCTCCTTGCTCTCTTCCATCAACCAGTCACTATGTTGAGCAGATTCTAGGTTCTGTGTGTTCATCCCCCCCCCACATGCACACACAGCCCCAGCTCCTCCCCGGATGGAGCACCCCATCCTACATCTGGCCTACTCAGCCTCTCCTCATTGGGGTCCTTGTTCAGTTGACTTCTGTCCCCATGGTTACCTGAGCAGTTTTTCTCAGCTGTTTGTCTCATTCTGACATCCCATCTAAAAAATCCTCCTCCACATCTCACATCCCCAAAGGGTAAGCTGCACACAGAGGGCAGCACCAAGTGTCATGATAATAGGCGATCAAAGACCTGCTGTCCAGTGGGACGCTGGGAGGACCACGAACGTGGAGCAGCGAGATCAGAACTGCTTCTTCTCTAACTCTGAGGAACTTTCCCATTTCATCAGTTTCCAGATGGTTCTTTTGATCCCAATTTGCTGATCTCTCCTGCTGGCATGGACCATGATTTAGCCACAGTCACCAACTGGCAAGATAACTAGCTAGAATGTAACCATAAGGTAGTTTCTTTTTATTCTGTTTTTTTTATTATTTATTCAATCATGCGTGTATGTGTGTGTGCTCGTGTGTGCATGTATGTGTGTGTGTGTGTATAAAACCACGGACGAGTTCGGGAACCACCATGGACTCCTCCACCTCCTCCTTGTTTACTCTGCCCTGGGATTCACAGGCTCCGCCTACCAGCACCAGAAACACAGGTCGCCCCCACTTCCGCCCGGCGTCTATACGTGGGATCTAGGATCCGAACTCAGGACCTTCCACCTGCAAGGCAGAGGCTTAACCCCTGAGCCACCTCTCCAGCCCCATGTTTTTGTATTTTATTTGTTTATTTGAGTGTTGGGGGGTGCTAGGCACACAGGTGGAGGTCGAGGGACAATCAGAAGTCCATTCTTCCTTCCACTATGTGGGCTGTATTGAACTCAGGTTACCATGTTTGCACACAGGCCCTTTAATCTGCTGAGCTACTTCACCAGTTCCCTTATTCTATTTATTTTACTTAGTACATATGTCATATGCGATCAGGTTTCCACTTGTGCTGATAATATTTCATAAAGAAATACTTGCCTGTCTGGCAGATATCATAAATTATATCCATTGAAGAATTAACGTCCAGATGTATGATGAATCACTGAGAAAAAATCAATAGAATTTTAAAACCCCAAAGAAAAACTGGCAAAAGACTCAAACCTTCACAAAAGAGGGATCTGCACGTGGCTAATAAACAAATGTCAATCTCATTAGTCATCAGGGAAATGCAAACGACAGCCACCACAGGGTCTCTACATGTTCCCCAGGGCTGGGATGAAGACTTAGCATCACATGTTGGCTGGCATGTGGAGGAGGTGGAACTCCACTGGCTGGTGATGAGGGTGTAAATTCTAAGAATGGTGGGAAGCTGGCCTCCTCTCTTGAAGCTAGGCACAGAAGGAATTCAGCTCCGCCAGAAATAATGGGTGTCATTCACCAAAAGTCGCACGCCGGGACACTCACAGCAGCTTATCTGTGAGAGCCGCAAGCTGAGGAGCCTCTCGTCCCTCGGAGAAGGGAAAAAGTGTGCTGCAGGGCCGTGTGCAGGATGGACGGCAGGTACAAAGCAAACCTAGAAACAAAGAGGCCGGCCTGTATGCTTCTGTTTACACAAAGCGCCAAATCAGGCAAAAGTATGCTGAGGGGCTGCGGGATAACTCAGTTGGCAGAGTACTTGTTACACAAACGTGAGGACTCAGGTTTGCTCTCTAGCACCCAGGTAAAAAAGTCAGGGCTTGTAACCCTAGCAGGGGGGAGACGGAGACAGGAGGATCCCAGGGGTCTGCCGACCAGCCACCCTGGCCAAACTGGTAAAATGCCAGAAGAGGAACTGCACTTGAGGTTGCCCTCTGGCCACATGCACACACATACACATACACACACGTGTACACACACATGCACACACACATGCATACACGCATACACAATGCATACATACACACATGCATGCACACACGTACACACAGACACACACATATATATGACATGTACACACACATATGCATGTACACAGACATACATATATACACATGTACACACATGCACACACATGCACACACATGCACAATGCATACACACACATGCATACACACATGTGCACACACAGACACACACATGCACACACAGACATACATATATACACATGTACACACATGCACATACATACACACATGTATGCACACATACATACACACATGCATGCATGTACACACATGCACATGCAGACACACATGACATGCACATATACACATACATACACATAAACACACATGTACTTGAGCACACATATGCATACACACATGCACACACATATATACATGTACACACATACATATATACACATGTACACAGGCACACATACACATATACACACAGATACACACTTACATATATGCACATGTACGCACATGTACATACATATGCATACACACGTATACACACGCACCTGTAGGCACACACATGTACATATGCACACATACACTCATGCACACACACATACACACACTCACACATGTGTCTATGCTGTTAATACTTGGGAAGAGTTCATCTTCTTGAGCTGGAAGAGTTCTGTTAAAGGACTTATACGATTCTACTTTTGATCTGAGTGGACAATCACTGGATTTTAGTTGCTGTCTCTAACTGAGGCTGGCCTTGAACTCCTATAGCTAAAGATAACCTTGAACTTCTGACTCTCTCACCTCCACTTCTGGAGTGCTGGGCTTACCAACGTGCACCACTATACCTGGTTTATGAAGTGCTTAGGACCAAAGCCAGGGCTTCATGCATGCTAAGCAAGTACTCTACCAACCAAGCCACATCCTAGCCCTGATTTTTGTACTTCTTTATATGGTTATTATATATCTAGAAAAATTACCTGGGACTGGATTATAGCTCTATGACAAGGTGAATGCTTAGTATGAGCAAGGCCTAGATATGATCATCAGTGGGCAGATAGGGATATGAATGCGCATGCGTGCGTGCACGCGTGCACACACACACACATACACACACACACCTTAAAAAATTACTTAGATTTAAATTTTTAAAAATGAACCATAAAAGGGCTGGAGAGATAGGCCGGTGGTTAAGACTCTGCCAAGCAGAAAGTCCTGTGTTCGGATCCCAGGTCCCATGTAAAAGTGCCAGGCAGAAAGGGTGGTGGCCTGCACTTCCAGCCCTGGTGGCTGAGCCTGGAAAATCCTAGAGTGAAATAAAAAGGAGGTAGAACCAATGGAAGATGATTCCCAAAGCCACCTTTGGTCCTCCACAGGGTCACACGGTATCCTCTGATACACACACACACACACACACACACACACAAATAAATGAATAAATAAAGTTTAAAAACATGAGCCATAGGAGAAAAATATTAACAAAAAAAGTTTGAGGAATCCCTGGGATCAAGTCCTGGCTTTCTGGGTCCTGCTTGATGCTGTGTAGGCAGTTTATTTGATTGATGAATCAAATATAGATCTGAACTATGTGGTTGTTTCAGGATCTCACTGTGTAGCCATGACTGGCCTGAAACAGGCTATGTAGCCCATGCTAGCTTCGAAGGCACGATTCTCCTGTCTCTGCCCTCAGAGTGCTTGCTAGGCTTACAGCCCCCACGCCTGGCTCAAAGCAGGATCTCGGGAGTTGCCTCCTTATGGAAGAAAGAATGAGGTACTCTTCACATGATACAAACCTCTAACCTTTTTCTCACATGCTCATGAGAACAGTAGACAAGAACACCTGCATTGGGGCCTCATCTATCTCTCCAGAAAACCAGTACCACGAGATGCATCGTGGGTACGTGGTTTTCATGATGTCATCGGACCCAAAGGTTAGGGATGTCCCCAAGTCCTCCCAGTTCCCTTTCCCGCCCTATATGGATAGGTCACTTGTAAGAGTGCCTCCAGCTTCTCCGTAGTCCAGCAGGTCTCCTAAGCCAGGCTGCTGCAAAAGGGCACCTGAAGCTTCCTCAGGTCCTCGGCAGGGGAGGGGCAGCTTGCTCTGGTGTGAGCCCACGTGTGACGAAGCCCATGATGCCGTCTGTGATTCGGTAAACTGAATCATATTCTCTTAATAAGAAAAATGAAAAAAAATGTTGGAACTGGAGAAAAGGTTCAGCCTGTAAAGTGCCTACCATGCAGGCGTGAGGGTCTGCACTTGATGCCTAGCACACATGCTTAAAAGCCTGGCTTGGCAGCATGTTCCTGGATCCCACTCTGGGGACGGCAGAGACCAGGAAACCCATCCGGCTTGCCACCGGTTTAGCTGGTTTAGCCCAACTGGCAAAAGCCAGGTTCAGTAAGAGACTCAAAAAAAGAGGTGGAGAGTGATTTAGGAAAACACTGATGTTGACCTCTCGTTCTCACATGCACATGCACATGAACACATCTCTGCACACATGAATGCATCTCTGCAGACACATGAACGCATCTCGGCACACACATAAACACATCTCTGCACACACACGTGCCAAAATAGCCTTTTGAAACATGTGCTATCCTCCAAAATCCAAACTAATGAGCTGTGTCTCTCTCCTCCACATACCTGTGACGCATGTTCTCCTCATGCACACAGGCACTTACAGGGTGTGCTGCCTGTGCCCACGTGGTCCCCAGTCACACCTTCTTGAAATCAACAGAGCATCCAGGGTCTGGTGCTGGCCGAGTAAGTTGGGGGAGACAGGCTTTCCCACATGGAGACAGATAACAGACAGAAATCATGCCACAAGGTGGTATGTGTATTGAAGGGGATGTGGGGTCTTTGGGAGGCAGAGGCCATTTGGAGCCATGCAAAGGAAGAAGTTATTGTTCCGTGGCTGCCCAAACATGCTTTCCTCAACTGGACAGTTTTTCTCATGGTGACTGAGCTGTAGAAACTGGGGACAGACAGAGCCTGGTTGGACGAGGCCAACCAAGAGGTAGGCAGTGCTGTTGCCTTACCCTCTCTCACCCCCTTCCTCTTAGGACACCCCACTATGTCCAGTCTCTAAATCCTGCTTATATGGAGTGAGCTCATTCATCAACACCTACTGAGCTCCTATTATGTGCTAAGTGCGATACTGGAACAAAAACACCTACCATGTGCCGCATGGCCTGTTTCCACAGGGATTCTCCATCCAGTATCATACCTCCTTCTCGCAGCAGCCCTAGAGATAGGAGCCATTCTCCCTCCCCCCACCATTAAGCCATCTGTTCATATACTAAACAATAGATGCTGAGCATTTCACATGTGCTGGTAGTGTAATAGAACGGAATGACAAGAAGCCAGAGAAACCAGAGCCCTCTAGGGAGAGCAGGAAGTAAATGCATAAATTAGTCAATTCTGAGATAATACAACAAACTGGGTGACATGGTGGGGAGTGAGTAGGGCAAATAATGGGGAAAACTCTCTCAGAGGTGATATCAGTGAAATGCCAGCCCAACAGGCAAAGTGCCTCCTAGCAAGTGCAAAAAGGCACTGGGGATGTCCAGCATCCTGAGGAGCAGGAGAAAGGTGACTGGTGTGTCTGGTGAACTGGAAGCCAAGCGAGGAGTGGAAGAAAGAAGAGGAAGCCAGCATCGACTGGCTTTTGTTGACATTTGGATTCGTTCTATAGTGAGAAGTGAATCCATTGAAAGGTTAGCTGATGCCTTCTGATTGGATGTGTGCATGAACGCCTGTGTGTGTATGTGTGTGTGGTGTTGTGTTTATAGGTGTGTGTTTGTGTGTGTGCATACACGTACACTTGAACTGCCACGCTGCCAATGCAACCCAGAATCTCTTGCATACTAGGCAAGTCTATACCACCCAGCTACACCTCCAGTACTTGTGACTGACATTTCAGCAACACGACTGGATCACACAAGAGATTAGCAGAGCTGCAAAGATCATCAAGTCTCTGTGTTCTGCAGAACTGCCAGAACCAACTGCTGGAGCCCTGATTTCCCTTCCAAACCTGTTCCTCCTCATTCTTCCAAGAAATTACATGGTCACGTGCCCAACTGGGCACTCCTGAACCCTGCCCGCATCCTTTCTCTCCTTCACTCCCTGTTCTGTTCTCACACTGGGAAACCAGAGAGCAGTTGAGCACCCAGGCCACCTGACAGGTGTTAAAAACCTCTGTCTGCTTCCCCAGATCAGGCGCAGAGACTGTGGGCAGCTGGTTGAGGCCAGCGAAGCTCTGCCAGCCAGAAGTACCAAGGAAAGAGGGCCAGAATTCTTGCAAAAGAATTGCCAAAGTAGGAAAGGAATGAAGAGCGATGGAGGGAGAAGCAATGGATATCAGAAAGGGGACTTTGGAAGGAGAGTGTGGGGTGGATAGAAGGTAGGGTCAGGATGGAAATCCAAGGTAGCTGCTTGACAGTGATGTCAAGGTCCCCAAGAGACCGAGGAGACAGGAGGCAGCAAGAGTTAAAGGAAGCTGCTAGGTGCAGGAAGAAGGTTAGATTGTGGATGCCAGGCTCACCTGGAATGAGACTGGGGTGGATGCCAGGCAGCGAGCTCGGAGCCAACCCCTGCTCTGGTCCTAAGGAGACACGGCGGGGGAGGTGATAGGAAGCCATCACGGGCAGGACATGGGTGGCTCCAGTGTGTTCGGCAGAGTCAGAGGAAGGAGAGAGCCAGGAGCGAGTCTAATCCCAGCCCTCGGGAAGCAGAGGCCATATTATAACACTGAAGCCAACCTGGACTACACGGCGAGAGCCCGTCTCAAAATTTGAAGAATAAAAAGGGGGGAGGGGAGACTTGGTTACAGCTCGCTGATAAAACTTTTTTTTAGCACATGCAAAGTGTGGGGTTCCATCCCAGTGTCACAAAATACGAACAAACAAGAGCCAGGAGGCAGAAGGGAAATGGCTTGGAATCTGAGACTTCTGTCCCCACATCACAATCCAGAGGTGCTTCCTTCAGAAAGGGCTTCTGGAAGCCTCTGCAAGGCCACTAGGTAAGAGGACACTCTGAGAACTGGGAGTGGGGTCACAACAATCAGAGTTTGCGAGACTTTGTGAAGCCACAGAAGTCTGAATTTGTGGCAGTGAGATGTGCCCAAGACTTGTACCCAAGACCGATTACCTGAATTTGATCCCCAAATCCTCATAAAGGTGGAAGGAGAGAACCAACTCAATGACAGTGTCTTCTGAAAACATCCACCCCCCACACATACACAGTGCACACTGAGTTTTTTGTTACTTTTCTATTCTTTTAATGTTTCATGCATAAGTATAGTGAATTTGTAATATTTTCATACTTTAATCCCCTATCCTGCCTACCCTCCTCTTCCCATTACTTCCTTTCTCTTCCGTATCAGTCTCCCTCCTCTCTTCTTGTCTTTTCACATGAGTGGCCCCATGCGTTTTACCTGGGTTGCCTTTGATGTGTGTGCCGCAGTACTTGCTGGAGCATGAAGAGTATGTCAGTGGGTACACCACTGAGGAAAGCATCTTCCCTTCTCCCCTCCATCAGTCTCACAGGTGTGAAACCTTTATGGTCTTTCCCTTTCCGGGTGAAATGTCGATAGGACAACACCATGCAGGTCTTGTGGAAATATGCATAACTGTAATAAATTCATAGATGCAACACCCCTGTCATGTCCAGAAGAGCATGCCCCCCCACTTCAGGCTGTCGCAATCTTGCCAGTCCCTTTTCCCTCCATCTACCCATCCCATCTGTCTACCTGCCCCATCTATTCATCCATCCCATCTATACATCCTTCTACCCATTTCATCCATTCATCCATCCATTTATCCACTTAGCACACCCAATCCATCTTTCTGTGTCTTCATTTAAAAAAAAAAAATTTCAAAGCAAGTCCCAGATGCAAGTATAATTTACTCTTAATGGCTTCAGGATACATATAATTAGCTGGAGTTCATACATTTCTTTATTCAACAAATGTTTACTGAGCAGCGACTATGTTTGGGGTACAGTGAGGTGCTCTGCCTGAAGCTGGTTATAATAGAAATGACCATCTCTACACTTAAGGCGTTCACACTCTGGGGAATGAGCGAAATGATAAAGAATTAAGAAACTATAATGTGGGTTAGAAAGCTTGTTTGATTCACTGGTCGCTGCCAGCAGCCTCCCCTCGAATTCTCTTGCTAGGCTGGTGCCCAATGGGGTGGAGACTAAAGCTCAAGAGCTACGGGCACCCTCAGAGCCCTCTAAGGACTTCTAAGCCTGAGGGTTCTGGCCTTGCAGAGGCTTCCAGAAGCCCTTTCTGAAGGAAGCACCTCTGGATTGTGATGTGGGGACAGAAGTCTCAGATTCCAAGCCATTTCCCTTCTGCCTCCTGGCTCTTGTTTGTTCGTATTTTGTGACACTGGGATGGAACCCCACACTTTGCATGTGCTAAGAAAAAGTTTTATCAGCGAGCTGTAACCAAGTCTCCCCTCCCCCCTTTTAATTCTTCAAATTTTGAGACGGGTTCTCGCCGTGTAGTCCAGGTTGGCTTCAGTGTTATAATATGGCCTCTGCTTCCCGAGGGCTGGGATTAGACTCGCTCCTGGCTCTCTCCTTCCTCTGACTCTGCTGAACACACCGGAGCCCTCCCCGCCCCACACCCTTCCATCTCTAGAAACCCTGACAACATTGAATTTCTTAGCCTACAAGCTAGATTTGGGTCAAGTTGAAGCTCAATCAATTAGATGGTCCTGACTAAGGGTCCTTCAGTAGCCCCAGCAACTGCTCACCAATTCTACCATAAGCCCAGCTCTCCTAGCCTGCTGGCAGTTGATGCGGCTGTCAGTAGAGTCTGCCCCTTACTATTGGCTGACCTTTATACAGATGGCCGAGGCTCCCTCGAAACATGGCGCCCTCCCCCTGCTCATGAGGCAGCTCCAGGCTCTAGGGATGAGTGTCCCAAGAAGCTGAGCCGTCCTTAAGACCTAAACTGGGAAGCCCCCAGAGTTGCTTCTACCACTGTTGCCGCCATATTCTACAGAGAGCTGAGCCAAGTTGAGGCCATCCCTGGCAGACTCCTCACTTGGCTGAGGTAGAGCAGTCAGGGGCCTAGGGGATAGAAAAGGATGTGGAGGCCCAGAATCTTCTATAAGGTCAGCTCAGCTTCAAGGAGAGAAGATACAGACCCTGTCTTTTACTCCAAGAAGGGCCAAAGAATTTGTTTGTGAGTAAGCTTTAATAATATTATTACTATTTATTATTATTATTTAATGCATGCATGTGTATTTGCATGTCCACATGTGTGCAGATGTGTTGTGTGTGTGCCTGTGGGTCGAGAAGACAGTCTTGAGTATCACTTTCAGGAATACCACCTACTTCTTTCGAGACAGGGTCTCTCATTGGCTTAAGCTTGTTAATTAGGTTATACTGGTAAGTGGGGATCCTTCTGGTTCTGCCTCCCCACTGCTAGGATTACAAGTGTGAACCACCATGCCCAGCAGTTTGGCTTGGGTTCTGGGGATCCATCTCAGGTGATCATGCTTGTGAAATGTGCACTATATGGACTGAGCCCACCGTCTCCCCCCATCCCCTATGGGTAATTTTCACAACTGCCAAAACCAGCTCCAAGAGGTGGTGACTGGAGAGAAATTTAAGATGTCTCACGGCAGAACCTACACCTCGGGTCCCTAAATCCAGGGTGAAAGGAAGGACAGGGAGATGCTGGCAGTGGATGCTGGCAGCAAGAGAGGAAACAGAAGCTACCAGATGAAGTGCTACCTTGTACACTGAGTACCTCCCAGCTGAGCATGGAGGGACCATTGCCTTGATGGAAAGTTCTAGAGACTGGGCGTGAGCATGCGCAAGGATCCCTTCCTCCTGGTTTGAGGAGGGTGGGGACGAGGAAGGTGGATGCCCCTGAACAGATGGGCTTTTGCCAGGAGCTATGAGGGAGCCCCAGGCTGCAGGTCACCCAAGTGCCTGGGAAGTCGAAACCCCTACAGGGCCCACTTTCTCGCTTGTTGTTTTGTGGTTGGCTTCCGTAGCTCTCCTGCTCCGAGGCAGCGGGGGCTGACGAAACTAGCCTGCCTGGGGCATGTGGGAGAGTGGGAGAGGGAGAGCCGAGGGCTCCTGGGTGACCCTGTGTGGGGGATTCCCAGGCCAGGGGGAAGGGCCAGCTGCTCACGGCCCCTTCTCCTTTAGCACCATCCCCAGCGAGGCAGTGGGGACTTGGTGGGGAGTCAGCCTGGGTTCTGGTGGTAGCAACACCAGGAAAGATCTGTGTGACCTTCAGAAGTCACTTCCCTCTCTGGAGCCGTTTCCTCATCTATCAAATGTCAGGTCACTTGATCGGCCCTGACATCACCAGAAGTCCGTCACACCAAACCCTTTCTCCAAGCCCCAGGCCAGAGCCTGCAGTATACAGTGGGTGGCAGGTACCATGCTGAGGGGCGCCCCTGGACGCTGCCCCTCCCTTCCATGGTCAGTGCATCCTTGCCAAGGCTTCTCTCTCAAGAACGCCCCAGGTGCACTCTGGGTACAGGCCTGTAGGAGCATCGACGTACAGTGTGAGCCATTACAGACCGTCACTGCAGTCAGGTCTGTCACAGCCGTTACTAATCATTGTGGGAATTTAATAACCAGTTCCCTTGCCAGACTGGAAGTTCCATGAAGGCGGTCCCCCGAGTCTGGTTTACTTCCATGTCCCCGAGGCTTGAAACTGTGACTTGCATACAGGAGATGTCAATGCTAATAATTGTTAGTGCAATGAAGGAACAAATGCCTTGAAGCACGTTTACTCTAACAAAGAAGGTTAGATACCAACAAGTATAAAACAAAAGTCTTTCAAACCATTCAGTTTTTTCTTTTTATTCTTTTATTTTTAACTTACTTACTTACTTACTTTATTTATTTATTTGTGTGTGTGTGTGTGTGTGTGTGTGTGTGTGTGTGTGTCAGAAGGCACTGTATGTCCCTGTGGAGAACCAAGGGTGACTTCAGGAATCATCCTGGATTGTTTCCACCCCTTTCTAGCTTTGCTTTGGGAGCCACTCAATATTATTATCATTTGTTTAAAGATTGTGTGCGTGTGCACATATATGTGCCATAGAACATTGTGGAGGTCAGAGAATAACTTGTGGGGAGTCAGTTCTCTCCTTCGACACTGTTTTTGAGTCAGGATCTGCCTCGTTCTGTTCTTACTCGTTCTCTTTCTCTGACTCCCATCTCCATGTAGGATTGCTAGACTTATAAATGTGAGCCATTATATCCAACTGAGTTTTATGGCTTTGTTTTGTTTTTAATACATGGACTCAGGGGAGGAAATTCAGCGTGTCAGGCTAAGTGAGTGCTTGGACCTCCTGATGATTCTCCCTGGCCCCGTTATGATTATTGGTGCTGGAGACTGGACCAGGACTGCCCACATACTGAGCACATGCTGAGCCACGCCCTAGCCCCTCCACGTTTATTATTAACATACCAGCTAATAATACTGGGGGCTAATTCCATGGCAGATTAGAGTCGCCAGACTAGACAAAGTAGACAAATAAAATTTCTGAATCCCCAGTCAAGCTTGCTTTCCCTTTTCCAAAAGTTTTACATAGTATTTATTACTAAGCCAACTCATCAGTATAGATCAAAGAAAGAGAAAAATCAGATTTCCAATCAAACATGTGGAACTATCCAGACAATGTAGACATTTCCAGCTTGGTGTGATGACATTGATTGTTGGCCAAGAATAAATTTGATTTGAATTTCAGGTAAATGATGAATAAGCTTTTAACGTCACCTCATTCTGCATGCTCATCGTCTCCTGTATTGTCTTGGGTAGCACTATTCCTGGCCATGTTCCCTGACTCACACCAAATCCAGAGTATTACTATTTATAATTACTCTCCTGTGTAGATGAGGATTCTAAGACACAGAAGAGATAAGTAACCTGCCCAAGGTCACACAACCGAAAAATCACCGAAACAAGAATAAACCCTGCATAGCTAAAAGTTCTCTCTCTCTCTCTCTCTCTCTCTCTCTCTCTCTCTCTCTCTCTCTCCCTCCCTCCCTCCCTTCTTAACAATGTCTGGCGGGCCAGCACTCTACCACTGAGCTATCTACACATCACCAGCTCTTTTTGATTATTTTCACACACGGTCCCATATGTCCTGGCCTCAAACTCGTTAGGTATCAAGGATAGCCTTCAACGCCTGATCCTCCTGCTTTGGCTTCCCCCAAGGGCTTCGATCACAGGCACACGCTGCCTCTCAACTTCTTTGACATTTTACTTTTTTAAAAAATATTTATTTCGGGGGGGGGGCACTGTGTGTTCCTATGGAGGACTAAGGGTGAATTCAGGAATCATCCTGGATTGTTTCTACCTCCTTCTTGCTTCATTCTGGGATTTCCCAGGCTCCACCCAACAGGGTCAGAAGTACAGGCCACCGCCATTTCTGCAGGACCTGGGATCTGAACTCAAGACCTTCATGTTTTCGAGACAGAGTCTTAACCCCTAAGCCATCTCTCTAGCCCTACTTTTATTTTACTTTTTAAAAAAAAAATTGGGGGGCTGGAGAGGTGGCTCAAGGGTTAAGCCTCTGCCTTGCAGGCGGAAGGTCCTGAGTTCAAATCCTAGACCCCACGTATAGACGCCAGGTGGAAGCGGGGGGAGGGGGGACAGGGGCGGCTGGGGGCGGCCTGGGTTTCTGGTCCTGGTAGGACGGAGCCTGTGAATCCCAGGGCAGAGTAAACAAGGAGGAGGTGGAGGCGTCCATGGTGGTTCCTGAATTCGCCCGTGGTTCTACACACACACACACATATACATACACATACACGCACACACATACATGCACAATTGAATAAATAGTAAACAAGAAAAAATCTTTAAAAAATTTTGGAATATGCAATTTACTACTACATTTCCTCCATCAAAACTTATGATCTTGCCTTTATACAGGGCCAAGAGAGACATGTTGGCTACCTTAACGACCTTAAAGCCGACTCCAGGAATGTCACCAACAGCATGACCTTTCCGACCAAATCCAGCAACCAGAACTTCGTCATTTTCCTCAGTGAAGTTTAAGCAACCATCATTAGGCACAAAAGCTGTGATTTCTTGCTGTTCTCGATCAACTGGACCCTGACACACTTCCTGATAGCTGAGTTTGGCTGTTTGGCTTCAACCCCTACTTTTTCCAGCACAATTCCCTTTGCATGAGAAGCACCTCCGAAAGGGTTGGCCTTCAGTGCTGTGCCCAAATGGGTTTTTTTGTAATGTTTATCATGCCACTCCTGGTCCCTGTCAATGACTACGGAGCTTCCAGGCAATACAAAGACCGTGGCACTTGCTCATCCTGCCTGCAGCTGGAGCCCGAGCAAAAGAGATATTTTACTTTTTAACAGGGTCTCTCTAAGTCATCTAGGCAGACTTTGAACTTGTCAACACACAAAACAGCTCTTACCTCAAAGACAGTAAGAGAGAGTTTATGGCTTATTCTGGAACCAAATATGAACAATGTCATCCCAAGAACATGGACTTAAGTTGCCCCAAAACAAAGGTCCCCACCATAGAAATGGTTATATAAGATTTTTATTAGCTACAGAACAAGGATTATAAATTGAGGCATTTACCAAATACCTTTAGTAGATTACAATAAAGTACAGAAAACTCTGCTTTAGATTTTGGATGCTATCTGATGACATTCTTAGCTTTTCAGTAAAAAGCTAGTGTTTGGCTAAGATACACTTTAAAGGTTTCGATAGTCACAAGAATGTTAGGTCAGAGATAGGGAGGGTCAATGAGTAACTTTCAAAGGGATAAGAATAACTCAGAATAATTTGATTCTGGCCTGCAGCATTTTAACTCTCCAAAAATCCCAAAATTCAATCTTTGGCATTGTAGAATCTTTTTTATTTTTATTTGTTATTATTTAAATTTTTTAAATTTTAATTAGTTTGGGTTGGAGAGATCACTCAGGGGTTAAGACTCACAAGCAGAAAGCCCTGAGTTTGGATTCCAGGTCCCACATAAAAACACCAGGCAGAAATGGCAGAGGCCTGAACTTCTGGTCCTGATGGGTGGAGCCTGGGAAATCCCAGAGTGAGGCAAAGAAGGAGGTAGAAGCCGTCCAGATGATTCCCTTGGTTCTCCACAGGGACACATAGTGCTCTCCTATACACATACACACACACACACACACACGCACACACACACACACACAAATTAATTAATTAAAAAGAATGTAATAAAATTTTTAGTTAATTTTTTAATGTGTGGTGGGGAACACGTACGATGGCCCGTTTATGGAAATCAGAGGACAACTTTCAAGAGTTGTTTCTCAGCTTACATGCCATCAAACAGTATCTGAAGCCTGAAGCAAATCCCTGATGCTTTCACAAATGCATTTGGAAAGTGTCTTTTACTGGCGATTTTCTTTGTACGGTTGCTATTTAAAAAAAAAAAAAAACTTCCTGAAACTGTTACCAAGTTGGAACACAGTATTGGGGGTAATCTAAATCTGTGATCAGGGCAATAATCACTCATATTTGGCCCTGGAATGAACTCTTTCTTACTCCTTTTAAAAGAGAAAGTGAGGGGCTGGAGAGATGGCTCAGGGGTTAAGACTCTGCCTCACAAGCAGAAGGTCCTGAGTTCTGATCCCAGGTCCCATGTAAAAACATCAGGTGGAAATGGTGGCAGCCTGAACTTCCAGTTGTGGTGGGCAGAGCCTGGGAAATCCCAGAGTGAAGCAAAAAGGAGGTAGGAGCGATCCAAGATGATTCCAGAAGTCACCCTTGGTCCTCCACAGGGACACACAGTGCTCTCTGATACACACACACACACACACACACACACACACACACACACTAAATGAATGAATAAATAAAGTTTAAAAAAATAAAAGAGAGAGCGAGTTGGTTCCTGACACCTACCTTTTATGAGGGTTCTAGTGATGGAACTCAGATCATCAGGGATGAACCAGGCTTATTTGAAAGCGCTTTTTAAATTTTTTTAAAAAAAGGTTTTTTTGAGTTTCAAGTATGAGTCCAATGCCATTTCACTGGTCATTTGGCCAGTTTGTCATTTCATTCTTTTTACCCAATCCCAATCACTCACTCTTTTTCCCAGTGCAAACTTATTCTTCTTCCAGCTCATTTTTTAAAACTTTTTTTTTGAGGCAGAATCTCACAAATTTGCCCAAACAAACAAGCCTTAAACTCAGTCTTCAAAACAGTTGAGGTTATAGGCTTCTTTCACCAGCATTATTAATACATATTTCTTTTTTATAACCTTTTAAATTTTTTCCTAGTTTTACAAGCATATCGAGTAATTATGCCTGTCCCCCTCCTTTCCCCCTCCCTCTTTCCCTCTCTTCCTTGAAAAGCACTTTCGCCTACTGAGCCGTCTTTTGGTCTCTTTATATTGTCTATGAGCATATGTTAAGTATATAATAATGGATTTCACTGTGTTTTACACATGCATATAATGTGATTATATCAGAATCACCCAGCACTTTTCTTGCCTTCTCACTTCTAATGCCTTTTCTCTTCCAGTCCAACTCATCTCCCTTCTTCTTTCTTCTCTCTCTTTCTCTCTCTCTCTGTATGTGAACGTGAGTTTAACTAGACTTGCTTACATGAGCATGAATAAGAGTTCATTTACAAGACCATGGCAACCTAATAATAGCTACACCACTGAAGAACATCTCTCTCCCCTTCTCAGCAATTATCAACTATAGGCAGCTCCTGAGAAAGAGGTGAGTCTTCTAGAATCTTTTTTTAAAATTTTTTTAATTATTATTATTTATTCAACTGTGTGCATGTGTATGTGCGCGCGCGTGTGTGTGTCTGTGTGTGTGTAGAACCACGGACAAACTCGCGAACCACCATGGACGCCTCCACCTCCTTCTAGCCCCGGGATTCACAAGCTCCGCCCTACCAGGACCAGAAGCGCAGGTCGCCCCCGCTTCCGCCTGGCGTCTATACGTGGGATCTGGGATCCGAACTCAGGACCCTCCGCCTTGCAGGCGGAGGCTTAACCCCTGAGCCACCTCTCCAGCCCCAGTCTTCTAGAATCTTTAACATAGGAATGTCTTTTCTTTTTCCTTTTATCCCTTTCATGTGTATGTAGCATGTGCGTATGGGGGTACACGCGTATATGTGTGTAGTTTTTTTGCAAGTGGGTGGGCACGCATGGGTAGGTATATGGACACAGGTGTACTTGAGTGTGTTTGCCTGTGGAAGCCCACGGGTGGGATGGAGAATCAACCTGAATCGCTCTCATACCTTATTGTTATGAGTCTGGGTCTCTAATTTAAACTCGGAGTGTACCATTGGGGCCAGGCTGACTAGCCAGCTTGCTCTGGAGTTTCCCAGGCTCCACCTTCCAAGACTAGAACTACAGGCAGGATGCTTCTCCCACCAGACATTTTTATGTGGGATCTGCAGATGTGAACTCGGGTCCCTTTGCTTGTAAAGCAAGGGCTTTAACCACCTGACTTTTCTCCTTTTCTATAAGCTTCAGTTCACACCATCCTCCTGCCAAGGAGCTGGGATGACCGAGCAATGAGTGGGCTTAGGCGGGTGGATTATAGTCTTCAAGATCTCTTGCCTCGAAATACTGTCTATGAATAGGGGAGCAGAGGACTGGACTCTGGAATTCGATAGGGAAATGTCTTGTGACAAGAAGGATAATAGTAGCTTTGAGATAAACAAGGAAAGCTTCCCAGGGGAGGGACGGGAAAGGAGGAGGAGGAAGAGGAAGAGGAGGAAGAGAAGGGTAGGAGGAGGAGGAAAAGGAGGAAGGACAGGGAGGGCAGGCAGAGCCACTGCAGGCCCATACCTATCTGGAAAGCGCACCTGCTTTCAGAGGGCATCTCAACTGCACTTTGTAAAGTGGGTCAGCACAGATGCATGAACTTTTATTTAAAATCCTGGGGCCCCAGATGAGTTTTGAACCTCAAAACCCCACAACTTTTAGAAAAGAAATTCTAGGGTGGGGCAGATGGCGCAATCGGTGAAGTTCTTTCTGTCAAGCATGAGGATCCGACTTCAAGGACTTGTGCTTACAAAGCCAGGGCACCAGCCCATTTGTAATTCCAGCGCCTCAAAGTGAATCAAAGAATCCCCGCGTTTGCTGAACTAGTCAGTCTAGACGAACCATGAACCCCAGGTCTCAATGAGTGACCCTGTCTCAAAAAAACAAAGTGGGTGGCACACAGGGGAATGACTGGCCTCCAAACCCATGCGAGTCAGGAGGATAACCTGGTCTGCAAAGTAAGACCCTGTTGAGAAAAACAAAAAACAAAGAACACGTGGACTTTGACGTTTCACGCCCCGGGGCTCCTGGTGTGTTGCGCAGCACCCCGGGTGTAGATGGGGGGAGTGGGGGGTTGTCCTGGTTGTCAGCGAGCACAGACAGCAGCATTCTCGTTCAATGGGAAAAGTCAGTACTACAACTCAGTCGTGATTTACCACCCTAAATTCCATCCTAAATTTGCTTCTGGATTCTGAATGGAGAAGGACACAGATGCCTGGCTTTCGTCTAGGGCCCTGGGGCTGCTTTGCTAACTCCCGGGTCCGGGCGGATTCGGGCCGGCTGGTTGGAAGCGGAGGCGGCCAAGGAATTTCCAGAAAGGAAAAGCGGCAGCTGGGGGCCCCCAGAAGTAGCGGGGCGAGCCGCAAGCCTAGCCTGCAAGCGGGCGTTCCTGTGCTGCCTGCGCCCTGAGTCACCCGCCCGCCCGCGGCGGAGCGCAGCGTGGCGACCCGCCAGGGGCCGCGGGCCGGCCGGGTGGGCGGCGGGACAGGCGAGGCCAGCGCTAGGGGCAGCGCCGCGTGACTCAGCGGACCCGCGGCGGCCACTGTGCAGCCCCTGTCCGGTTCTGGCTGCTGCAAGTTTCAAGCCAAACTCACCGTCCGGTCCCCCCAGCGCGTCCCCAAGGGACATGTCCCGCTGGAAATCAAAGGCTCTGCAGGGGTCTGCAAAAAGGGACCTTGGGAAGAAATAGCATCGTTTCATCTCTGTTCACTCATATTTCATCCCTTTTTAAGTTTTTTTTTTTTTTAAGATTGTCTCACTCTGTAGCCAAGGCTGGCTTTGAACTCGCCATGATCCTCTTACTTCAGCCTCCCAAGTGTGAGAAATACAGGAATGCACCACCACACCCGTTTTGAATTTTATTTAATCCCTAAATAGTATATTCGTGTTTGAACTGTAAGATAACAGAGATCTCAGAGATCGTTGGACGCCCATGTTCATACCAGCATTACTCATGGTAGGCAAAAAGGCAGACACCATCCAAATGCCCAGACATGGAAACAAGACATGCTGTGTATAATCTGAGGCATTATTATTTAGCTTTAAATAGAAAAAAAATTCCCATTGTGCCGCCTCGAACCTGTAATCTCAGCTCTCAGGAGGCTGCAGTTCAGCAGGAACTATAGAGGGAGATTGTTTCAATTTACTTTTTTTCTATTCATGTGTGTATGTATAGTTTTGTGTGTGTATGTGTATGTGTGTATGTGTGTGGTGTGCTGCATATGAGTGTGCAAGCGTGTGCATCACAGTGGACTTTAATGTATGTCCCTGTGGAGGTCCAAGGGTGCCATCAGCAATAATGCTCTTCCACATTATTGTTTTGCTGTGGGGTTTCCCAGAACTGAATTTTTATATAGGATCTGAGGATCTGAACTCAAGTCCTTTTGCTTGTGAGGCAAAGGTTTCGATCGCTGAGTCATCTCCCTAGCCCAAATTATTACTTTTTTTTTTTTTAAGAAAGCCAAACGATGTACAAGGGATGAATAAGAACAAATTTTAGGGCCAAGACGATAGCTCCCAAACCTGGCAACCTGAGTGCAGTTCCCAGAAGCCTACATGGTGGAAGGAGAGAATTGACTTTCAAAAAGTTGTGGTCTGTCCTCCACCTATGCACCATGGCATGCATGTGTGCAACCCCTCTCAAAAATAAAAATAAAATATATTTTTAAAAAGAACAGATTTTAGTGCTGTACATGCATGAAGATGTCACCATAAAGCCCACCGCTTTGTATACTCTTAAAAGTTAATTTTTTAAAAAAGGTAGGATGTTTTGACATATGTTATTAACATGGATCAACTGTGAGGATATTACACCAAAGAAGCCAGTCACACACACACACACGAATAGTGTGATTCTGCTTCCACAAGGCACCAAGGGAGCCTTATTCACAGAGTTGAAAGGTTGCCAGGGACTCTAAGAGCTTATTGTCCACGGTCCAGCTTATTGTGCCAACAGGACAGGGCTCTGCAGATGGATGGTGCGGGGATTGCCCATGTAGAGAGCCTGTAATCTCAGCCTTCCGGAGACGGAGGCAGGAGAATCACTTAAACCCAGGCATTTCAAACCTACCTGAGCCACATTCAGAGACCCTGGTCTCAACGATAAGCTTTGCATTGCCTTCCATGGAAGGCCCTGTCACCGGGTCTGTGCATCCTTCCAGACAGGTCGATCCTTAAACCAGCAAAGCCACGCACCATGTGTAAGTACAAATGTATAAATACAAATGCATGTAATGACTATATATACTTTTTTCTCTAAAAAAAAAAAAAAAAATGAAAAGAGCGGGAAAAATGGCTCCGGGGTTAATCCTTTGCCTCAAAAGCAAAACGACCTGAGTTCAGAGCCCAGATCCCCCGTTAAAAACTCTAGGTGGGAGTTGGAGAGATGGCTTAGGGGTTAAGACTCTGTCTCACAAGCAGAAGGTCCTGAGTTTGGATCCCAAGTCCCATGTAAAAAAACGCCAGGTAGAAATGGGGGGGAAGGGTTGATGGATGGAATCTGGGAAATCCCAGAGTGAAGCAAGGAGGTAGAAGCAATCCAGGATGACTCCTGAAGTCAACCTTGGTCCTTCACAGGGACACACGGTGCCCTCTGATACACATACACACAGACATAGATAGATAGATAGATAGATAGATAGATAGATAGATAGATAGATAGATAGATAGATAGATAAAATATTTAATAAAAACTCTAAGTGAGCTTCTTTCTCAGGAAAACACTAAATAGCGGATGCCACCCAAGCAGCAGAGGGACCCTGAGGACAGGGGGCGAGTAAGGGGGTACTGGGGGAGGGTATCATTTCCAGTGGCAGCTGACTCCAGCGCTGCGGTCGCCATGGCCAAGGCCAAGGGACTCACGGAGGCGAAGCCCATGAGAGGAGCAGATCCCTGTCTCTGAGCTGGGTCGCCTGGTCAAGGACATGAAGATCGTCTGTCGCTCTCCCTGCTCATCAAGGAGGCTGAGATTTTGACTTCTTTCCCGGGGCCTCTTAGGATGAGGTTCTCAGTGTCTTACCCACAGTAGAAGCAAACACAGGCAGCTGCCAGCGCGCCAGGTTCAAGACTTTTGTCACCATCCGGGACTAAATAATGGTCACGGTGACGGTCCTACCCTCGGGCCCTGCCGTCATTCTGCCCCTGTGCCCTAGAAGCTGACGCTGCTGGTGGGTACTGCTGACTGCTGCTCGTCAGTTGCACCGCTACCCTGGGCAGCTTCCCTAGGACCACTTTCGATGCTGTTTCTAAGATTTACAGCTATTTCATCTCCAACCTTTCTGGAAAGAGCCGGTGTCTCCATATTAGGAATTCACTGACCATCTCGTGAAAACCCATACCACAGTCTCTGTGCAGAAGACCCAGCTCAGCTGTTTTTGTACAAGAAAAATAAAGTGAATTCATTAAAAACAAATTAGAGAGGGAGTGTGGGGGGATGGCGATGGGCTGTGTTTCTGGCCTTAGAAGGTAGAAGCTGGGAAACTGCAGAACAAAGAAGTAAGGAGGGGCTGGAGAGGTGCCTCAGGGTTAAGACTCTGCCTCATAAGCAGAAGGACTTGAATTTGGATCCCGGATCCCCATAAAAGCACCAGGCAGAAATGGTGGCGGCCTGTACTTCCAACCCTGGAAGATAGAACCCCAGGAAATCCCAGAGCAAAGGAAAAAAGAGGTAGAAGTAATTCCTGACATTCTGAAGTTACCCTTGGACCACCACAGGAACACACACAGTGCCTTCTGCTACACACACACACACACACACACACACACACAAAGAAAAGAAATGTAAAGAACAGAGGGCTGGTGAGATATCCCGGGGGGGGGGGGGGTAAAAAGCACTTGCTTCTCAAGGACATGATCTAAGTTTGATCCTAGGAACCCACATGAAGGTGAAAGGAGAAAAGTGATTCCACAGATGATGTCTTCTGACCCCTCACATGTCCATACATCATACATCATATACATATACACATATGTGCAGGCACACATGAATAATAAGTAAATAAATAAAAGCACACACAAATATAAATAAATAAAATCCACGGCTCTGCGCTGTGCTTTTTCCAGTAGGAGCCCAGCATGGAGAACTTTCTAAACCAATATTTAATCGGCTTCCTCTTTTTTAATTTTTTCCAAAAACAACTGTACTAAGAGTGAACTCATTGAAAGGGTACTGTTCAACAATTTTTAGTAAATTTATAGAGTTGTGCAACTACTGCCACAGTCCCGTTTTAGAATATTTCCATCCTCGCATGAAGCGCCTTTGAGTCAGTTCGCAGCTAATCATCTCTCTTGTCACAGGCCCAACGAACCAGCCTGTCCCTCTGAATTTGTCTTTTCTGAAACTTTCATGTAACGGAATCATTCATGTGGCCTTTTGGCTTCTTTCACGGAGCGTGCTTCTGCGTTTATTCCATGTTGTCATTGCACATTTAGGTAGTCTTTTCGGAGCGGCGATGTGTTCTCTGCTTTCTGCCTCTTCACTGTGGATGGAATGTGTCCAAGCTCCTAATAACTTGTGTCTGAATCTTCAACAACCATCCAGAATAAACCTTTTCTCCTCGAAGTCACAGCCAGAAGAAAAGAAACTACGAGCATTCTTTTCGTTGTTGACCGGCATGTCATTTATGGACATTTTCATTCATCAGCTCATGGCTATTTGGATGTTTCCAACTATTATCACTGTTATTATTACTAACAATGCAGCTATGGACATTTATGTATGCGTATGTGCTTGTATTTACATGAGGCAGATATCTCTGAGTCGAGTTACTAAACTATCCAGCTATTCGTGGATCCTCTTTGGTAAAATGTCTATTTGAATCTTTTGTTCACTTTTAAAATTTTGTTGTTTGCCTCAGTTTTTTTGAGACAAGTCTTGGTACATGGCTTAAGTTGGCCTGGAATCCTCCGTGTTTCTGTGACAACCAAGCTGACCTCTGACTCGAGATCCTCCTGCCTCTCAGTCTCCTGGATGCTGGATTACAGATGCTTGGCTGTTTGTTATCTTTATTATTATTATTATTATTAATTATTGAATTGTGAGAGTGTTTTCTTTTATAGCTCAATAGTAGTCTATCATATGGACAGATCTTAATTTTTTTAAAGTATTTTATTTATTTATTTAATGTGTTTATGTGTGTGTGTGTGTGTGTGTATGAGAGAGAGAGAGAGAGAGAGAGAGAGAGAGAGGGCACCATGTGTGTCCTTGTGGAGGACCAAGGATGACTTTGGGGATCATCCTGGATTTCTTCTACCTTCTTCTTGCTTCCCTCTGGGATTTCCCAGGCTCTGTCCACCAGGGCTGGAAGTACAGGCCACTGACATTTCCAACTGGAATTTTTACATGGGTCCTGGGATTTGAACTCGGGACCTTCTGCTTACAAGATAAAGTCTTAACCCCTGAGCCATCTCTCCAGCCCCATGAACCTTAATTTGTTTAACTTGTTTACTATTAAAAGCTCTCTCTCTATCTTTTTCTCTCTCTCTCCCTCTCTTTTCCTCCTTCTCTCTCCTTCCTCTGAAGTATGTATTTAAAAATATTCAGCCGAAACCTGGAATATGGTTCAATGGTAGAGTGTTAACCTATCTCAGGCACAGCCTGGACTTCAGTCCCTGGCAAGAAGACAAGAAGGGGGAAAAAGATGGGAGAAGAAGAGAGGAGAGGGGGAAAGAGAAAGTAGAAGAGGGGAGAAAAGGCAAGAGAAAGGGAACAGAGGAGAAAAACAGCTGATATCGGTAAATGTACTTGGGCACATGGCTTCCCTTTACAAGGACTACCCCCCTTCTCTGTTCCTATGTGTGTGTGTGTGTTGGGGGGCCTCCTTGGCACTCAGCGGAAGGAACCACAGCATCAGCAAGCTCTGGGGGTGCTGTGAGAGCCGGGCATCGCTCCCGCTTGAGCTCACGATGAACCGTATCTACAGGACGGCCGCCTTCAGCGTAGATAGAGTGTTCCCTGAAAAGCTTCTTGCAGAAATAAGATTTTAGGGGAGCATCCAGAAGAAGGGGGACCTGGATGACTGAGAGAGATGGAAGGGCCTGGAGGGGAGTCTGAGTAACTTCCAAAACAGAGAAGACGTCGAGAACTCACGGTGGTGATGGAAGGGGACCCCTCCCATCCAAACAGCCCTCTACTTAGGAAAGGCCACGAGACCCTCCAGAACTCAGTGATGACACTCAACGGTGGGGACCGCAGCATGTGACGGCTCCTTCCCAAGTGTCGAGTGAGTTGTCCCTGGGAAACTCTTGCAAAGCTGGGACCTTTCCCAGGCCTCCTTGGCCCTGTGACAGGTTCTTACCAATGAGTATGTGTTGAAATAACATGTCACCTCTGGATCACGCTGTCTGTGTGTGTGGTGCATGTGTGTGTGTGTGTGTGTGTGTGTGTGTGTGTGTGTGTGTACATGTGTGTATGTGCATGCATGCATGTGTAACAGCCAGAGGTCAATGTCAGGCACTCCTTATTCTCCCTCTTGTTTATTTTTGTTTTGTTTTGTTTTGCTTTGGTTTGTTTTTTGGAGACAGGATCTCCTCACTAAAGCTGGAACTCACTGATTCAGCTAATCTGACTGACTAGGGGGAATCTTCCTGTCTTCACCCCAACCAGCCTTGGAGTTGCAGACACGCACTGCCACACCCAGCTTTTGCATGGATGCTGGGGATACAAACAGGTTCTCATGCTTGCAAAACACTTTACCCCCTGAGCCATCTTCCCGGCCCATGGGCCAAGCTTTTACAAAGTGTGAATAACACCTTTCCTGGAAGTCTCTTTCCACTCCCACCAGCTGGGTGCAGAAGGCGACAATTTCCACTAGGGGAAGTTGTGATGGTTAATGTTTATTATCTACTTGACAGCTGGGAGGTTAGATATGGGGTGCACCTCTGAGAAATTATCTAAACTAAGAATGACCTCCAAGAATGAAGGCCTGTGAGGGATTATCTTGATAATGGTCACTGATATGGGAAGACCCATCTTAAATGTGGGCAGGATCATTCTGTAGTAGGGAGATCCTGGACTGTAGCAATGGAGAAAGCAAGCTGAGCGCTAGCATGCGTACGTTGCTCTCCACCTCTTGATTGTGGACGTACTGTCACCGGCTGCCTCAGGCTCCTGCTGCCTGGAATTCCCTTGAACTGTAAGCTGAATCCTTAAGTTGCTTTTATCCAGGCACTTTTATCACGGCAGTGGGAAAAGAAACTCATATAGAAATCTTAGGGCTTCGAAATGTGAAAAGTCTGATCCCTAAGTCATTGCAAGAAGGATGCATTAACCAGGAACACCTGCTGTAGACGGGGATGTAGAGAAGACACAGACTACGTGGGGGGTTAGTTGTTATAGCAACTAACGTGGCCTTAGCATATGGTAAGTACACTTTTTTGGAAGGGGTTTTGGGAGCGCTGTGAAGGAACAGAGGGGTGAAGAACCCCCTTGGCAATGCCTCACCTGCCAGTGTTTTTGCCTAGCAACAGGAAAGCTCTCTGACTTAACCCACTGTCCCATTCCCCACCCACATCCTTACCCAGCCAGACAGAAATAGAGCCCAGGCCGGGTGGAGCTGGGACTTGTCCACTTTGCTGCTTCTTGAGAACCTTTCTTCAGACCATGAGCTGGAATGTTTGGCCACATCGAGCCATGTGGGCAACTGGCTCTTCAACTGGGTGGGGTGCCATGAAGAAATGGGGCCGGTGATAGTCAGAGAGAGAGGGCTGAGAGGCAGAGAGTTGGGCTGTGATGTTTGGAGTAGCGAAAGCCAGACTTTTCTGTCTCCATCATCTAGGCAGAGCCAGCCAAGGGAAGTGGCCATGCAGCTTCTCAGAGGGCAGAATGCGTCATCCGTACAGCAGGATCAAGTCACCTGTCACTGAGGGTCCTTCTCATCCTAGACCACGGTGGCAGAAGCCTCCAGCTGAGGACTGTAGGATGCTGCCATTCAGAAGATTCTGGGGGAAGGAGCACTTTCCCAAGGCCCCTGGGCATCGTCCTGCCTTCCCTTTTCAGAAGACCCTTGAGGGGGTCGCCACTGGAAATTGGAATGGGGAGGTCTATGTCACACACTGCTAGACCTCCAGCCACTTTATTTCTCAAACCTCTTACAACCAAGCTGCAGTTGTCATCTTCCTGTCCTTGTCTCCCCACACCTAGGATGTCCAAATAAGCTTCCTTTCTGCCACTGTTTAGGGTTCTGCCACTGTTTAGGCGCGAGAGAAAACATGATTCCAGCTACCACAACACGTTCATGTTATTTTATCGTATCTCTTGAGACATCATCATGCAGCCCAGACTGGCCTCAAATTCACTATAGTAGCCAAGACTGGTCTTGAAGTAAAGGGCCCAGGCCTAGTTGTGGATATACTTGCAAGTACAAGGACCTGAGTTCAATGCTCAGCACCCATGTAAAACACTTGTAATCCCTCCGCTGGGGAGGCAGAGACAGGAGGATCCCACTGGCCTACACACACACACATACACACACACACACGCATACACACGCACACACGTGCACATGGACTTGAACCCACATGAACATGTGCATACACTCTATGCTCAAGAAGGAAAATCTTTTCAACAACATGAAAACAAATGATTGGACCACTGAGATGACTCACAGGAAAGGTGCCTACTGCGAAGATGGAACCTGAGTTCAGTCTGCATGGCCCACATGATGGAAGGAGACGACTTACTGCCTTCAAAACGTTGTCCTCTGACCTCCAAATGTATGTATCATAGACATGTACCTTCTCTCTCTCTCTCTCTCTCTCTCTCCTTTCTGTCTCTCTCTCTCTGTCTCTCTTTCTGTCTCTCAAATAAATAAAATATAAAAAGGATACAATTGTGTATCCATACAGCCAACAATTAACATTGACACTTCTTTTCTCACAACATTCATAAAACTCAATTCTAAATACAAATTAAAAATAAGCCAAAAGTCAAAATAAACCACAAATCTTCTAGAAGTTAACATAGGAGAATATATTGGGACTTCAAGTGGGCAAGGATATCTTAAAAAGGTTACATGATACAATAATCATTCTTTCAAGTTTGATAAATTAGACCTCATTAAAATTAAAAGGTTCTATACATCAGAAGACACTATCTAAAAAAAACTATAGGCAAGTTTCAGACTAGAAGAAAACATTTGCAAAGCGTATTTGACAAAGGACTTGTACATAGAATATATAAAGAATTCTTACAACTCAACACTGAAAAGATAAGAACTCAGCTTTGGAATAGACAAAATATTTCCACAGGAACTTCGTAAAGACATGCTAACGGCCAAGAAAAAGTACTCAAGGTCTGGGGTGACAGCCCAACAGATAAAGTGCTTGCCATACAGGCCTGTCAACCTAAGCTCAGATTCCCCAAGTCCCACGCAAAAGCCGTACACAGTGGGGCAAGCGTCCATACTCTCTGAGCACTTGAGGGAAATGGGAGGCAGAAACACAAGGGTCTCCAGAAACCTTGAGCCGGCAAGTCTAGTTTAATGACAGAAAAGAGATTCAAAACAAGGTGGAAAGGAGAGACGTCCTTGAACTGTCGTGGGAACACCATGGCACAAGAGCACCCATTACGTGTAGGCACATGCATGTATGCGTACACTCACACCTGCTTGATATCATCACTCTTTGTGGAAATATAAGATAAATCCACAATGAGACACCAACATACACCCCCCGGAGTGCTAAATTTAAATACTGACATTAAGCATTGGCAACAAAGTGGAGAAGTCAGAACTTCCATATACCGCTGGTGAGAATGTAAAAAAGCAGCACCACTGGATGAAGATCTGGTAGTTTCATATGTAATTTAACCCATCTGTTAATATGATCAGCAATTCCACCTTTAGGAGAAATGAAAGCAACTGTCCTCAGAAAGACTTATAAAAGAATGTTCAGAGCTCTTTATCTATAATCGCTAGAAACCAGAAACAACCCCTCTGACTATCAACAGAAGAATGAAGAATTCTTCTGACATAATCGTGCCACAGTTATGTAAAAAGAGATAGTTTCCAAATAGATAGTAATAAGCAGTAGTAAAAAGAGACATGAGCAAACATCCCCTAATGGTGGGTGAAAGGAAGTAAACACTGAGAGCGTTTATACTATGATTCAATTTGTGTGAACTAATTTAGAGTAAAAAAAAATCAAAATCACTTAGAAGTTGAATGGAGGGACTTTCTGGGATGATAGTTAATTTTGTTTATCTTGATAGTGGTTTTAGTCACCCAGGTATACGTATTTGTCAAAACTCGCTTAATGTATGAATATCTATGCATTTCCTGTATATAATTTTTACCTTAAAAAATAATCAACAGTGTTGAGTAGATGATTCTGTTAAAGTACTTGCCACTAAAGCAAAAGGATCACAATTAATATCCCCAGGTCCTACATAAAATGCCAGGTGGACATAGTGGCCCTCCTGTAATTCCAGCCTCAGAAGGCAGAACAAGGTGGCTACCCAGTCTAACTCTATCTGTGAGTTTTGGGTTTGATTATAGACCCTGTCTCAAAAAGAGCAAATTAGAATAGCAATTTATTAATCAGGGTTCTCTAGAGGAAGAGAACCAATAGAATTTATTAGGTTAATTTGCAGAACAAAATCAGAGTAGTTTGACTGTAGCTGCTTAGTTCTACAGTGGCTATCTCAGAAGACCAAGGATACCCGGAGAGTCTCAAACTTCAGTCACACTGGAGGACTGGAGAGGATGGGCTCTGACATCAGCAGCAAAGCCGGAGAGACTGGGCTCCGATGATGTCAAGAACAGTGGCAGCACAGCAGCAGCAGCGGTGAAATGTGGCCACAGGCCAGCAGTGGACTCTATACAACAAGTTAACACAGGGCAAGAGAGGGCAAGTTCCTCCCTTTTGTAAATCCTTTTATCTGGACCAAATAAAGCACCACCCATAGTCTGGGTCTTCCATATTAAATGATCACCAGCAGGCATTGACGGGTTTGCCCGAACATCAATTTGTCAATGTTGTGCCCCCAAACTCAGCTTACAACTATCAAACTGAGAGCTGAATTTAACTCTCAGTAATGAAGGATGGTTTTGTTATCAGCCCCAGACATTCACATGCATTTGCACATATATGCACACACACATAGGAACTCAGATACACTTATGCAGGTACCTTGTAAACATACACATGTGACTGCGTGTGATTCAGTGATAGGGTGCTTCTTAGAATGTGTGAGCCCCTGAGTTAGATCCTCACACTACGCACACACACTCAAGCATTGAACTCCAGCTAATTGTATGTATTTTGAAGTGTTTAGAGGTAACCTCTGCTGATATCTGTGACTTCCTTTGAAACAATTTTAAAAATAAAAAGCTGGAAAATGTGGAAGGGATGGATGGAGTGAGGATGTATAGCAATGTGACTGAACCATCAGAACAAAATGTCAATGGTAGAATCTAGGAACATTATGAATGTTCACTGAATGTTCTTGATTTTTGTATGTTTGAAATTTTTTCATCAAAGAAGTGATTGCATAAAACACATGTCATGGTTTGAATGTGGGCTGTCCCCTAACAGGCTCGTGCGTTTACATCTTTAACTGATGCTAATATTAGGGAAGATCATGGCGACTTTATGAGGTGGAGTCTTCCTGGAGGTGGGCATGTCACAGGGGATGGGCCTTTGAAGTCGGGTGGCCTTGCCCTGCCTCCACACTAATAATCTCTTGAGGTTTGCCGCTTGCTCTTTCTCCATGACGATGGAAGTGACTCGAGCTGCCTCCAGCTTCTGCTGCCTGCCATGTCTTTCCCACCATAATAGACTATGTTCCCTCTGGAACCCTCAGCCAAATAAATCTCCCTTTTCTCCCTTACGCTGGTGGCGTGAGTATTGTCTCACCAGCAAGAAGAGTAACTGTCGCAAGTCAAAATGCTCAACGCTTTGGCAGCACAGTCTGGACCATCTTTCCTCCTTGGGAGCCTTCTGAGACCCTCAGCTCCACATCCTTGGTCACCGATGTAAGTCGCCACTAATCCATTGTTACTGGGACTATGGTGCTACACCCTCCAGACCCTCTTCTCTCCTTCCAAACTCTCTCCCCGAGCCACTCAAATTCCCATCGTACTGCACTCCTGTTCTTTTCTAGAAAATTTCCCTCCACCTACCAGCCCTAATGGAAGCAGAGATTCCATTAAGACCCCTTCTCCTTCAGAAGAAATTATTTTCTCTCTCATAATCCTACCACCTTGGACCCAGAAGGGGCGTGGCCAGGTACTGCCCTTATCCCTGCTGCCTGCTTCAGGCCATTTCTCTTCCCTCTTCCCTCACAGACTCTAGCTCCTCTGAAGAACATCTCGCTTGTCTCTACTCTTTCATGTTTCAAAATCCCTCTTGGTCCCCTGTACATATTTGGCTAATGCATCCTTCCTTGGCTCCCTCCTCCTTCCTCTGCATCCATTCTGCCCCAAGAAGTAACTAACCCTCAGGATGGGATGGTATATGCCAGAATTACATAGAAAAACTGGAAGAGCCAATACCTCCTCAAAACAAAAACAAAGCAAACAAGCAAAAAGACAGAACCAGTCTGGTTTACAAAGCTTCAATTTTCTTTTTGTGTAGAAGTAAGTTCAGTCTTATTATAAACCACGGTATTTAAGATTTCTTCTTGTGTCAACTAAATGAATCTACTCTTTTCTTTTCTTTTTTCTCTTTTTCATGTGTATGTGAGGTGTGTGCATGTGTATGTATGACTATATATATATGTTGGCATGCTTACCTGTGCAGGTCCATGAGCATGTATGTTCACATGCATGTGGAGACCCGAAAATCATGCTCTTCCATCTTATTCCTTTGAGGTTGGGTCTCTAAACCCAGAGCTCACTGACAGGACTGGTTTAGCTAATGAGGGTTACTCTGGGGAGTCCCAGGCAGACGTCCATGCCCACCTAGCACTTTTCGTGTGATACTGATTCTAGTCCTTTCCTTGCATGGCAAGCATGCTGAGCCATCTCCACAGCTCCCTGAATGAATCCTACAGACAGGTTTGCTCTTGCTTACCGGGTTCATGTAACTTAAAGGCAGCACTCATATTTTTTTTCTTCGAATGCTTTGCAGAACATACATTCTAAATAACTGCTCGGTAGAGTGAACGTATTTATAAACATCAGCCAGAGGCATCCACAGCAAAGAAAAGACCTACCCCAAGGACCAGCCTGGTAATTACAGAATTTCCTTTGCTCTGTCTGTAAATGTAGGGTGGGCCAAGCAAGGGAAAGCACTAGGAGGAAGTAAGAGGAGGTGGGAGATTGAGAATGAGTCATGTTTGTGTTCGTTCTGCTTGTTGTGCACTGACCAACTTTCCTGGTTCAGGATGCAACTGGAACCCCATCTCTGCACTTTTTTCTTTGTTTCTTGTCTTTTGCTAACAGCTTTATTAAGATGTAATTTCACATGTCATGCGGTTCACCCACTGAAAGTCTACAAGAAAATGGATTTTAGTACATTCATACAGTGGTGTAACCTGTAGCCATCGATACAATCCATTTTATCTATTCAAACAGGGTCTTTCATAGCTCAGGTAGACTGTGAACTCACCGTATAGCTAAGGATGAGCTTGAACTTCTGAGCCTCCTGCCTTCACTGCCCAAGTGCCGAGATTACAGGTTTGCACTCAGCAAGACCATCAATTTTAGAATATTTTCATCACCTCTGAAAAAGATCCTATGGATTAGAGAGATGACTCAGGGGTTATGCCTCTGCCTTGCAAACAGAAAGACCTGAGTTCAGATCCCAGATCCCAAGTAAAAATGTCAGGCAGAAGTGGCAGTGGCCTCATTTGCAACCCAGGAAGGCAGAGCCTGAGAAATTCCAGAGCAAAGCAAAAAGGAGGCAAAATAATACAACAATTCAGGATGATTCCTAAAGTCATCCTTGAGCACACATAAGCACACACAGTACCCTCTGATACACACACACACACACACACACACACACACACACACACACACACACACAAATAAATAAACAAATAAATAAATCTTAAGTTTGTGAGAATTTTAGCTGTCAACTTGACACTTGTGATGTGCACCTCTGAGCACAGCCGTGAAGAATTATTTCATTAAGGACAAGCCTATAGGAGATTGTCTTAGTTGCATAATTGATGTGGGAACCATAGAGGTGGGAATCATTTCCTAGTCAGGTGGATAAAGATTAGTTGGAAGTTAGCAAGCTAGAAAGCAGAATTGGCCTTTGCCCTTTTGCTCTCTCTTGTGGATAAAAGATGTGGCTAGTTCCCTTAGTTTCTACTGTTGTGATTTCTGTCACCATGAAACTTGAAATCGTAAGCTGGAGTAAAAGCCCTTTTGTTCCCCTAAATTGTTTAGGTGCTGGATTCATTACAGCAACAAAATTATGAAACTGACATAGGACCGTTGCCACTTTGAGGGTGATTATGAATAATATGTTGTGAACATTCAGTACAAGTGCACACACGGAAGCTTTGGATTCTGTTGAGTACGTCCCTGGGGGTAGAATTGCCAGGTCATGCAGCAACTCCGTGTTGAACCTTTTGAATAACTGTCAGATTCCTTCTTAAAGCAGTGACACCATTTCATATCCTGCCCTCTGTGCCTGTCTCTGCAGCCTCCCCAGCAGTTCTTATTGTCTGTTGGGATTTGCTCTCACAGCCTCTGCAGTACTGTCAAGGGGTACCTCCCCATGGGTTTCATCTGCATTTCTCTGGGGGACAATGAGGGAGTCCAGTGGGTAAAGGCGCCGGTGCGCGAACCTGGCAAGTCCAGTCTGATTCCCAGAAGCCCGCAAGATGGAAGGAGACAGTTTCTGAAAATTTCCCCTGATCTTCCTTCACACATGTTGTGGCATGTGCAAACCTGCTTTGGGCTCTCTTCTCTCTCTCTCTCTCTCTCTCTCTCTCTCTCTCTCTCTCTCTCTTTCTCTCTCTCTCTCTTTCAATTACATAAAAATCAAAACTTAACAAAATTTTTTACTTTCTTTCTTAGTGTGTGTGTATATGTGTGTGTGTGTGTGTGTGTGTGTGAGAGAGAGAGAGAGAGAGTGAAAGGGCACTATGTGTCCCTGTGGAGGACCAAGGGTGACTTTGGAATCATCCTGGATTGCTTCTACCTCCTTTTTGCTTCACTCTAGGATTTCCCAGGCTCCCACCAGAGTCAGAAGTGCAAGCTAACCCCTGTTTCTGCCTAATGTTTTGATGTGGGACCTGGGATCTGAACTCAAGAACTTCTGCTTGCCAGGCAGAGCTTAACCCCTAAGCCATCTCTCTAGCCCCCCAAAAAACCAAAACATTTGCATTTGCATTTCCCTGAGGGTCATGATAGTGTCTTTTTACATGCTTAGCAGCCATTTGTATGTCTTACTTGGGAAAATATCTATTCAGATACTTTACTTATTTTCAAGTTGGGTTGTTCCCCTTTTTATTGAATCATAAGAGTTATTTGTATTTTCTGGACTGTGAGCCCCTATCACATACCTAATATGCAAATGTTTTCTCCCTTTCTGTGGATTGCTTTTCACTCTGTAGATGGCATCTTTTGAAGTGCTAAGTTTTTTACATTTCAGTGAAGTCCAATTTATCTAATTTCTTTCATTTTTTTGCACTTTTTTATTTTCATGTATATGCATGTATGTATGTTGCAGTTCACCTCCATGGTTGTTGATAAATGACCATCAAATGGCTTAAGGGAACAAGGGGTTTATTTTCTTTTATGATTACTGGTTACAGTTCTTAGTCCAGCTTGACAAGAGAGCTCACATCAATACCAGGGCCAAGAGAACTGGCCACACCATCTCTACACAATAGCTGAGAGAGGGACGATCCTTACTTGCCAGACCAGCATGTCTGGCCAAGTGTACAGAAGGACGCCGACTTTCTCAACCAGCTCTCAGTATTTATTCATCTGTTCAGAGCCTAGTCTCACCCACTTTGGGCTGGATCTGCCCCATCAATTAGACAATCTCCTTCAGGCTTGCTCTGGGTTTAACTCAACTACTAATTCTCTATAAATGTGCTAAGACAACATATATGGTTTTTTTGCATATGGCTGAGCATATGTATATGTGTGCAGGTGTGAGAACATATGTGTGTGGAAGCCTGAGGGTAATATTAGGAAACATCCTCTATTTCTCTTCCACCTCATTCTTTTTTTTAACAACATTTTTTTATTTTATTTTTTCAATTGTGCATGCGCGTGCGTGTGTGTGTGTGTGTGTGTGTGTGTGTGTGTGTGTGTGTGTGTGTAGAACCACGAGCGAGTTCGGGAACCACCACCATGGACACCTCCACCTCCTCTTTGTTTACTCTGCCCCTGGAATTAACAGGCTCCGCCCTACCAGGACCAGAAATGCAGGCTGCCCCAGCTTTCACCCGGCATCTCTATACGTGGGATCTAGGATCCGAACTCAGGACCTTCCGCCTGCAAGGCAGAGGCTTAACCCCTGAGCCACCTCTCCAGCCCCCCACCTTATTCTTTTAAGGCTGGGTCTCTAATCAAACCCAGAGCCCCTGCCTACAGGCGTAGTCTAGCTGGGCACGTTGCTCTGAGTGTTCTTAGACTCCATCTTCAGGGTCTGGAATTACGGGGGGGAAGGGGGGTCCCTATGCCTATCTGGCATTTTTTAATGTAGAATATGGATCAATGGAGGAAGAGCAAGTGTGTTTTAAACACGAGAAAACACTTAACCTCACCCATGAAAGAAACACAAATTAGCCTACGAGGAGACAGTTTTTATTTCCCAACCATCATATCCACGAGGTAACATTTCGTGGATTGCTGGCGGGAGTCCTTCCGCTTGAACAGCAACTGCTTTAACCACTGAACAATCTTCCCAGTTCTCACTACTTTGTACTTTTTAAATTTAAAATATTTTGTGTGTATGTGTGTTCAGCGTTTGTACGTGTACATGCGGATGTAGTCATTTGTGAATATACAGGGGGAAGTCAACTTTCGGTCTCTTTCTTTTATTGCTTTCTATCTTATTTTTTATTTTGTTGTCTAATTTGTGACTGTCTGTGTGTCTGTGTATCTCTCTGTCTGTGCTTATGCCCATGGAAGTGCAGGTTTGAGGAGTTTTTGGGTTCTTTCCCACTACCACCATATGCTCTGGGAATTGAACTCAGGTCTTCAGGCTTGGCAGCAAGTGCTTTTACTCACTGAGCCATCTTACTGGCCCCCTCCTTATTTCTTGAGACAGAGCTTTTCACTGAACTTCGAGTTCCTTGTTTCACTAGCCTGACTGCACAGCAAGTCCCAGGGAAACTGTCTCACCCACTCCCAGTGCTGGGATTACAGTGCACACTGTCATGCTCAGCTTTTTACATGGGTTTTGGGGTTCCTAAATCAAATCTTCATGCCTGTGCTGACCTCTGCCCACTGAGCCATCTCCCAGCCTCTCACTGCTTGTACTCATGATGTTGTACCTAAGAAACGAATCCCCTAATCCAAACCTTCAAGATTTGCCCTTACGTGTCAATTTTTTTTAATTTTACAATTTTTTCTCTTACATATATGTCTTTGGTCCCATTTTTCTTTTTTTTTTAAATTTGTATAAGAAAAGGGTCGATTTGTTCTTTTGCATGTGGACATTCAGCTGTCTTGTAACATTTGTTGAAATTCTTTCCCCACTGAGCTGCTTTCTTAGCTATAACAAAAATCAGTACAAAAGTGTTCCCAGTTTCTCATTCTATTCCACTGATTACATGTGTACCCTTGTGCTACCCACACTGTCTAGATTACACAGCTTTGTGGTAAATTTTAATATTGGGAAGTATGAATCCTTCAACTTTAATTTTCTTTTTTTAAATTGCGTTGACAGGGCCAGGGAGAAAGCTCAGTCAGTAAAATGTTTGTATCACAAGCATGAGGATGTGAGTTTGATCCCCAGAACCCACGAGGGAAAACTCGGGTGTGGTATAGCACATGTGAGTGGAGACAAGAGGCTCCCTGCTGTGTCCTGGTCAACCAACCCACACAGCTGGCGAGTTCCAAGCCAGTGAGAAATCCTGTCTCGAAAAAAGGTGGTATGGGCGGAAGAGATGGCTCAGGGGTCTCGCAAACAGAAGATTCTGAGTTCTGAACCCAGGTCCCATATAGCAGCAGTGTGCTGCCATGGTGGGTGGAGCCTGGGAAATCCTAGAGTGAAGCAAAAAGGAGGAAGAAGCAATCCAGGATGATTCCCAAAGTCACCCTTGGTTCTCCACAAGGACACACAGTTCTCTCTCTCTCTCTCTCTCTCTCTCTCTCTCTCTCTCTCTCTCTCTGTCATACACACACAAAAATAAATGAATAAATAAAGTGTTTTTGCTTTTCTGGGCTTTTTTTAAAAGGTAGCAATGCCTGAAGAATGACACCAGAGGTTGTCTTACACACAAACATGCACACACACACACACACACACACACACACACACACACACCACATAGTCGAGTTGGCTATTCTGAATCCCTTCAGTTTCCACATGAATCTTATAATTAGCTCACTGGCTCTGGGAATAAGCCTACTGAGATTTTGAACAGGCAATCTCTCACCTGTTAGCAAGCATCCTACCACTAAGTTACTGCCAAACGCTTCTTATTGGGACTGTGACAGGAAATGCATTAATACTGTAGAGAAATTTGGAGAATATGGTCATTTTAAGAATATCAAGCCTTGGGGGCTGGAGAGGTGGCTCAGGGATTAAGCCTCCGCCTTGCAGGCGGAAGGTCCTGAGTTCGGATCCCAGATCCCACGTATAGATGCCAGGCGGAAGCAGGGGCGGCCTGAGCTTCTGGTCCTGGTCGGGCGGAGCTTGTGAATCCTGGGGCAGAAGGAGGTGGAGGCGTCCATGGTGGTTCGCGAATTCGTCCGTGGTTCTACACATACACAGACACACACACGCGCGCGGACATACACATGCACATGCACACAGTTGAATAAATAATAATAAAAAAATTAAAAAAAAAAAAAGAATATCAAGCCTTGGAACTGGATAGATGGCTCAAGGGTTAAGACACTGTCTCATAAGCAGAAGGTCATGAGTTCAGGTCCTAGATTCTAGTAAAAAACACCAGGGGGAAATGGGGGCAGCCTACACTTTCCACCTAGGGGGCAAAGTTTTGGAAATCCCAAAGCAAAGCAAAAAGGAGGTAGAAACAATCTTGGATGATTCTTGAAGTTACCCTTGGGTCCCCACAAGGACATATAATACCCTCTAATGTACACACGGACACATGCAAAATAAATAAAGTTTAAAAAAAAAGAATATCAAGGCTTCCAATCCACAAATATGACATGTCTTTCCATTCACTTTGCTTTTCTTTATTTTTTTCTGAATAATATTTTATAGTGTTCAAACTTTACTCTTAAGCATTTGACTATTTTTAATAATATTGAAGTGCAACTCTTTTTCTTAATTTAATTTTCAAATCTTTCATGGGAAGTACAGAGTACAGTTGCTTTGTTACCCATGACTTTGTTGAGTTTATTAGTTCTAATAGTTTTGGGTGGATACAAGGTCTCATCATGCAGCCCAGGTTGTTCTTGAACTCACAATCCTCCTGTCCTGGGATTATTGATATACGCTACCACACCTAGACCTAATAGTTTTTTTCAATTGCTCCTTAGTATTTTCTATAAAAAAAAGACCATGGCATATAAGACTGTAGATGGTTTGATTTCTTCCTTTCCAACCTGAATGTCTTGTATGAATTTCTTCTCTAAGAGCTGTGATAAATAATACAGGGTTAAGTAGGGGTTTTTATTTTATGCCTAAAATTAGGGAAAACCATTTAGTCTTTCACAGTTAAATACTGTGGTTAGTGATACCACTGATGCTAGTTGTAGCTTTTATATGTGTCCTTTTCTTTCTTCCTTCTTTTTTCCTTCTTCCCTTCTTCCTTCCTCCTTTTCCTTCTTCCCTTCTCCTCCTCCTCCTTCTGTTCTTCCTCCTTTTCCTCCTCCTCTTTCCCCTTTCCTTCTATCCCTTTTCCCTTCTCTCCCTCTTCCTCTTACTAGTCTTGATTCTTGAAAGGATACCAGATTTCACTGGTGTTTTTCCATACATATTAAGATGATAGTGGGGTGTTCATGTTTTAGTCTAATGATATAATTTAGAATTAAGTCACTGTTGCATCCCCTAGGATGAATTTCACATGGTCACAATGTGTAATTCTTTTCCTACATGGCAGGACCTAACTGCTTGTGTTTTCTTGAGGATTTTGAATCCATATTCATAACACATCTTGTTCTGGTTTTCTTTTCTTGTAATGTCTTTGCCTGGTTTTAGTATCAGGGTAACATTTGCCTCATAGTATGAAATGGGAAGTAGCTAGGTTTCTTTTTGACTAACCTTTTAGTCGAACTTACTTTTTTATCTTCACAAGACAGAAAATGTCAATATACCAGAAGGTGTATGTGGAGTTCCCAAGTGGAGCACGCATGGCAATTAACTAGACATTGTTCAGAGCAGATTCCTGGCCCCTGGTTCCAGAGATCTGCTCCGTATGTCTGCAGCTGTGCTGAAGGCTCCGTTGTTAACTAACGAGGATTCTGAGATGGGTACTCTCTACGATGGACTTGCCCAAGCTAATGCAGCTAAGAAGCCAAAAAGAATGAACTAGCACAGTATTGTTTCATCAGCCAGGAGCCTCTTAGCCTTTGGGGTTTGTGGATGCTGGGAGCTAAAGTATACATTGTTTCCCAAACTTGCCTGTCCACAAAAATCTTTCTTTCGGAGACATGTTCCCCAGGGTTAATCTTCCATATCACATTCTTTGGAAACTTCCGTCCCAGAATGGCTTAGCTATCCCTATAGCCCCAGAGGGCTTTTTTTTTTTTTTCTTAGCACTCCCTTCTGGCCTGCAGCTGTTCCTGCATGTGTTGCTATCACTCAGAAGTCTTTCTGGGTCTCCGTTTGGGCTCAGTAAGTTAGATGTTCTCTTTGAGAGCCAAACTTCAGAAGATGCCAAAAACTCGATCATTGAGATAAATGATTATTTGGAGACGAAGTTGATTAAGAGTCTGTCAGGCGTCCAGTGGATGAGGGCGGAGCACAATAGTTCAAGGGATGCTTAGTAATGCCCATGGATAGGCCCGCGAGCCAAGGTCTGTCTGGGTTGGGTAGCAGGATGGTCACGCCAGGCCTGTGAATGCCTTCAAAAGAGGGACAGATCTTTCTTCCTTTGAACTAGCATCTGATATGGTGACGACTGTTCAACTCCCCATGAATAATAAGCATGACCCCAAGTTCTCTCACCTCCCAGCTTCTGTTGGAAAGAGGCTTGCTTGATGTGTTTCCGACATTATGGATTACATCTAGAAAAATCTTTGAGCAATCTTCTCTCTCTCTCTGTTTCTCTCTCTCTGTCTTTCTCTCTGTCTCTGTATGTGTGTATTATATATACATATTGCAGGCACACATTTGCACATGCATGTGGAAGCCAGCATTCCCTATCACTCTCCACATTACTTTTTTTTTTCCTTTCCTATTTGTTTTTTTTTTAAATTTCAGCTCATACAAACTTATTAGGTACACCAGTTCCCTCCCTCCCTCCTCCTCCCCCTCCACATTACTTTTTGAGACAGGGTCTCTCAACAAACCTGGAGCTCATCGGTTTATCTAGGCTGATCAGCCAATAAGCTCCAGGGACTTGCCTGTCTCTGCACCCCCAACACTGAGATTACAGATGTGTACCACCATACCCAGCTTCCACATGGGTACAGGGGATCTGAGCTCGGGTCCCTGCTTGCGGGGCAACCCCCTCCAAGGAGCCATCCCCCCCCCCCTGGCTCCCTGAGCAGGCTTTTTTTTTTTTTTTTCTGATGCCTTGCTTTGAATGTGTTTCCACATCTGAACTGGGGGGTAGAGGTGGCTGTCTGCCAAAGGGTTCCTGGAAAAAAAAAATGTCCTTTCCCGAATACCCTTCCTCTCTGAGTCCAACTGAACTTGACCTCAAATGTGCAAGTTGTATTATTCGAACAGTTGGTTTGGAGCCTGACTGGGCTCCTGCTAGATATCTGTGATTTGTGTAATCATAGTGACCTGGTTAAACTCCACAGATGAGAGGCTCTCTGGGCTGTGACTTTGGGGAAAAAAAAATCTGAAAGCCAAGTATAGTTACCAAGGGAGAGCTTCCTGGCCACGCCCTGTGGGCTGGTTCCAGGATGCTTCTGCGCCGCGCCCTCACTCACTCCTGCATCTCATTAAAAGCCCTTCATAGGTCTCTTCCTTGGAATTTCCATTTCTTCTCCGTTCCAAGAACCATAAAACCTTGTTAATCAATTGGCATCCACAGGAACAAGAACGCAATTTCCTTGAAATAACTCATGACGCGGGCTTCACACTGAACCGCACAGGAAAGGAAGTGATTCCGGGCTCTGCGACAGCCCTGCGGGGCAGATAAGCTCCCAGCTGATGGTACAAGGGCCTTCTCGGCAGTAAAACGCTGGTTCCCCAGGGCCTCTGCTTCTCGACACCTCGTAAATTTGCTTTGAATTGCTTCATAACCCTCTGAAGTACCATGATGTCTTCTGGGAATGAAGCTTTGTAGTCCGCTCAGTTGTGTTAAGCAAATAAACTTCAAAAAGCAAAGCAAGCTAGACCCGGGGAAAGCAAACAGAGGTGCAGGCTAGATCCCCGGGGAAGCTAGAAAGAGGTACAGGCAAGAAATTGCTAAAAAAGAAAAAAAAAAAAAAAAGAAAGAGAGAGAGAGACTGGTTCTTTAGGGATGGTGTTCTCAGTTCTCAAAGGAACGTCTATTCACAGAAGAGGAGCTGAGAGATGGGTTTTGTCTACATTGACACAGGGCAAAGCTTCGGATGTGATTCAGTAGTTGAAAGTTTGTGTAAGATGCTCTAGCCCTGGGTTGGATCCCTAACCCTGGTGGGGAACGAAGAAAGATGGGCGAGAGAACTCAGATTCATCCAGCAAAGCTAAGACTAGCATAATCTCTCCAGGCATCAGATACTATGACCCTTTTCATTTCCGGGACCAGCCCCTCTACTGTCGTCCGCAGGCTGCTGGGAAGGCAGAAGAGAATAAGGCAGCTCCCTGTGAGACACGATTCTATCTTACCCTCCTCGACAGGCCTCTGTGTTCTCAATTATTTATCTTTTCTGTGCCACCAAGAGCTTCGTGCTGTGTCAAATGAATCTCCGGCAAGTGTGAAGAACCAGTTAGGAGGCCCCTGCTGTCCCACTTGGGGTAGGCAATGAGTCTCCCCCTTGACTGTGCACTATAATCACCTGGGGTCAGTCATTAAAAAAAAAAAAGTCCCTATGTTCAGGAACTGCTCTAGAACGATTGCATCAGAATCTCTGAGAACCTCTTAAAGTTTCCTGGTGATTTAAGTTAAGTTCAGGAGCTGTGGACTCCACAACAGATGAGTCAAGAGAGGGCAGGGCCACTTTGACTGCAGCGACCAATGAGTGGCCATCATTTATGCAGACAAAGGTATGTGATCTCCCCCTAAGTCTGGCCCTACCGTTTCCTTATCTGAAAAGTGAAGATCATTTGGGAACCTCCCTTATAGGGCCACATAGGAGTTCCATGTAAGAACCTGGCGCTGAGCCTGGTGTGCAGAAAATGTCCAGAAACTTCTCGGGATCACCATGATCCTCACTACTTCAGACTTTACGTGAAGCATTCTACGTAAGCAACGTGAAGCAACATTTCGCAACGAAACTGTACTTCTTCCACTCTAGCTACACACACTGCCTGCATTTTGACACCTTTAAAAGCGAAATACAATTTTAATAAACGGTACCACGGTACCTGATGTTATACAGTGATACGATACTCACCGGTGCCACCACAGCCTTGTGCTATTTATTTACCTCCCTTATTTTCCCATGGTTCCCGGCAAGAATATTTTCAGAAGATTATTTATTGTTTGCTTATGTAGGTATGTATGCATGTGTCTGTGAGAGCATGCACGCATGTATGTGCTTGTGTGTGGGTGCTCTGGAAGAGGGCGTCAAGTGTCCGCTCTCCATCACCCTCCCCATAATCCTTTGAGGCACAGCCCCTCCTGAACCTGAGCTCGTGTGTCAGTTAGGCTGCAAGCCAGCTAGTGCCATCGATCTTTCTGTCTCTGCCAGCTAGTGCCATCTTTCTATATCTGCTTTCCTAGGAGCTGGGTTGCAGACATTTACAGGAAGACGGGCTTGTTACATGGGTGCCGGGATCGGGAAGCTGGTCCTCATGATTACAGAGCAAGTGCTTTGTTTATTATTATTTTACTTGCTTATTCTTTTTTAAAAATTTTTTATTATTTATTCAATTGTGTGTGTGTGTGTGTGTGTGTGTGTGTATGTATGTATGTGTGTGTGTGTGTGTGTGTGTAGAACCATAGGCGAATTCGGGAACCACCATAGACGCCTCCACCTCCTCTTGTTTACTCTGTCCCGGGATTCACAGGCTCCGCCCTACCAGGACCAGAAACGCAGGCCGCCCCCGCTTCCACCCGGTGTCTATACGTGGGGTCTAGAATCCGAACTCAGGACCTTCCGCCTACAAGGCAGAGGTTTAACCCCTGAGCCACCTCTCCAGCCCTACTTGCTTATTCTTTTGAGACAGGATATCACGAGGTAGCTGGGCATGGACTAGCCTTCGCTATCCTCCTGCCTCAGCCTCCTGAGTGCTGGGATTCCAGGCGTCACCACACGCCCATCAAAGGGACCATTACATCCATCTTCGTGTAGCAGATTGATAAACTGAGGCCTGGTTTGTTTCATCTAAGTTCTCCTAGTCACTGGGATGTGAGATTGGGACTCAGAGTGTCCAGCCTTTCTGTTCTGTGGCAGCTCAAGGAACGTGAGAGTCTGGTGAATGGAGCAGAGTAGCTCGAATGGAATTTAAATCCTGGATACCAGAGCCACCGTGCCATTCCCTGCCCTGCTTCTGCCTGCAGTGGATCTTCACTGCAGCCGAGGAAAGCACGCGTCCACGCAGACCTGCAGCAACAGGGCCTGGCCTGCCTTGCCTGCGCTGCCTGGCTAGTGCCCTGTTCTCCTCTGTCTCCTGCTGAACCGACTTACAACCTCTCCCTCACAACCTCCACTGGAGATCCCTGGAGGTATCTTCTTTGACCCACTTGCTCTGGTTTGGGCCAGAGTTAGCAGCATAGACCAGTCTGCTCCAGCCAGTCAACGCATCTCAAGTTTCCTTCCTTGTTTCTGCTCTGCCTACCCCACACCATCCTGCCCAAACGGTTCCCAGATCTCACCTGTCACAAACAGATCCTCTGGCATCTTCCACCCTGCCAGGCACTCTGCTGAAGGTTCCGTGGACACTGCTCACTATCCAGTGAGCTAAGGGGAATCCCTAGTCTTACTTCATTTGCTTGCTTATTTATTGCTTGTCTATAATGGGGTTTTCTTTTGTAGCCCTACCTGGCCTCAACCTGCAACAATCCTAAGAACTGGGATTACAGGTGGGAGCCACCACACCCCGTTCATTAGCCCCACTTTGAAGATCCACCAAGGCCTCAAGTGGTCGACCCACTTGCAGAGATGAATCCAAGTCCTCCTGGTCCCTCTTTCAGGAAATGCTTGTTGAAGTCATTTTACTGGGTGCCTCTTCAGGCCCCGGCAACAGAAGCGGAGTGGTAAGCAGGAGAGATTAAGGCCCAGTCTCAAGAACCTCGAAACTCACAGGACAGGAGGTGTTGAGCACACACGTGTAACTGGGCAGCTCCTGTGTAAACAAGGCTAATCGGGAGATTGGAACAGGAAGAAACCACAGTGCTTGGCTAGCCAGAGTGGCCAGAAGTGAGGAAAAGAAGGGCCAGTCAGGACTGATGCGCTGAGGACTGTATATCACCCAACCTGGACTCAGATGCTGAGGGAATGAAGAAACAGGCAAAGCTGCCCAACTCAGCTAGAGGAGCTAGAAGGTTTCCATGGAAACCTCAATGAAATTAAAACCTTGCCCAGACCACCCCTGCCAGATGGAAGTCAGTCTCAACTTCAAGGGCTCCCACAAGGGTTCTTCAGGGGTCTCAGGCCTAGCCTTGTTGCACAAGCGATCAACACTCAGGGGCTGTGGACTCCTTTTCCAACCAAATTGAGCTGTGCTGAAATGCAGCGCGGAGACACTTTTTATGTGAAATTGCATACATTTAAAGATAGTAAGCTGTCTCCCCAAATCTAAGTTCTCCTAGTCACTGGGATATGGAGATGGGGACAAATCAAAAATTGCTGGTTATGGAGCCATTGAGATGGCTTATCGGGTAAAGGTGTCTGCGTGCACAAACCCGGCAACCCGAATTTGATCCCCATATGTAGGGAGTGCATGACCGCGGCATGATCTTTCTTTTGCTTGCTCTCAAATAAATGAAACGATACAAATTCATTATAGGATATATCTATAACCCAACATTTGAGAGATAGAAACAGGAGGATCGGAAGTTCAAGCCCAGCCTTCGCTAGAACAGATGTTTGAGACTGTATCGGGCTATATCAGGCCCTGTCTCAAGACAATGAAAAATAAAATTAAGGGACCGAGGAGGTTTGGGTAGCTCAGCCCCACTTCAAAGTTTGGCTCTTGCTGGCTTTGCCTCTACGATGACTATTGTGATCTGAGTCAGTTCTGTCTGAGTGTTGCCTCACAGCTCAGAAAAAGAGTAACTACAAGAGAGAGACAGAGACAGAGAAAGACAGAGAGAGAGAGAGAGAGAGAGAGAGAGAGAGAGAGAAGAGAGAGAGAGAGAACAAGCAGGTATACACACCATAGTGTGTGTGTGGAAGCCACAGAATAGCTTTTCATTGGAAGTCCTTCTCTTCCTCCGCTCTGTGGGCTCCAGGATGGAACTAAGGTTGCCAAGTTTGTGGGCAGACACCTTTACCAGTTGAGCCACTCACCAGCTCTTATCTATTGATTTATTTTTGATGAAGAAAAGGGTTTTCTCCCATATAGGAGAAAACCAGAAGGCATTTCTTACTTGCAACCTTACCTTTTTAAGAAAAAAAAAAAAAAAAAAAAAAAAACCTTGGTGTGTGTGTGTGTGTGTGTGTGTGTGTGTGTGTGTGTGTGTATGACTTCGGGAAACATCCTGGATTGCTTCGACCTCTTTTTTGCTTCCCTCTGGGATTTCCCAGGTTCTACCCACCAGGGTCAGAAGTGCTGACTGCCACCGTTTCTGCCTGACATTTTTACATGGGACCTGGGATCCAAACTCAGGACCTTCTGCTTGCAAGGCAGAGTCTTAACCCCTGAGCCATCTCTCCAGCTCCTGCAGCTTTATCTTATTTTGACCCTGGAGTAGTTCAGCAAGGTCAAACAGGACAAGTCCAGTCCACAGAGTTCAACTCACCAAGGACTCGTTGGCTGAGCCTGCAAAGCCCCGAAGTCACTCCCTGCCTTCTGGCTCCCCACGGCATCCCCCCATGCCAGCCTCCTCATAGCCCCGAGCTGAGGAAAGCTTCTTGTGGAAATTTCTGGCAGAGCTCAGTTTCCTGTTTTTCTTCAAATAGACAAGGTCAGGATGCTGGAAAGGGACCCAGTTATGGCCCAAGAAATCCCAGCCACACGGAGGGAAGAGGAACTGCAAGCCACTTTGGGGCCCTGGACCCCCTTCTTATTCCACACAGAGGCCCCTAGAAAGCTGCCTTATCCTCTCTCAACTTCTAGGCTTCAGTTTGCTCATTTATATAATGGAGAATGTGGTTCTATAGGACTTGGCACTTGTAAGAGGATCCGAGTTAAGCAAGTTCAGCGTGAAGGAGACTTTGTCCACCATTAAGACTCTGACAGTCACCTGTCCAGCAGAGTTAGTAACAACAGCATCCGTTGACTAAACCCCTGCCCTGCATGGGGCCTTCCTCTGGGCCATCTCATCTTCACAGTAAGACGGCCTGCTAACCTCTGAGAGCAGTTAGCCCAATTTTGCTAAAAGGAAAAGAGACTGCACGTGCAGGAGTTGGAGATGATCTATGGTGGGCGAGTACTGCATCCAGTCACCTTCCTCCTCATCTACCTAGTGTAGGCAGTGCCAGCAGCCCAGAGCCTGAGGAATCCAGAAGCTCCTCTGGCAGGGGACGGGGGGATCCTGATGGAAGTGACTGAGAAGTTACTGGGTGGGGACAGAAAGTTCGTCACTAGTTGATACCAAGAACTCATGCCAAGAGCCAGCCCCTAACCATCGCCCCACATCCCCACAAGACCACGCATTCAACACCACCGAGTGCCTGTTGTCTGTCAGGTGCATGCCCCACCCCTCAAGGATGCCCTACGTGAACTTCTGCACCCTTCCTCTCGCAGGGTGTGGAGCCAGACTCTCCAGGTTCAAATTCCAGCTCTGCCAATTGTAAGCTGTAAGACTTTGGGCGCGTTTCATAATTCGGCTTCTCTCAGTCATCAATGGAGAATGGGGATAATGAAACCGGGCAGGACAGCTCGCATCTAGAATCCCAGCATTCCGGAGGCTGGGGCAGGAGGATCATAAGCTCCAGGACAGGGGGCACACAATGAGACCCTGTCTTGAAAAGTCTCCACAGCCCCCACTGAGGTAGCATGTACCTGTAATCCCAGCATTTGGAAGGGCAGGAAGATTGCCTTACATTCAAGGCCAGCCTGGGCTACATAGCCAGATTCTGCCCAGAGACAGAGAGAGAGAAAGAGAGAGAGAGAGAGAGAGAGAGAGAGAGAGAGAGAATGGTGCCCATTGCATGGATAACACTGCCACATTAGAGTCTGGAGCAGACACTATAGGGCAACAGCAGCCACTTCTGCTGTGCTGAATGTGGACCAGGCAGTGATTGGTCTCACACGCCCCACCAGCCGCCAACTAGCTAGCAGTTCCCAGGGAAGCACAAGCCTCCAAGCACAGCTTGTATTGCCTAGTTCGACTTCTAACAATACTATATGAAAGGTCTACTCACATCACCCCTGACTTACAATATATTTTTATTTTTCCGTACATGTGTGAGTTTGTGTGTCTGTGTGTCTATGTATGTGTGTATGTATCAGAGGGCAGTGTGTGTGCCTGTGGAGGTCCAAGGGTGACTTCAGAAATAATTCTGGATTGGCGCTGCCTCCTTTTTGCTTTGCTCTGGGATTTCCCAGCTCTGCCCATCAGAGCTGGAAGTAAAGACCACAGCCATTTCCACCTGGAGGTTTTTACATGGGATCTGGGATCGGAACTCAGATCCTCCTGCTTGTGAGGCAGAGACTTAACCCCTGAGCCATCTCTCCAGCCCTACCCCTGATTTATAGACAAGGAAATACAGAAACATCTAGAATCTAGCCTAGGTTTTCATAAACCCAGATATTTTGACCTGAGAGGCCACGTGCAGAAGATCTACCTCTCTCTCTCTCTCTCTCTCTCTCTCTCTCTCTCTCTCTCTCTCAGTGGTAACACAGGGCCCTGCTCTATAGCCCATGCTGGTATTTACCTCAATCTGTAATCCAGGCTGACCTCGAATTTGCTGTAATTGGCTTTATTCTTAAACTTCCAGCTCATTTTCTTTCTTTTTTTTTTTTAACTTACTTAAGTTTTTTTAATATATTTTTATTTTTCCCTAGTTTTACAAGAATATTGAGTACTTATCCTTGCATCCATTATTTTCTCCTCCTTCCCTTCCCCCTTCCCTCCCTCCTTCCTCTCCCTTCATCAGTCCACCCCACTCCCACCCTCCTGCCTGTCTGCTTCTACAGGCCACAGAGTTCCCTCTGGATTGTCTGCCTTAGTTGGGGTTTAGGCCCTGTGGCATACCAAGTGGCCCCTCCTCGGGCCACCCACTGATAGGGGCACTCCCCTTCACTCATCCACCCCAAGGTTTCCACTGCATGCAATTATCTTTTCTGAGATCCTCGATAGTCTATGGGGGCATGTTGGTATGTCAGCTATTATGTAGGTCTGGGAAGGACAAATCCCATTGCAGTGAGTTCCTGGATGCAGCAGTCCTGCCCTGAGTGGAATGTTTTGTCCAACTATGGCCCTTTCCATCTTCAGGCTCTTACAACCTTACTGTCCTCTCTTCTGCAAGGTTCCCTCAGCCTTAGGATGGGGAGATAGATGATTGGCCTGATTCTGGGTGAGAATTGCAGGGTCACCAGTACTCTGCATTCTGCCAACTCATTTTCTCATTCATGTTTTTTACTTCCCTGAAGTATTCCCAATGCCTCTGCTCTTCCTGGGTGTCCTTCCGCGGTCTTCATTTTGTTCATATGGGTACCTGTCTTAGCAACTATGAAAACAGTGTTGGCAGTTAATAGAGAAATGGTAATGATTTGGACCAAGACGGAGGTGGTAGGAACTGAGAAAACAAGTGATCTGGGGCTCCGCTTTTTAGGTAACCGCAAAAGGATTTCATGAGAGCTTAGATGGGGGATGAAAATAATGACACTCCCCAAATTTCGTGATGAACGCAGGAGAGATGGATAATGAATTGCCAGAATAGTGCATGGACTGTGTGTGATGAATGACAGTGTGCGTATGACAGTCATGATTTGTCCTAAAAAGCAAAAGAATCCATGAAGGAATGAAAGAGTGAAGGCTGGGCAGGCCTGAACTCATTCCCGTGCCTCGAGCTTCACACCAACCTAAATCTACACAAGGGAACCACTGAGACACCCAGCCAGGGGTCCCTGCTACAGTTCCTGAGCCAGGCCTGGCTTACACTTAATAATGTCTGCCGTAATAGCCAGGGCGTGGTCTGTGGGCAATGCCGGGAGGTACCCTCCAAAGCCCAGGCCCGAGGGCAATGGTGTGGAGACGCCCCCTCTGACTGCCTTCTTTGGAGATTTGCCTCAGTTGAGGAAAACAACCTCAACCAAGATCTCAGCCGGTAGCAGGTATCTGACCTTGAGGCATTTAAGGGGCAGGCGCTGCGGCCCAGCCGAGATTGTGCTGAAAGGTCACCTTAGCCTTGAGTTCCCTGTGGAGTAGGTGGAGAAACTTCTGATCTGTCCAACCTCGCTCTGCCCCGTCCCTGGGACTGTAACAGCTCCTAGCACCTCCTAAGCCCCTTTCCACACACTCCTCTCCAGCACAGGAGCTGCTGGCTGCAGAAACTCCATCTCAGTCTTTGCCTTTCCTCTCAAAAGCGTCTCCCGGGTGGGAGGAAGAATGGCAGTCACGTGGGCTCTCTGAGGTCTCCCGGACCATGCCACTTGCTGTTACTCACCGTAATTGCTTATGTCGTCACTCTAGACTGGGAGCTCCGCAGGAAGGGAACGAGCAGGTCTCGTCACCAATTCTGCAGAACCCAGGGCTTGTCATGGCAGGCGCTCAGTAAACATCTGTTGAATGGATGAATGAAACACTTTACCTGAGGATTTAGAGAGCAGAAGCGCTCTAGCAACAACACAGGGAGGGGTAGGTAGAAGGAAAAAGAAGGAGAGGGTTACATTCCACCCCAGTCAACTGCCTTATTAGATCCCCTCCCCCCACCGTGTATCTTATCTCTTTTCAGTGCCATCTCACTCCTGCCTATAGTTCTTCGTGTGTGTGGTTTCATTCCTTCATTCACTCATGCATTCATTCATTTACCCATTCGACACAGAGTGGGGGTCCAGAGGTGCGTACAGCCCAGGCCACTGTGCTCCAGCGGGTCAGGGGTTAGAGGGGAGACAATGTGGCGTGATGCTTTTCCTAAGGAGGCACCACACAAACATCCATCCACCCCAGACAGGAATTCAGCGACAGCCGGAAGTAAGGAGGATGCCAAGGTCCGACGTGGCCAACCCATGAATTTATTGGGGTTTACTTACAGGAGCAGGGGTGAGGGCTATTTACAGGAGCAAGGACGACTCAAAGGCAGCTATATCACTAGAACGCCCACCCTAACAGGGATGACATCTAAGCTAGAACCTTGGGACTCTCTGCCACATGACTTGCTTCTAGGAAACCCTCCTCCGATCCTGACTTCTGGGAGTGGCTTATCTGACAGAGAGTCTCCTCTCCCAACAGTTTTCTTCACCTTAGTGGGTGGGGGGGCTCCCTGAATCTTGTTAGCTTCAGGAACTGCTTCACCCTTAATGAATCTCCTTCTAAGATGAAATGTTACAACTTGCTGCAGGACCAGAAAGAACCTTATTCCTCTCCCCTCTTAGGTCGATCATCAAGTTACGCTCAGATGAAAACCCCCCATAAAATAGACAAGTATGTATGTGTCTGACGGCCGACAGTCAGCATGAGGAGTTGGCAGTACACCCAGGCCACCTTTGATTTTTTGCTTTAGCAAGATTCCACCTGCAGTAATGTTGGGTGGAAGGAGGAAAAAGCGTCCTCAGATTTGTCTGCAATCTCAAGGACTCAGAGTTATCACACCTGTCCCCTGAGAGCCCCTAGGGCCCTGCCACCTCTGACCCCCTTCTTCCCACTCCCCACTGAAAGTCAGTGTCCTAAGACTTAATTATAAAAATTACTGTGCGGTCAATGTTCCTTCCTTGGCGAAGATCATGTTTTGTTTTGCTTTGTTTAGCTTGGTTTTGTTTTGCAACATTAGAGATGGAACCCGGGACCTTACCTGCTATCATAGTTAGGCACAGGTGTCAACTTGACAATTGAGAGTTTGGGCTCTGGGCACAGTTGTAGAGAATTAAAGGTTGAGTTAAGCCCAGAGCAAACCTGCAGGAGATTGTCTAGCTGATGGGGGAGGCCCGCCCATGGTGGGTGGGATTAGGCCCTGGAATAATATCGAGAGCTGATTGAGAAAGTTGGTATCCTTGTGTACACTTGGCCAGACATGCTAGTCTGGCAAGTAAGGATCGTCCCTCTCTTGGCCATTACGTAGAGAGGGTGTGGCCAGTTCCCTCAGCCTTAGTGTTGATACGTGCTCTCCTGTCAAGCTGGACTGAGAACTATAACCGAACTATCATAAGAAAATAAACCCCTTGTTCCCTTAAGCCGTTTGATGGACATTTATCAGCAACCATGCAGGCGGACTGTAACACCTACCTATGCTAGACAAGCACACTACTACTGAGCTGCATTCTCAGTCACAACCACAATTTAAAGATGGCCTTTGAGAGGCAACAGCCTTGATTTGATTGCCCACCTCAGACAGACAGATGGCCGGATGCAGAGGGCACAGCCACGCACAGTAGGGCCACAGCCACCTACTCAAGTGGGAGAGGCTGCCCAGAGCCCGACTTGGTTCCTGAAGGCAAACTGGAGCCAGTCTGACAGTGCTCTGCAGAGTTGGCAGGCTGGACCTCCTCTCTACCCACCCTCCTCGCTTCCCATTCGCATCTCCTGTTAGTCAGACACAGCCGCGGCAGCCGGGGAAAGCTCACCACAGGGCAGAATTCCAGGAACTCCCAGCTGATCCTGACTCCTGCCTGCCTTCTCAGTTCCCTTTTGCTTCTTAAAGGTCTTCTTAAAGGCTGGAGCTCAGCATGTGACCTTTCAGGCAAGATCCTGGCCTCCCTTCTCTTTCTATGGCTCCAGACTCTCTCTCCCCTCCCCCGCCAAAAAGTACACTTCTCCCTTCTTGGGCCTTCTGAGAATCCTAGAAGGTCACTGCTGGAAAGGACCGTATTGATAGCAAAGAGGAAGTGAAGAGGACCTGACCTGTCTAACTGTTCCCGCTTGCCAGCCTGCATGCAGCTGTCACCTCCAGAAGGGCAGCCATTAATTAGGCACCAACTGCTGCAAGGCAATTTTCATCCCTTGACTCTATAGGTGATGAAACAAAAAAGGTTTCGCTGGGGGCCAGCAAGACAGTTCAGTGGGTAGAGTCGCTTGCAGCACAAGCCTGACTACCCAAGTTCTTTTCCAGGAATCCACAAAAGCCCCCCAAAAGTTGGCCTCTGATCTCTGTTCACATGCCCATATTGTCTGTCTGTCTGTCTGTCCGTCTGTCTCTCTCTCTCTCTCTCTCTCTCTCACACACACACACACACACACATTAATATGCAATTAACAATGTTAAAGGTGAGGGGGGAGGGCTAGAGAGGTGGCTGGGGTTAAGACTCTGCCTTGCAAATAGAAGGTCCTGAGTTTGGATCCTAGGTCCCACGTAAAAATGCCAGGCAGAAACGGTGGCAGTCAGCACTTCTGGCCCTGGTGGGTGGAGCCTGGGAAATCCCAGAGCAAAGCAAGAAGGAGGTAGAAGCAATTAAGAAGATTCTGGAAGTCATCCTTGCTCCTCCACAGGGACTACAGTGTCCTCTGAGACACACACACACACTCACACACACACACACACACACACACACACACACACACACACATACGCACGCACGCACGCACGCAAGCACGCACGCAAGCATGCACGCTAAATAAAAAAAATGTTAAAGGCTTAGCTTTCTATAAAAGTGGATCCAGTGTGATGTCTGTGGAGACGCTAGAGGAAGGGATTCCTTTCCCAACCTCCTGGGTGTAACTTGGTCAAATGCCTCACAAAAGAAGACCGGCCATGTGAGGACAAGACAGAAGGAACAAAGCCCCCGCCACACTGACCTGCGGCACCCTGCTCTGGGACTTCCTGGCCTCTAGGACTAAATAAAGGTTTTTCATAAGCCAAAAGGGGGAGGGTGGCTTGGGGAAGTTGCTGGTAATTCACAAAGCCCAAGACAAGCAGGCACAAAGCAGTGCACACCTATGCCACCTCCAGCAGCTCCAGAAAGGCAGAATTTTCTAGAAAGATGAAGGAGTGTATGGAAAGACTGCCAGGTGATGGGAAGATAGAGTAGAGGTAAATCCAGGCGGAAACAGGGAGCGCTCTCCAGGGGGTGCGGGAGGATTTTCTAGCCCTGTGAGCTGTCCCGTTCCGTGGGGGTAGACAGGTGTGTGCAATTCAGTGTGAAAGTCAGCTTAACCCCTGAGCCCTCTTCTGACCTCACTTCTCCCCGAATCACAGAAGGGAGCCCTTAGTCAGGAAGGATGCACTATATCTGTCTTCTCTTCTATTATTTAATTCCCTTCTTTCTTCACCAAAAAAAAATTCTGAACACCGGTCTCAGTTTCCGCTGGTGCATCTGTCCTCAAAGATGATGTGACATCTGTTAAAAGATGGTTCTGCAGTTAAAGTATTTGCTGCACACGCTTGGTGGCAGGAGTTTGGATGCCCAGAATCCAAGTAAATACCAGGTGGACTTGGCTTCCTGCCTGTAATCCTAGCACTTGACTGGAAAAACAGGGTTGAGGAGATGGCTCAGTGGTTAAAGCCTTTGCCTCTCAAGCAAAAGGACCTGAATTCAAATTCCAGCTCCCACATAAAAATGCTGGGTAGAGATGAGGGCGGCCTGTAATTCTAGCCTTGGAAGGTGGAGCTTGGGAAACCTCAGAACAAAACACTAAGGAAGTAGAACAATCCAGGATCGTTCCCAATGTTACCTTTGGACCTCCACAGGCACACGCACTCAAGAGCATTCTTGTACACACACACACACACACACACACACACACACACACACACACACACGCATGCTTGTGCATGCACACATCACACAAAAAAAGGGAGGGAGAAGAGAGGGAGAGAAAGAAAGAGAGGGAAGAAAAGAAAGAGAGAGAGAGAGAGAGAGAGCAGAGGTCCAGAGTAAGACAAGCCAGATCAACAAGCTTTGGGTTCAATTGAAAGACTTTGCTTCAATGATTAATATGGAGCATTCTCATACCAATCTCTCCACCTGCATGTGCTCTCTCTCTGTTTCTCTCAAAGACACATACACACGTACGTCAATGCATATGTGAACAAGTATATACATTTGCACACATACTACACACGTACATAAAAAATGCCACCGCAGAATGAGATAAATACTTTGTGAGCAGAAGAGAGTGAGTGTAGCGAGAAGATGCCAGTCCATTAGCCAGACCTGAGCACAGGAAGAAGGTCAAGGTCAACCTAACCCGAGGCCGGGCGAGTGGGTCGAAGGATAACACCTCAGCCTCCCCAGGATCCCACATCTGGAAAGTGGCAAGTGCCAACTCAACTCCCCATCTGTGTAAATCAATGAATCTCCATCTTGCCTTTGCCACTTCTTAGCAAAAAGCCTTCGGCTAAGTTCCTTAACTGCTCTGTGCCTACCCAGAAAAACTACACATATGAATGTAACTGTTCTCTCAGCGTGGTCCTGAGAAGTCCCCAGGACTTCTCTAAAGGCTCTATGAGCTCAAAATCATTTGCATGGTAATGCTATGACATTATTTAATTGCTCTCCAGAGGCCACACTATGTGTGACATCATAATGAGTCAAATGTAGATATGAATTTAGCTATCTCTGAGCGAAGGAATTTTGCGGCATATGAAATGCCATTCTTATCGATACTTTTTCATCTTATATTTCCTTTTCATATGGGTATGTATGGGGTCCATACATACATGCATGCATAGGTGTGTGTGTGTGTGTTTTGCAAATAGATGGGCATACATGTATATGCAGGTGTACATACACACGTACTTGAGTGTGGGTGCTTGTGAAGCCACAAGCCATATTGGAAATCATCCTCAATCGCTCTTTCACCTTATTGTGAGCCAGGGCCTGTAATTAAACCCGGAGCACACCGTTAGGGATAGTTTGGCTAGCCAGCTTGCTCTGGGATTCCCAGACTCTTCCTTCCAGGACTAGAAGGAAGGACAGGCTGCCACACCTGTCCAGCAATTTTACATGGGATCGAGGGATCCCTAGCTCAGGTTCTTTTTCTTTTGTGTGAGAAAAAAGTTTTAACCACCTCCATCGCCCCAGCCTTATATTTTTCATTTTACAACGTAAAATTATTTTTGTAAATAAGACATTACTTACAAAAGGGGATGGTGGTGCATACCTATATTCTCAGCCCTTGGGATGTGGAAGCAGGTGGATCAGTAGTTCAAGGCCAGCTTTGATTACATGGCAAATTTGAGGTCAGCCTGAGCTATTAGAAGACTTGGTCTACAATAAACAAATAATAGATAAAAGAATGAATACTTTCCCCAGAGAATTAATTGTTAAACACTTATTATCATAACACCAGATATAATCTGCAGACACAAAAAGTCTTTGGGATTCTGAACCAATTATGGGAGCAAGTCAAATAGACAGCCACAGAATTAGCATTTATGAAATCAATTATATTGATGCATGGTACCTGACAGGCCCTCAGTAATGGAAAGCTGTTAATCACCTAGTTTCTAAATCCTGGGATTTCAATTTGCTAGGAGTGATGGTGTTTGCGTATAATCCCTGTGCTCGGGAGGCAGGATGATCAGGAATTCAAAGCCAGCTTTGACAACTTATAAGGTTAAGGCCAGCCAGGGCTATAAGAGACCCCATCTCAAAAAAAAAAAAAAAAAAAAAAAAAAGACTTCAGCTCAGCTCTAATCCTCTGATAGAAAAAAGTACCCAAATATTCCTATTGCCAAGAGCTCTGTCCCATACTCTTCCATTCAACCCTGACCTCTCTCATCTCGGCCCCTGGGTCTCAGACACCACCCATCTTCTGGACTTGTGCCCCTGCCAAGCTAACGACTTCTGCTGGATTCCTGTTGCTATTTTCTTGGCACAGAGAACATATTTATGAACTGCCTTATTGACATTTCCAACCACCACGCTAATGGTTTGTGTCTTCAGCTAACAAGCCGTGGGTGATTACTGGGCCCACTGGTGGCTGTGGGCCTCATTCTGAAGGTTCTGCCTTAGAGAGCTCTTGAAGGCGTGCTTGGGTTTGGTTGTTTCATCATGTTATATTTTAAGAGAGTTACTGGGCAAGCTTGAGCTGGATGATGCAAATCTGACTCAGGCTTCTGCATAAAGACTCCTGGCAGAAATATCTCCAAAGGTCCTCGGAGCCAGGAATGACACAGAAACTGGGACATGGGGGATTGGAGTGAAAGAGGGTTTTTTTTTTTTTAAATATGTGAATTTATGACAGTTTGTTGTCAGACCAAAAAAAAAAAAAAAAAACTTTATGACCAGAAATTGAAAGAACTCCGAGCAGGGGAATTGCTGAACAAGTAGTAAATCATAACAAAAGATAAGCAAACAAGTTGAGTCGCCTGGGAAAAATATGGGGGAGAGACCATCTGAGCTCCAGAGATGAGCAAGGATATACAAGCAAATATCCAACTGGAGGTGGAGCTCCATGATAGAGCACTTACCTAGCATGTGCAAGGTTCTGGGTTCAAACCCCAACACCACCAAATAAATAATAATGATACAGGATAGAGCCTAATCTCACCCAGGGTGTGCGTGTGTGTGTGTGTGTGTGTGTGTGTGTGTGTGTGTGTACACAGGAGTGTGCATGTGGAGGTAGAGAGCCACTTTGCCTTTCTACCTTGTTTGAGAGCTGTGCTGTGCCTAAGCCAAGCTAGAGAGCTCCTTGCATTTGTAGAGATTTTCAGGTCTCTGGTCCCCATCTCCCATGTCCCAGGGTATGAAGGGATTATAGGCATTTACGGCATTGCATTGGAGTTTACATGGAACCTGGGGATCCGAACCTCAGTCCTCACGCTTTCATGACAAGCGCTTTCCTCACTGAGCCATATCCCCAGCATAATCTCACCCTTTCAAAATTTTATTTGCCATTGTTGCAGTTCATCTGCATAGTTGCTGATAAATGACCATCACACAGCTTAAGGGAACAAGGAGTTTACTTTCTTACGACAGTCCGGTTACAGTTCTTAGTCCAGCTTGACGGGAGAGCACACACCAACACCAGGGCTGAGGGAACTGGCCACACCATCACTGCATAATGGCTAAGAAATGGACAATCCTTACTTGCCAGACCAGCATGTCTGGCCAAGTACACAGAAGGATGCCAACTCTCTCAACCAGCTCTCTTGTGATTTATCCAGGGCCTAATCCCACCCACCATGGGCTGGGTCTTCCCCATCAGCTAGACAATCTCCTTCAGGTTTGCTCTGGGCTTAACTCAACCATCAACTCTCTACAACTGTGCCCAGAGCTCAAACCCTCAACAGTCAAGTTACACCTGTGCTTAACTATGACACTCTACCCCTTGTCAACTTGACACAAAAACAATAGCACTTTTAAATTATAACCTTTCCTTGTCCCCACAGATGTTAAAAAATATAAATATATTCATTCCATGGACAAATTTAAAATGTTCTCATTAAAACTTTAGTTCCAACATTTTAAAAGTTTTTTAACTTTAAAAGGGTATTAAATCAGAATAAGTTAAATACTTTAAAACAAATAAAACATTAAAACAAATACAATAAGAAAACATTTAAAAAGATCAAGGTCCAACAAATCACTGCATCCTGTACTTCTGTTGCTCATCACGTAGTCAATCAAGGTGGCTCAAAGATTCTAGGCATTCCCAGTCCCTGTTTGCAGCTTGAAGTTGTAAAAGCAGAGTTCTTTGAACCAGGCTGAATCTCCACTCCCAGTCGTCCTCAGCAGCAGTCCCACAGTTCTGGCATCTCAAACACCATTCTGGGTTCTCCTCTGCAGCTTTAAGCTTCACCATCTATTGCAGGACTCTACGCCTGCCACTTGGTGCCAAGCTTTTGCTGCTCTTCATGAACCCCATAATCGTACACCAAAACCAGTACCACCTGGGGGACACTGCCAGTCTCTGAAGTGAGTTTGAAATGAAGCTTGGTTCACTCGAGCCACAGCTGTACCAAGTTTTGTGCGCTGATGTTGGAAAAGCCTCTTTTAGGCAGCCAAACTTATAAAGGGCAAGAAGTGGCTTTAATTTGGGCTTTCGGCCCCTGAAGGAATTTGAGTTTTCAAACCACAAACTTGCCATACGGTGGTTTTCACGTCTTCCACCGTCCGTCCCAATGCAAGTTACTATGTTTTCCTTCACTGATACTTATTTCTCCAACAGCAGCAGATATTCTGCTGCCTGCCCTTTGCACATTTAAACCTTTAAGGCTGCCAATACAGCTCTCCTTTGTCAAGCAAACCAGTCTATCGTGTTTAAATTCAACTTCAACCAAGTCCTTGTTTCCCTCATCACAAATTGGGCCCAAACAATCTCTCTCAGCAATTGGCCCACTAAACTCTGAAGAACAGTACTTGTAAATCCAGAAAGTGAAAATTCTCAAACATTTCCAACTTTGTCCAGCAAAACCATTCAAAAGCTACAAAATCTACATAGTCAGATTTATCAGCAACACCTCAGCTTCCTAGGTACCAAATTCTGTTGCAGTTCATCTACATAGTTGCTGATAAATGACCATCACACAGCTTAAGGGAACAAGGAGTTTACTTTCTTACGACAGTCCGGTTACAATTCTTAGTCCAGCTTGACAGGAGAGCATGCACCAACACCAGGGCTGAGGGAACTGGCCACACCATCACTGCATAATGGCTAAGAAATGGACAATCCTTACTTGCCAGACCAGCATGTCTGGCCAAGTACACAGAAGGATGCCAACTGTCCAGGGCCTAATCCTACCCACCATGGGCTGGGTCTCCCCATCAACTAGACAATCTCCTTCAGGTTTGCTCTGGGCTTAACTCAACCATCAACTCTCTACAACTGTGTCCAGAGCTCAAACCCTCAACAGTCAAGTTGACACCTGTGCTTAACTATGACAGGCATCCAGTGAGATGAGCAAGAGAGTTAAGGCACTTGCTGCGCCAGCCCAACAACTTGAGTTTGATTCCTGGAGCCCACAAGGTAGAAGGAGAGAAGCAACTCCGGAAAGCTGTCTTCTGGCCTCCCCACCCATGCTGTGGCATGCATGCACTCTCTCTCTCTCTCTCTCTCTCTCTCTTTCACACACACACACACACACACACACACACACACACACACACACACACACACATCTTGAAACCCAGCAGTAGCTAAGCATCGCTACTGACGCTCTGGCTGGACTCTGGAGCCCAGTGAACACTCCAGGCCTGATGCCAACATTGCCATAACGAGGTCTGCCAGCCTGCCTTGGTCGTACCGGTCTGTAATTCTAGCTATGTAGGAGTCTGAGAGGCCAGCTGGGTCAACTTAGTCAGACCCTGACTCAAAATAAAAACTAAAAAGAGGACTAAGAATGTAGTGCTACTAGTAGTGCAGTGCTTGTCCAACACGTGTGAAGCCCCAGGTTCAATCTTCAGTATCAAAAAAAAAAAAAAAAATTAGGGCTGGAAAGATGGCTCAGGGGTTAAGACTCTGTCTCACAAGTGGAAGGTCCTGAGTTTAGATCCCATGTAAAAAATGACAGGCAGAAATGGCCAGACTTCTGGCCCTGGAAAACAGAGTCTGGGAAACTCCAGCAAAGCAAAGAGGAGGTAGCACAATTCAGGATTGTGCTTCCTGAAGTTATCCTTTGGGACTCCACAGACACAGTGCCCTCTGATACACACACACACACACACACACACACACACACAGAATAATAAATTTTAAAGGTAATCAAAATATCAGAAGAACAGGAAAGAAATAGTGGCACCAAAGTGAATCTTTCCTGACTTAATTAGAAGGACTGAGTGGCTCCATCACTTTTCTAGGCATTTACCCCATCTGCACTGTGGATACAGGTCCACGGCCAAGCGCTCCACTTGCTGTGCTCCTGGTTCTACCTTTCTATGCCTAGCGCTTCTACTGCATAGTAGGTGGTCAGTGAATATTTGTTGACTGCATGGATATTTACTATAATTCTTTTACATTGTTTATTTGAGAGAGAGAGCGCCTTGCATGCATTCCATAACACAGTGGTAGAGGTCAGAGGAAGACCACTTTCAGAAGTCAGTTCTCTCCTTCTAGCATGTAAGCTTCCGGGGATTGACCTGAATTCATCAGGTTTGCAAGGAAGCAACTTCCTCTGAACTACCTTGCCAACCCTCTGACAATTCTTATCCAAGGAAATGTTCATGCACAGGTAGCTTCATTAAGAGGGAACTGGGTGGATTCTATTCATGTACATACATACGGTGGATTACTGTGAAGAATGAGACCACTCTGTACATAGTACATGGAACTCACTGATACATTAAGTGAGATAACAGATATACAGGAGCTTCCGTTAACTTTTAAAAAGAACTAAATATTGCATATTATGTTTTTAGATGCATAAAATAAACTGGGAAAAATATAAAGAAGCAGGTTTAAAAAAAAAAAAGTCAATTCAAAAGAGCAGAATCCGGGACCAAAGATTGGAGAGGCAAACTCTTCTGAAATGTACGAGGCACATGAACCAACTATTCGAGAGATAAGAGAAGAATGAGAACAAGAACTGGAAAAAGAACTAGTTCAGTATAAGTTCCAACATGACTTAGAGCTGTGGCCTGCCACACATCATGTACTACACCTCCGAGGGCACTTTGCACCCCCTCTGGGGAGCCGAGGGCTATGGGAAAGTTCCATCAACATGGCACGATTATTGGGAGCGCTTCGGTCACCCCAGACCTGTGCCTGCTCTAATCTCTGAATCTGAACACCTGGATTTTCCCACCACCTCATTTGAGCATCATTTATCTTACCTGGGCATAATAAATCTTGCCCCTTAGCAGGAGTCACGCAATCCTCCCAACTGGCATTCCTGGCATGGGCTTCGGCCCATTAAGTCATCTGCCCCATTCCCCCGCATTCCCAGGGGAGGTTTCTTTCTCAGAAAACAGGAGTGGCTTTCTCAGGGCAGCTTGGCTGCAGATCAGACTTCCCCTTGGTGTCTGCATGTTACTCAGCCGTAATATGCATACAAAGACATTTCATTCCTTCCTCGGGCTACTTTTCACTGTTGAGAATTCTCCAGGTGGCTAAATCCTACCAATCTCCTCGTGTGAGTTAAGGTTGCATGTCAGAGAAACCCAGTTTCAAGGGCTTAACTTCGTAGCCAGATTCTGTTGATGGTGGTGTGTGCTATGTTATATGTGTTCATGTGCATGCATGTGCGTGTGAGGGTGGGCATGTATGGAGCTAGATGTACCCTATTTTTCTAGAGAGAGTTTCTTACTGAATGTGGAGTTGATTGATTTGGCTAGATGAGCTGGCCAGTAATGTGTCTGATAACATCCCTTTAAGAGACTTCTTTGATCTCTCCTATGTGATCTGATTCCACCTAAGGGGTCCTTCTGCCCCTCACACTGTTCTATATACCTCCCTTATGGACAGCAGGTCTCTTTCCCCCACTTCATCTCTGTCACCAGGTTCCCAGTCAAAGGCCTGCCACATGGCATTGTTTAATTAACATTTGAATAGTCCAGCAAAGCCAGATGTGGATGAGAACTTCAAGAGAAGGCAGAAAAGCAAGGAACTCAGAACTAAAAACTGGGGAGTGCTCTGAAGGTTTCCGGGAGGAGCTACCTCTTGAGTTGATGGTGTCAGGCGCGTTGGCAAAGAGCCAGGTGAATGAGGTAGACAAGTATTTGGCATTTGGTAAATGCAGTAACATGTGAAGGCATGGAGAGAAAAGACAGTCAATACACATTTGGAGAACTGGCTCTGATTTTTTTTTTCTCTTAAGAATAAGAGAAGGGGAGGGGGCTGGAGAGGTGGCTCAGGGGTTAAGCCTCTGCTTTGCAGGCGGAAGGTCCTGAGTTCGGATCCTAGACCCCACGTACAGACGCCAGGCAGAAGCAGGGGCGGCCTGCGTTTCTGGTCCTGGTAGGGCGGAGTCTGTGAATCCCGGGGCAGAGTAAACAAGGAGGCGTCCATGGTGGTTCCCTCCGTGGTTCTACATATACACACATACATGCACGCACACACACATAGATGCACAATTGAATAAATAATAAAAAAATTTTAAAAAAGAATAAGAGAAGGGGGCTGGCATGCAGCTCCGTTGGCAGAGTGCCTGCCTGGGACGCATAAGAGGCCCCGGGTTTAGTCCCCAGCACTGCATACACTCAGCATGGTGGCACCGACCTGAAATATCAGCACTTGAACGGTAGAGGCAGGAGAATCAGCTCAAGATCATCCTTGGTGCATAGTACGTGTGAGGTCAACCTGTGCTACATGAGATTTTGCCTCAAAAAGGAAAAAAAAAAAAGAGAGAAAAGGAAAAGAGAAAGAAGAGGAGGAAGGGAGACAGATCGTGTGGGAAGAGGACCAGCCCCAAATGTCCAGGTTTTTGGAAATAAGCTCCCCTTTAACCTTCTTCTTTCAATCATAGCTCAGTTCCTCCAGGACACTGTCTCTGAGCCCCTCCATAAAGCTGGTCCCCTTATCCCACCCCCCCAAGCCCTGGCCTGTATCTCTTACCTTCTCCACTCTGCACTGCAGAGAGCTCAGGGTGACTGGATCCTAGGAAACTAGAAGGTGGGAGGCAAGGAGAATCCATGCTTTTCTCCCCCATCCCTCTGGGTCTTGAGTGGGAACTGTGGAAGTGGGCGTGGCTGCCGTGGGGCTCCAGGTTTTTCCCAGGGTCGGCCCTGCCCTGTCAAGCAAGACCTTCCACCAGAGGGCGGCAGCGGATTCCTGGTCACTATTTTTCTTTTGCCTGTCTTCTCCACTCTTCCATCCTTTGTGTAACCTGCGCAGCCTATTCACGCATTAAAATCTGTGTTTGGAAACTCAGAGTGGAGTCTGCTTGCCTGGCTGCATCCTGCCTGATGTAGCCATAGCCTTTGGAATGACTCGATAACTTGTTCAAGGTCAACCACCCATTGAACTGGAAGTTCTGTGAGGGCAGTGACCGGTCTAGAGATTCTATGCTCCATTCTGAGGTGCCCAGCACATCATACAACATAATTCACTGCAAACAGGAACTGAGACCAGGGTATCTATTTGGGAAGCAGATAGTGTGTGTGGAAGGGGAGAAGGGGCAGTGCGCAGAAACTATACTGCAAGGACTTGTCTCAAATGGATGATGAAGCAGACACCCAGAAATAGAGAAAGGGAAAAATGAAGATGGAGAAAGGTTTTGCTTGGTTGACCACATTCATAGGTTGAAAGGAAGAGGCTGAAGGATGGTCAGGGGCAAGATGTGCCGGGACAGTGACAGGAACACTACGGATGGTCTCTCAGGAAGACTTAATCCCAGAAGGGTTGGGGGAAGGAGACCAGAGATGGGGAGCTGAGTTAGGAGGGGAAAACCAAGCTGGAAGTGAGAAGAATTTGAGCCAAGCTAGGGCTCCCCAATAAAGCGTCAAAAGTTCAGGGAAGCGGGGGGGGGGTAAGGATCTCAGGAAGTTACCTCCAGAGCTTGATCTTGGTCAGTCTTCTTTGCCTGATTGTTGCCTCATAGAGCTCCAACTTTTATCAAGAACACACCTCTTCTCCTCACCCCCGATGCCAGGGTTGCTCCCCTCCTCTACCATCTCAGGGGTTCATGGCATCCCATTTTCCCATCTGGGTTGACACTGGACAGCAGGCGGAGGCAAGCATCATTATGTAAGAGTGTGCCGGCAGCGTTCAACAGCAAGCATGAGCACTAATTAGCTCAGTCTGTGTCTTTCACTAATTTCCATGGTGTAAACACTCCCGTTGAGTCCAAGATCAAGTTAGAAACACGAGGTCACCGGCAGCAGAAAAGGGAGAAAGCTCCATCTTGCCATTGTCTACAACAGCATCACGTGTCAATTTCTCCTGTCTCCCTGACCCCTATCCCAGTCATCCGGATAGATGACCCAAAAAGGACTGGTCTAAACGGGGGGCCAGTATGTGGACCTTGGCAGACCCCTTGTTGGGAAGGAAAACGGCTTCTCTTCTAGAAACGTCCATCCCTGGGCCTCATCCTCCTTATCACAGCCTCACACGGGAGCTCAGATGATTCGCTCGCTGCTTTCTCGATAGATGTTAGTGGGATTCTATAAATGGTGCTAAGACCTGAAGATAATCTCCATGATCCAAGGCAAACAGGCCAGGCCAGCATTCTCTCGTCATACATAAAATTCTACAGAACCAATGGGGGCGCTTGGCTCCTTGAACCCAAAGTCTTTTTATGGAGTCTAGCTATATTCAAATAGGAGTCTTGCCTTATTGAATCTTGGGTCTGTTATTACAGCAAAGTGACCCTGGGCAAGTTATTTCTCTCCAAGTCTCAATGTGCTCATTCAGATGAGATATATAATACAATCTACCCTATAGAATCAGGTTACAAGCGTTCTCAACTGAGGACAACTTTACTAATGTGGGGACATTTAACAATGTTCAGAGACTTTATTATTATTTTTGTGTCACACAGGATGTGGGGGAGTGTTGTTCTTATCGACAGGACAGATGCCAGGAATATTCTTGTGCATCCTACAGTGCAAAGCACTGGTCCCCTCTGACAATGAATTGTCCAGTACAAAGGATGAGTCAATTGTCAGTGAGGCTGTGCACACAGCACTTGGTGTCTAGCTTACATTCTTTTGTGGGTTGGTGCGTTTGAGATAGGGCCTCACGTAGCCCAAGCTGGACTCAAAACTCACTAGGTGGCTGAGGATGACCCTGAGTGCTAATCTTCTCACGTCCACCTTTCAAATGCTGGGACTACAGGCATGTGACACTATACTTAGCTGGCTTCTGTTCTTAATCTCTTTAAAACCAGAAGCTGAATGAATGAGAGCAAAGTATAATGGCATATGTGTATAAAAAGGCTATAATAGGGGCTAGAGAGATGACTCAGGGGTTAAGCTTCTGCCTCAAAAGCAGAAGGACCTGAGTTTGGATCCCAGATTCCATATAAAAACAAAACAAAACAAAACAAAACAAAAAATGCTTTCAGCCCTGGAAGGTGGAGTCTGGGAAATCCCAGAGAAAAGCAAAAAAGAAGTAGAACAATCTAGAACAATTCCTAAAGTCACTTATGGGCCTTCAGAGGCACACATAATCAAGTGCCCTCTACTATACATAAACATGTTCCTGCACGTGCGTGCGCGCGTACACACACACACACACACACACACACACACAGAAAAATGTCATAATGAAGCTCACTGTCTTGCATGTTGACTTAAAAATTAATTTAAAAAAGAAATATAAGACAAATGAAGCAAAAATATAAACAAACCAGAAAAAGAACTAGATAGAGTGTCACATGCCTGTAATCTCAATGCTAAAAAGGTTGAGGCAGGAGAATCACAAGTTTAAAATCAATTTTGGCTACATAGTTAATTCCGGGTTAGCCAGCTGCTACACAGTGAGACCCGAAATAAATAAATAGATGATAGATAGATAGATAGATAGATAGATAGATAGATAGATAGATAGATCGATAGATAGATCGATAGATAGATGAAAGAAAGTAAAAAGCTGGGGATGTAACTTCAGTGGTAGACTGTTTGCCTCACATGCAAGGCCCTGGGTTCTCTCTTCTGCACCACAAAACGAACAGAAAACAGAAGTTGCTGTTCTCCTGGACTAGCACAGTCTTACTTTTGTATTTCCAAACCTGAGACAGATGGGATGTGAAAACCCCTGAGTTCTGAGAGCTTCACTCACTGCCCCAGGTGTGAGTCACCCTGTAAATGTCAATTATTTCATTTAAAGCAGAGCCGAACTTCACAAAGTGACTCAGGACTAGAAGCCTACCAGACTGCCACAACTGAGACCGCCAGGAAGTCACTGCGCTCAAAGCTCTCCTTCTAGAAGGTGTGTAAGTCTTTCAAGATTCAGAGACACGCCAGTGCTCACTCGGAGGGCAGGAGGGAGGTGGATGGACTGCTTCTTATCTGGCCTCACACATTATGGAAAGTGATGAGAGAGAGAGAGAGAGAGCTGAAACCGAGAAGCCCAGTTTCTCCCACTTTCTTTACTAGTAGTTTATTCCTTCCAGGCAAGTTGACTTGAAATTCCTTCTTCAGAGCTTTGAGTCAAAAGAGCTTACTTCTCACTAATACACGCTACTATTTCATGTAGGTTCAAAGTAGGACCATCTTGGGGAGGGGGTGCAAGGAAACCACTAGATCTAGAGGTGCCAAGCAAAGTTTTGGAAAACATAGAAAGCCTTGGGAGAGGGTGGAGAGAGAAAGAGAAAGAAAGAGAGAGAGAGGGAGAGAGAGAGAGAGAGAGAGAGAGCATTGCAAAGAGCGTCTGCAGAATCTGGGCCTATGCCCAGTCTTTCCTGAGAAGTGCTGTGCCCAGAGGCAAACAGGTGGTAGGAGGGCAACGACAGACACCCAAGACTTGATAGCGACCTGTACATCTGGCCCAACCCCTCCTCTCCGTGAGTCACTGAAATGCCAAACTCTGGTGGTGGTGGGAACCAACTCTCTAGACGCCCCCAGTCCAGATTCTTTCTTGCCCTCTATCTCCCAGCGGGTCACTGGCAGAACCAGGACACATCGCCCAGAAGCTGCTGACTCTGGAGAACCTTCTGTGGCAGCCCAACCAGAAATGCTCCCCAGGGGCCACACTCGATGGGGCTGGGAGTAAGGTGACATAGGGCTATAAGGAACAGTCAATGGGCTTTGCTCTAAGGCATTTGAATTCAAATAAATTAATAAGTACACTGGACCAGCCAAAAGAAGCATATTTCTGGCCTGAGGGAGTGGGTGAGGCCCTTAGGTTGTGCGATGTTTTTGTTTTAAGACTTGTTTTTTTTTTCAGTCAGGGTCTGGCTGTGCAGCCCAGACTGACCTCAGATTTGCCATCCTCCTGCCTCAGTCTCTTGAATGCCACCATCCAGGCGGGTTGTGGGCTCTCCCACCACTGCCTAAATGAATGGATTTCCCAACAGCCCAATACTACATGACTGCAGGTGCATATCTCTTGAGAGACGGTGCCTACGAAGTTGTCACAAGCAGACCAAGCCTGGCCTCGGCTCAAGCCAAAGCCAGACAGATAGACTCTGTTTCTCGAGTCAGGCTTGGATGGGGTCGCCCACTGACATCAGAGAGCCAGTCCTTACACCAGCAAGAGACAGATCCTGATGGCGTGCCTTCATCTTCCATTTTGTAAACTTCCTTTTTAAAGTTTATAATTTCTTATTTAAAAGTACAAGTTCCCTTCGAACAGCAGAAGACCCATTAGCAAAATTAGAAGGTATCTATATGTTTCCTACACCCTATCGCCTTTTGCCCTCCCCCCTCCCAATTCAGAAAGGGAACTAGAGAAACCCGGCTATATATCAGGCGCCAGTCTTTTGTTCGCTTATGCAAAGCTCTCGTCTTTCTGGCTCTGCAGACAGTGAAGCCAGAGAGAGGAAACTGTGCACAGCACACACACCACGCTGCTTCTCAAGCGGCGGAAAGGGACTGCACCACGCCATCGCACGCTCTCAGCGCACCCGCGTCCTGCCCCAAGAAGGCACATGGCTCCCCACGCCACTTGGGGAGGGGGGCGCAGGCCAAGCACTGTAACTTTTTACTTGTCCCTCCAGAACCCAGACATACAGCGAATGCTTCGTAACCGCGTCTAATCCCACTATGCACGCCCGAGACAGCCACGCCCTCCAGCAGAGAGGAAGCGGAACCCTGAACCCCAGAAGCAGGCAGCGCCTCGCCGTCTCCAAGGTAACCTAAGTCAGCGCTGGGAATGCCCACGCATGCGTACAGCAGTCCTTCCTTCCCGTAACCTCAAAAAGAATGCGACCCGTAAAAAGACTGCCAGAAAGCCGAGCGCGCATGTGTGGCTGCACCAACACCCAGTCCGCCTACGCCTTGTGCCCGCGGATCCACCCAACAATCTCGTCTATAAATCCTGACCGGAAATAGTGCCCATTTCTGGGACACAGGCTCCATTAGCCAATCACTGCTAGAGAGTGGGACGCCAGGCAGGCCGAAGAGAGATTCTTTATTGGCTAATTTGGGTGAGTGGGCGGGATCAAGGGTTGCGGTGCGGCCAAAGAAAGGAGGCGGGAAGCCAAGCAAAATCGCAGCCACGAGGGGAGGCGTGGCCCGGGGGGCGGGGAAGGTGCTTGGGGGAGGGGCCCGGGGCGGGGTGGGGTTCGGGTGGGGCGGGGCCTCCGTGGCCCCGAGAGCTGCGGGCGGAGGCAGGCGGCGGGAGATCGCTGGCCAGCGACGCGCTTCACTCGCTGGGTTGGGGAGATCGGCGTTCGGCCGGTAGGTGACTGGGCTGGACCCCGAGACCTGAAGCGGGGCGCCGAGGGAGTGGCAGGGCTGGGTGGTCCCTCCGCCTGGGACCGGGAGGCCCTCCGCAGGGGCATGGTTGGGGTGGGCGGCCCGGCGTCGGCGATCTGACCCGCTCGCACCCTCGCTCGCACGCGCTGCCCGCGCCACGGTCGAACGCCGCCCTCGCCGGGAGCCTCCAGGCCGCGCGCCCACAGGCCACACGCGCGTCCGCAACGCGCTCGGGATCGCCCCGCTTCCCCTTCTCCATCGCGGGTGCCAGCGAGCTCAGCCGCCCCGCGGCCAGGCCCCGCTGTACCCCTCTGCGTCCTGGGGTGCGACAGGGGCGACAGAAGGTGCGCTCTCCCACCTGTCGCGGCTGTGGAACGACTGCTTCGGGGTCGCGTGTGATGGGGAAAAAAGGAGCAGAGCCTGCGCTCGGCTCTCGGGGGGTCAGTGCTGGCCCCTCGCTGTACCCTCTCCTGGCCGACCCCTAATCTTTGTGCGTTCCACTCGGGACTGTTAACTGTCCGTTTGGATACCGGGGTCCCTTCTTGGAAGCACATTGTGGCAGTACAAAGAAGTCACCTGCCCCACGCATTGATTCCCATCTGCCTAAGGAGCTTCAATGCTTCTCATTAATTCAGAAAAAGTCTTCTTTCAAGTTGAGGTTAAAACGTTGCCCTCAGCACTGAAAGGTAGACAGAAATGTGAATGGGTGTAGAAAAGAGAGACTAAGTGGAGAAGAAGTTTAAAAAAGAAATCAGTGCTGTTGATGGCAAAATTATTATTAACTGGAGATGATGAACATCTAAATATCAATGACTCGATTAAGGACTCTAAAAGTGAAATTTTGAAATTAAATTAACCGTGGGACCATGACCAAAACTGAAGTTTATTCCAGGAAAAAAGGTTTAAAATTTGTGTCCAGAAATATCATCTTTCTGAACTTTAAAAGGTTGTGTCTTAATATTAGCAATGTGTTTTTGCTCAGCATCTTTATTACCTGTAACTATTTTTTTATGCCCTGTGTGGTAAGGTGGATATTCTTGTTCCGTTGATAGATGAGGCTTAAGAGGCACTGTGTGTTAGGGTGGGGGGATACATATGTCTTACCTAAGACTTCATAGCTAGGTCTGAGGTGGGACCACAGAGCTTAAGTGGAGAAAAGAGGAGAAAGGTTTGGTATGACCTTTATGCTCTTAATGTAAAGGACACTTACAAGGTGCCTGTCTTGTGTTTGGATTTTCTCTTGATATTTTTTAAAGATGTCAAAGTTCCTTTTGGAGCAATGACAGATTTCTTCTGGGTTCTTCAAACTTCTTTAAGACATCAAGAAAACTGGAGACGGTAGCTCACACCTGTAATCCCAACACTTAGCAAGCTTGAGGCAGGAGGATTACTGTGAGTCTGAGACTAGCCAGGGCTACATAGCCAGACCCCGCCTCAAAATCCTGGGGGTGGAGAGACATCCTGATTTATTTGGAAGGGTATGGTAAATTTCTTAGAAGATCTCAAAATAAAAGTGTGTCTGTTAATTTTAGAAATAGGTACAAAGGTATGCATACCTAGAAATGTGTACTAGCAGTTTGTGAAATCAGACATCAATATGCAGCCAGGCATTAGTTAGGTTATCTTCTGATTGTCTCTAAGAAACCTTTTTACAGGTAGGTTTTCTTTCTTCTTCTTTTTTTGCCTCTGGTGTCTGTTAAGTTTGTGGGAGACAAACACCACAGACAGAGACCCTGCCAAATGAACCTTCAGCTATTAAACAAAAATGTCTGATTGTGCCGTTTAGCTTGGGCAGATAGAGATTTGGTTCCTCATTTTGGTTCTCCTGATGAAACACTAACTCCTTTATGAACTGCTTGGAGTGAGGGCTCACCCTGATTGGTTGTCCAGCCCTGGGCAATTGTTTTGTTTTGGTGAATGATAAAGATTCTTCCCTGGCTGGTGGGAATAAAAGCTTTGAAAGATAAAAGTTCTATCAAAGGTTGTTTGCTTTGACTTCTGACCCCTTTCTTAAGAGAGTTTTGTTATCACTTTGACCTGCGAAGTCACTTTTAGTTTCCTATGTTTTTCCTGTTCCCAGTGGACAACATATGAACTTTCCTAGCAGATGCGCCCACCCTGGAAAGAGCTGACAGGCAGACTTATCCTGCTTGGCTTGACAGATGTTCTTTTTTCTTTTCTTTTTTTTTGGGGGGTGGGGGTAAGTAGAAATCTTGAGAGCCAATTCAGTCTAAATAAAAAGTCACTCATCTTGCTGTCTTGCTATACATACAGCCAGCATATGATGACTTCCATCAACTCAAGGCTTTTTTTTTTTTTCCTGGCAAAAGGTTAAAATGCAACTAAAATTCTGCTTTCGTGATTAATAAGTCACTACCGCAGTTGTGTCTGATGCTTCCTGTTTGCCCCATTTTAGTATTTCAGTTAAACTGGAAGCATCTGAGCACTTTTGATGGCACCAGGATGAAGTGGGTGGGGATGGGGGCAATTTGGGGAGTGGATTTTGGGAGCAGTAAGGATAAGTCAGCCCCCCCCCCCTCAGCCCCTGCTCCCCGGGGAACTGTACACATCAGGATCCCAAATAAGGGAAAGGAATGGGGTTGAGCGTCTTCACAGGCTTGGGTGAGCATGTGAAGTGTGAAGGGTCTGGCTGAACGCTCACACTGAAAGGTTGAAAGCTGGGGAGTAGAAAGGGAAGGCTAGGTGGAGGCATTTCAGAGCTCTGAGTGGGATCTGAGGTGGGAGGCGTTAACTCTGGGTTTGTCGTAAGCTGCCTGCAGCACAGTGTAGAAGAAGGTTTCCCTCACGGGCCCATGTGCTCTTCTTTTATTCTGGACTTGGCGGTTCTCTTCCCTTCTTGCAGTTTCATAGCCTTTCCGCTCGAGCTCTCTGGTATAAATCCCCTGGAATTCTGTGCTGAAGGAATCCCCCTGTAGCTGGTCTTAAGGCACGGACAAAGATCGGCACCGTAAAAACCTAAATTAAAGCAGGCAAGAATCCACAGGACATGGGTGTCAAGTCCACCTTTCTTGACATCCATTTCACTTCATAATACTGTCTTGCTAAAGAACTGACCAAGGGGCCCCCCTCTGAAAAAAAAAGTTCAATTTAAATCTAATTAAACTGATGAAGCACCTTTACCTGTCATCTTATTAGAGTACTTATTAATTATCGATTCATGATTCATTGGTACTGGCTGTTCATTAATAAAAGCCTAAAGGATAGATAACTTAGTGTCTGGCAAGTGCCCATTTCCTAGGCATAGAAACTAAGGCAGAAGGCTCAAACAGAGTGGTAGAATCCATCCATGGTGTTGCCATGACCAGTGCAGTGTTTAGGCTGCTGGCCCGGAGAGACCTGGTGCTGTTCACTGTGGACTCTCGGGCAAACCGCTTCACTTAGCTGAGCCCAGAATGTATCCAGTGTGAACTGGATGAGAAGTGTTTCATGCAGCTGTCAGGCCACACGAAACAGCAGGATCTGCATGCAGCGCTGAGAATAGTGCTGTTGGTGGTGATGGTCCGGGGAGTTTAGCGGCTGTCACGGTTGGTCGTGGTGGTTGGTTCTGGTTGGAATAGTAATAGCGGTAGCACAAGTTGCCAGTTACCATGTTAACTAGACCTGGTGTTGGTGAGATGTGTCAAGAAGAGTCAGGGTGCCTGGGCAGGTTCTCTGTAGGACCCCCAGCGGCTGTTTCTTTAGTCTGGAGGGGTTAACTGTCAAGTTCTCCCAGTCTTACTCTGGATTCCTCACTGTACTCCTAGATGAGCTTAGGAAAGGCCAGGCTCTATCTGGTCAGAACCGGTGACCCTAAACAAGAGGCACACTCTCAAACCTCCCAGGACTCTGAGCCAAACAAAGCTGGGCCTGTTTAGGGACTCCCCAGTGTCCTACGTGTGGTGAAGTGGACCCCACCAGCAGTGTGTGGAATAGAAGCCAGCTCGGACTTACTCTTTGTTTGGGGGACTAGGAGGCAACATTTGGTTCACCGAGGTACAGGTCCTAGCAGCACACGACACTCTACCGCTCTCCTTATTCTTTTAAAAATATGTCTTATCTCTATGACCTTATCGCCAAGTCTGGGCACCTGGATTACAGTAAAGGATGCAGATTCTACTTCAGCTTTCACAAGGCAAATAATAATAATAATGTTAGATTTTTTAATTCCTTTCTCCCTCTTAACACAAAACAAAACGCTTCCACTGAGCTGTCATTCCTTTTTTAAGAAGCGTTTTGTTTTCTCTTGGGGAAACTGTCTTGCTGGCCGGAGAGTCATTTCTAAAGTGAACCTAGTTTTTAGAAAAAATAGATCACCGGATGTCAAGCCTCGTGCGCAGAACCCGTTCAGCTGAAAACGAAAGCAGCCGGCTGGAGTGGCACTTGCCCCGGGCTGGGGGTGAGGACAGCGTCAGGACCCTGCTCAGTCACCGGCAGCCTGCATTTGATAGGCGCCTTAGTCATTTTCCAAGCAGCTCTGTTTAGGTGAGCCGAGCACTTTCTCTGGAAGGTGAGTCACTCTGCAGGGGTGTAGGTGACAGGCGATTTGTTCCCCAGCACAGTTGCAGAGGAAGTCCTGAGCAGACCTTGTCAGAAGCCCTCCCAGCCAAAGATCACCCTCCTTTCCAGCCCCAAGGGCTGGGTTTAGGGGGCCCGAAAGCCAATGGGAGGCTCCCAGGCTCGCTGACTGACAGATCCATCCCCTGGTGGGTCATGTGGCCAGGGCACGAAGCCCAGGTCAGCAGCGGTACTGCACTCTCTGGTCTAGCCACCTTGAGGGTGGAAAAATGGCTTGCTTCCAGTAACAATCAGCGAAGCAGCAGGAGGGGAGCTTTGGCCCTGGGGAGCTGGGAAATCCCTTGGCAGAGAGTTAGAGAGATACAAACTGTACTTCGGTACAAAAGGGAACCCTTTTCACCCCTGTCTGCCTTCCAGCCACCTGAATTTGAATCGGAGGCTCTCAAAAGCTTCAGGAATTAAAAAGGCTGACTATTATAGCCAGGGTTCAGGACGTTTGGGGGATTACAAACCTATCGCCCTGCCCCAGTCTCCACTCATAGAGTCAGTGTTTGGGCTTAAACCTCAGGGAACCGCCTGGACCATTATTCCCGTTGCTGGTGGCCGCAGCTTCTGCTGACCAGGGTCCCATCGGGCAGAGCACGGTTCACACTGTGACTTCCATGGCTGGTGTCCGTAAGCTTGTCCAAGCGTGTCCAGGATCATCCACCTTGGCCATTTGGGGCTGCAGCAGAGAAACTGTAATTCTCTAGTAAGGACTCTGGTTACCTATTGCAGAGTTGTCGTCCCTCTCCCCTCCCCCCATCCTCAATACCTACACTCTAGCCATCCAAGCTAGCTGGCAATCTCTTAGCACACTCTGGGCTGACATGACCAAATCATCTTCAGCTTTAACTACTGCTAAGAAAGAGTTACCAGAAGTACACAATGGAGGGCTGAGGAGATAGATGGCCCAGTGCCCGTCTGCAAGCACCAGGCCTGGTGGGCTTGGCTTTGCTAGCCTGTAATCCCAGCCACTGGGAAGGCAGAAACAAGCCGATCCCAGGGCTTGCTGGCCAGCAGTCTAGTCAATAGGTGAACTCCAGGTTCAATGAGACCCCCGTCTCGAGAAATAAATAAAACTGAGAAGGGATGCGATAAAGAAGGCACCAGGCATTGACCTCTAGCCCCTGGTACCTCTCTCTCTCTCTCTCTCTCTAGCCCCTGGTACCTCTCTCTCTCTCTCTCTCTCTCTCTCTCTCTCACACACACACACACACACATACAGGCACACACACACACACACACATTAGAAAAACAGGATGGAGAAGTTCATTAATATTTGTATCCTCTTCTGTTTTGTGAAAGTCAGAATAAAGTGGCCCCAAGCCGTTCAGCTAGTTGACAGCAGAGCTCCAGCGAAAACTTGTGACCGCTCAGCCTTCCTGCAAAGCTCTGCCAGGCCTGTGAAGGCAGAACCAGAGCAGCTGCTGCCCTGAAGGTCCCAGAAAAAGTAAATAGGAAGCTGTTATTCGATGCTGTCTTGCACCAGAAGGTTGGTGTGATCCAAAGGAGCCCAAGGTTGATAAGAAGGTACAATTCTAGCATGGTTACCCGGAAGTCTCAAAGGTTCTCTCCACCACAGGGGCACTTCCTAGGTCCCCAAAGTGGGTATTGAGTGACTGTTGGATTGATTGTGAGGCTCCAAACTCAGGCACCCCCCCCCAAAAAAAAAACTCTGGCATCTTATCTGAAGTGGCTTGTGGCCCCTGGTGTCCAGGTGGCAGAGGAAGCCAAATTGCCAGTGTCGTTGCAACTGGATCGTTGTGACTCCTTTCTGGAGGACGCAGCATGACGTCCTATCTGGATGGTGGCCTGCTTGAAGGTGCAGAGAATCGTGGCTGATCCTTCTGTGGCTGACCATTCCCTCTGCGGGGCCAGAATCGCTCTTCTGGTTGATGTTAGGAATGTCTGGGGAGAAAGGAGGGGCGCTTAGGCAGCCTCGAATGAAGGTGTGATTGCCAGCTGAGATAACACCTGGAGTGCTTTGCCCCGGGGAGTTAGCTGAGCCTGTGCCTAGCCGCCTTAGCAGCCTGGTGCTTTGATTTGAGAGGCAGGACTAATGCTACAGAAAGCAGGGGGTCAATGCACCCCATGCAGGACATGGGCAGAGCAGCCCAGGGCCGGTCACAGATTCATTTCACTCAGTTAGGATACGTGGGTCCCTAGGCCAGCATTTAGAAAAGGGATGGGGGTGGCATGGAGGCGCCCCAGCATCCAGCTTGCATGGGGTGCAGTCATCTCACACACTCTGTTGTTGCCGAGATGCAGTGGAAATATAGCTACTGTGGTGTGACCCCCTTCCGAAGCCAGTGGGCTCCAGCCTCCTCCAGGGACCAGGGTGGATGGTTTTCAGAGCCGGTGGGCTTCCATTTACTCAGTCCTTTTAAAACTCTTGCTTGTTTGTTTTGCTTGCCTGTTTATTTTCGAGTCTCACTGTATAGCCCTAACCACCTCACTCTGTGGTGAGGCCCTCCAACTTGCAGTGATCCTCCTGCCTGCGCCCCAACACCACCTGTGTGTTCAGTCATTCCTTCACTCAGGGAATGCTTGTCGAGGGTGTCAGCGCGCGTAGACATCTCAACGAATGGTGATTCAGCTTCGGGTCTTCCGACATTGTGGCATAGAAACAATAGGCATTCACTGGAAACTCCTTCACGGGCTGCTGCTATGTGACACAACACTGCAGTGGTGCGGCAGTGCTCCCTGGCAGCCGCACTACCATGAGGGGACGCAGCCCGTACTACAGTGGGCAGTGTTGTTAATCTGTGACGTCAGGTAAGCTCCAACAATATGTATACTCAGTGTACTTTTTCTTTGCAGTATTTTTCAGTATATGGTGGGTTTCATGGAACATGGGGCCATTGTAAGTTGGCATCTGTAGACGCGAGGCACTGCCCTGAAGGAGCGCATCGTGGCGGGAAAGTGGACATGAGAGTTGATCTGCTACAGCCTGACATGCAGCGCGTCCTGACAGAGGAAACCCCCCCCGCCCCCCAGTCTGCAGATGTCCAAGCAGGTGTTTCTCTCACCTTGGGGCCTTGTTCTGCTTGTCAGCTTGGAATAGGAGCTTGATAGCCATCTGGAAACTTCAGCACTGAGGGGGGCGAGAGGGGCAAGCATGCGGTCTTCAGAAACGAAGGCACTGCTGATAGAAATGTTCTCATGCAGTTAGGACGGAAGCACGTAGTGTTTGGTGCCTCTCGGACCTGAATCACAGGTAAATGGTACAAGTCCCGACCCACGACAGGCTTTTGGTCAACTGGGTTAGCATTCCAGGAGAGGGCCTCTCGGGGTCATTTGAACACGGAAGACCCTTGTCTCCCTTGATCACCCTAATCCCCCTGGCCAGCCCAGCACCTGAAACATAGTGGTCAGTAGATAGGGTCAGTGTGTTACTGAATGAAAGTTTAAGGTGCAAATTCAGACTTCTCTTAGTTCCTGCTAGTCTGGGTCAGGATGAGAGAGCTGCAACCTGGGTGCCAGTCTTTCTCCTTCCACCGAGGAATCTGCCCAAGATTCTCTTGAACATTCCCTGCCATACCCCGGATCCCAAGTTCTTTCCTCTCCTTCCAGGAAGGGCATCGCCCCCCGTGTGAATAGCCATGTCAGGGCACTCCTCCACTGGACCAGTGTGTCAAGCAGAATGTAGGGCAGTGTGTGAAAGTAGGTCATGGTCAGGCTTCCGGCAAGAGCAGTGAGACCCTGCGCCTCCTTCCATTCCCCCCAGGCATTAGAAGCCCTCTGTGGAAAGCCAGATTGTTTGGGTTTCTTGTTTGCTCTGAAGTTCCTCAAATTAGTTCCTCAATTTCAGAACCAGTCACCAGTGACTACAATGAACTGGAAGCTTCCTCTCTGTCTTTGCTTCACCTCAGTGCAGGCCTGAAACCAGTCCCACCTATGAAAACCAGAGAGCAGGGCATTGGTTATAGAGTTCTGCAATTATCCACGGTCTAGGGAACAGCTACTTGCTACAAGTGTATCCAGAAGATTAAAAAGCAATTTGGTTTTCACAACCAAAATGTGGCATTTAATGATGACCTCAAGGCTCGGCAAGATCACCAAGTGCATTTTGAGTTATCAAAGAAACTGGTTTAACTAGGCTTAAAATCTCAGCACTCGGCAGTTTGGGGCAGGAAGATAGTGAGTTCAGGGCCAGTCTGAGCTACATAGCCAGACTTCAACTCAAACAGAACAGAACAAGGAAGCAAACAAAAATAAAAGAAGAAGAGAGGAAAGAATTGTATGGTCATGATTTAGTATCTTGATCTTTGGAATTTTTGGATATTCATGACGTATTCTGATTTATGTATATCAGTCACATTTGACATTCTTTTACATAGCAATATGTAAAATATCCATGCTGTTTATTGTATAAACAAAGAGCATGTGTACTCGTGTATATGTCACTACTCTTCCCTCTGTTATCTTGCTTCCCAACTCCATAGTGTCTCTGTGGATCGGAGATGTTCCCCATGGCATCCTTTCTACTTGGCGTCACCTTTCCCAAGGCCAAAAAAAAAAAAAGAAAGTTGAACTGAGAAAAATCACTGTAATACTTTCTGTTCAGGCGTTCTATGGCAGAGACCTACAGACAAGTACCAATGACCACGTGCATGATGTGGCTGGTGCTTAAGGCTTTGTACAAAGAATAGTAGATAGACTTAGGAGGCCCTGGGGCCAGTGCAATGGCTTAGCTGGTAAAGGGTCTTGCATTCACCCCAAGCCCAGTCCTCAGAGCCCGTGGTAGAAGGAGAGAACCACCGCCAGTCTCTATACGTGTGCTGCGGCAACTGTGCCTTCATGTGCACACACGCAGAAATAATAAATGAAAATTTAAAAAGTAAACGAGAAGCCCAAAACCAGACTTTGTAAAAGGAATGGCACATTTGAACTTTGTTGCGAACCTGGTCCTCATGGCCTGGCCAAGGAACGCGGCCGCACCAGGCCAGCTTGGAGTCCTTCCCTCCAACCTGGTTCTGTAACAGGCTGTGTGCTCAGGCTGCTCATGGAGATGCTCCTCTTGGGCTTCTCGCTGACGGAGCTCTGGCAGCTTCTGTGTTTGGGTCCCAGTTTTGAAAGTAAGTTCATTAGCATGGGGATTCAGTGTCGTGGCTAAAAGACATAAAAGTCCCATGTGCAAATCCTGCTGCTGCACTTCTCCACAGTGTGGCCTCAGGTGGATTCTTGACCTACAGAGCTTCAGTTTCTTTCTCCCTGTAAAGGATACAGCAGCCAGGCACAGTGGCACACACCTATAATTTGAGGCCAGCCTGGGATACATGTCGAGACCCCGTCTCAAATAAGTGAATAAATCGATAAAAATGAAGGCATAAGCTTAGGGCCTTGCTCACAAACTTGTAATGATTTAAGAAATGGTGCGTACGTTGTGTAATACACAACCACCAATGATGGCTGCCATCATTCATTGTGTGAGTGTTATTGGTGTATAATTATGTATATGCAAATGGAGCAAGTGTTGAAAACCCAAAAGTAACGGCACAACTCCTTTAAGCTCTGTTGTCGAGGAGTCTGGGATCTCAGCTCACCATGCGTCACCCGTTTCCTGCTGAGACATTGCTAGTAGAATCAGAAGCCAGATGGGGGGCGCCGCAGGGGTCTTCAGAGCCTGCAGCAGGGGTGGTCCTCAGCTTGCTGACACTCACCCTTGCCCTCTGCCCTCAGGACTTTCTCCTCCTTTGCCAGTGTCAGTCTCAGGCTTTCTGGCTGATGGCAGGGCGGCGGGTTAGAGGCTGAGGCAGTGGCCGTCAGTATGGGCTCCGCATAGCAAGAACTTTCACACAGCGTGGACTTCCACTCAGGGAAAAGGCTGCTGGGGTGTGTCAACTGCCGTCTCTCTAGACCCCGTTGACACAGGGTGCCTACTGCCTGCCAGGCACTGAATTATATGAAATAAGCATTGTTTCCTGCAGTTCATCATCTAGAAAATACGTTATTTGTCTGTGGATGCCTCTTTCACAGATGAGACCCCAAATCTCAGATTTAAGGAACTGCCGCTGGCCACACAACAGAGTACGGAAGGACTGTGATCTGCACTTGGCTCTTTCACAGTGTTCTTCGGCTGAGGATATTTTCCATCATTAATAAGTGATTTGTTGGGACAAAGTACCTCTAAGGGCCCTTCTGATCCTCAGATCAGCTTGGGACTTCTTTATCGTTTAAGTAAATATATAATGGACGATGAATAATCCATGTATCCATTTTCTCCCCAGTTGGATTGGATAAGGATAGTATCTTTAGCAAATAACTAGTGTGTGGAGGAGCCACTTACTGCCTACTTCTCTGATAAGAGAAAAGAAGAAAAGAAAGAGCCCATTAACAAATGTTCGCCTCTCTAGTCCCAGGAATTTACCACTTAGTGTGACTCATCTGGGCAAAACTGTAAACAAGGATATGCTTTCCAGTATTATTCCCAAGTGAAAAAATGGGAAACAAGGCCTATCCACAGAAGAATAGGTGAATAAATGCGGTCACGTTTGTACCATGGAATCTTTTAAAAAAGACCTGTATTTGCATATACGTGTGTGTGTGTGTGTGTGTGTGTGAGAGAGAGAGAGAGAGAGAGAAGATGCATGTGTGCCATGCTGCATGTGTAGAGGTCAGAAGGTGACTTCAGAAATCAGTTCTGTCCTTTCACTACGTGGCTCCAGGGGTCTAATTCAGGCCATCAGTTTTAGGCACAGGTGCATTTACCTGCTGAGCCATCTCACCAGCCCCTGTACCACAGAATCTTATGGAGCCATTAAAAAGAATAAAATAGATCCCCCCATGCTGAAATGCAAGTATCCACAATTAAGTAGAAGGTGCAATTTGTGGAGTAATGTGTTTATCTAAACTATGCGTGTGTGTGTTCAGTAATGGAATAAAGGGTTCTTACGTGGCACGTAGGAGAGAATGCTCTAGGAATTGTTTTATGGTGGTTTTTTTTTTTTTTTTCTGAAGCTAGAGTTAAGGGGTAGGAAGGGGGCTAGTTGAGGCAAGGTCTCAATATGTAATCCATGCTGGCTTTAATCAGATTCACAACTCTCTGCCTCACCATTCCAAGTACTGAGATTGCAAAGTGCTAAGATTATAGGTATATTCCACTGGCACCAGAGTACTTACGGTATAAGTTTTTTAAATGAATAAGTACTTTGTTCTTTAAAAAATAATCAAAGATTTTTTAAGACAATAGAATCAGAGATGATATATAAGGAAGGTAAGAAGCTAGCCAGAAAGCGTGCCCCTGCCCCTTGGGTCTCCTGGACTGGGAGAGCCCTCCGGCCCCACCCTGTGCATAAGCAGTGGATGAGGAGCCAGCGGTTTTTCTCAGTTCTCATTCTGCCATATTTCCCAGTCTTTCTGGGGCCGCCCAGGCTTAAGGACATCCCTGACCCCCAACAGGACTGTGATCTGTGACATTGCATGCATTGGTCTTTGGAAGGTTGTGGGGAAGCTCTAGGAAGCAGTGGCCATCCCCTGCTTAGAGACCCAACCTGTGAAACTCGCTGTCCCCAGGGAGGACATAGAAGGACTGAAGTGAAGTGGGACAGGAGGGGCCGCCTGAGTAGCCCAGTGGCTAGGGTTCTAGCATACAGTGCAGGCACTGTACTGTATTTGTATGTATTTGGGGTTATCCTGAATTTATCAAGTCTCACTTCCAGACATCCCCACATGCCTCTTCAATTCTAGCCAAGACTGACAGAGCTTTCCGAGTTATAGATTGTTTTCGTTATGATGTACACTGCAGAAAACATCTTTGGAGAGACAGCAAGAAGCGATAATGGGGATCCCACCAGGAGAAATGCTGGAAGGGTGGGAAGATCTATTTTATGGTTTATCCTTTCTGATTTTTCTTGATCATTTGAAAACATTATAAAAAAAAAAAAAGAAAAGTAATAACTGGTAAAATAGGGAAAATTTTATCATGAAAGTATAAAATACACAAAAATATAAACTCACCAAAAGAGAAGCTTTGCTGTGTCTGCTAGGTGCCTGCAGTTTTGTTTCGTTTCGTTTTGTTTTAAGACAGGGTCTGAGTATCAGTTTTTGTAAACATTAATACTTTAGAGACGGGTGCTAATCAGGATCATGGTTTACGTATAATTCTATATCCTTTTTCTTAGCTTTGTGTCTTGTCAGATTGCTTCATGTTGCTAAGATTTGTTTGTAAACATCTTAATGGATATGCTATGATTTTAACTTAACAGCTATTTCCTCTGTAACTGATTTCATCCTTTATTATTGTAGAAATAATCTAAACCTCTTCAACTGTGCACCCTTTTCTGTTTCTATTTGCTCTGTGTCTAGGTTGCCGTTTGGCGAGTCACACACATGGCGAGTGGCTGTTGTCTCTTGATTACAGTGGGTGGGCAGAATAGGAGGCAGAAGGCCAATGAAATGTCTCGAGGGTAAAGGTGCCTTGAGTGCAAACCTGGAGACCCGAGTTTGTTCCCCAGTGATGGAAAGAACTGAGCTCGGAAAGTTATGCTTTGACCTCCTGGCACGTGCCATGGCTCACGCCCACCTGCGTGCATGAGCTTCCTCCCAAATAGTTTTGGAAAAAGAGAGAGTTATTGGGAGAGGCTTCTCAGGAGCAGGTTAGCCCTGGAGGACCAGCACGGAGTGGGCGTGGCAGCCCCACGGGAAAGTGGTCCGCCGGGAGTCCTCCTGCAGAGCTGAGTAGGCGGTGGGTTTTGTAGAGATCAGACCCGCTAGAGCCAGGCCCTGTGCGTAGGGAAACCGTGGTCAGATAGAGTGTAGACCACAGACTTGGGCCTGGGCCCACGACCAGCTCCGAGCCAACAGATGCCTCTGAGGTTGTCTAAAGGACATGGCATTTCAGAGTTCAGCTCAGCGGGAACGGGCAGAGGTTAGAGAGAAGCTGGAAGTGGCTAAGACCTGGGCCAAAAGAATATATGTGGAGCGACAGCCCTTAGCATCCCAAGGGCCCTTGTAGGCGGCCAGTGTGTCCGCGGGCCTAGGGCCAGCCAGCTCTGCCGGCATGCGGTGGGGACTGGAAGTTTTATCCCTGGAATATGATTTACCTACTAATGGAATCCCTGCAGAATTCGCAGGGAGACTGAGTAGTTGTGGACCTGGGTGTTTCATAGTCTCACATACATTGATTCGCTCTGTAAGGCTTTAATGACGAGTGAACTTCACATGTCATACTCTCCTGAATGGGAAATGCACAGCAGAAATTGTCCTTCAGGGAAACAGGCTTCAAGCTGACCAGGGGGCAGCTTCCAGAGTCCTTTAACTTAGTTTCACACGGAGTGCTCACGCGCTGGCCCCAGGGTCACCCCTTCTTCCTTCCCGTTGATCAGTCCCTCCATCTCCCACCCTGTAGTGGGAGGGACAAGACTCGAGCAAGCCTCCCGGAGCCTGCAGCCTGCGCCAGTGACGGGGTTCTCCACGTAAGGCATCCCACGTCTGTCCTTTCCCTGCAGGTTCCTCATCGGGGGCTCTGCCCCCTAAGAACGTGAAAGAATGCAGAGTTAATACCCCCTCGCTCTACTGAAAACTAAGCTCTAACATCTCCCCAAGAGGACCAGCTCCATTTCCATGATTTGAAACCTCGAGTCTCAGCTGCTGAAGCTGTGTGACTCCACTTGACCCACCTTTGGGCCTCAGCTTTGCTGACCCTCTTCTACCCTCCCACCTCCAGCACCCTCGTGTTCAGGCATGCGTGCATGCATACACGTGTGGGGAGGAGGGCTTATTCCCGAGGGTTGTCCACTTTTTTATTTTATTGATTTAATGTGTGCTTTGTGTGTGTCAGAGGGCACTGTGAACAACCCTTCCATGCTTCTTTATTGTTAGATGTTAATGATTTAAAAGTAATTTTCACATACAATTAAGTTGACCAATGTCAGTCAATTCGAATCAGCTCTTGTGCCTACCATTGTCTCTTGCATCCAAGAAACATCCCTTTTCTTTTCTCTGGTTTCCTTTTCTTCTTTCCAAAAGATTTCCTTTGGTAAATCTTGGTGAAGACAGTAATGCCAGAAGGCTTGCTTTTTGTGTAGTGTGCATTGTGTGTGGATTTCTTTTAGAGAGGAAAGTGAACTACTGCTCTATGAAACTAACCAATTTAAAAATTAGAATACTCCAGTAGCAGCACTGGTGTGACTGGTGAGGAGTCTGACTTGTCTGTTGCTGATTCAGCACATAACAATGGGGATCCCCCACCCCATTTTTAGTTCTTGTGCTTCCTGCCTACAGGCCCTGAGAAATTACTGCCAACAGTAAGTAGGCGGATCCTAGGAATAAAATAAGGGTGATAGTCTGTGGCTACTTAATGCTGCTCAGTTCCTGGATTTCCAAGTGTCTTTGTCGGGGAGATCCTTGCGTGCCAGGGGAGTAAGCCAAGTGTCTCTTCATTCGAGGGTTAACCTCGTTTCAGATGCTCTGGGTGAGTAAAATCAGGCTCATTCCTTCTGGCAGGTGACTTACCACCCTGAGCCTGACATAGGGCAGCCTTGCAGGGTGAGTGTGCGGTGCCCCCGCCTTGCCCATGAAGCCCTAACAGGGTGCCTCCCACACTAAGAGATACGTGAGTGGTACTGGCTGTTACAGCGCCAGGCACTCGGGGAACACTGTTGATTTATGGGAGACCGCCATGAACAGCCTCCGCTGAAGAGGAAGGTCTGAAAGGCGAGGGCAAATCTGAGCAGACGTGATCTGGAAGAAGGAGGTTTTTCCCACCGAAAGGAGGGAGTGAGCACAGGAGCTGGGTGGTCTGCCAGCGGCAGTCTGGTTAGAAAGCACAGTGTGGGGAGCTAGAGATGTACATGGCCAGGCCGACTCCCTCTCCCTGTCCCTGCGTGGACCCTCATTTTCGAAAGGCTTCATGAAGCTCACCCGCCGGAGCCTGATGGCCAGGCAGAGGCTAAAAGAGGAAGCAGCAGGATCACATTAGTTTTCGACCAATAGCTTATTAAGGAAGTTGAGTCATTCTACTTCTGCTATTTATCCCTCTGGGCATTCAGAGAAGGACACGTTCTTATTTCTAGATGAAATGGTTTGAGAGAAAACCTTGGCTCTGGCCCTCTGGACATTTTTTGAGACGGCCGGAAAGATAGAGATTTTTGTTTGTTTGTGGGAGAAGGACCAACAGGACTCAAGTGTGGAATGATGTTTAGGTGAAGCTGCAGGCGCCATGGTTGTGCGATTCGAAGACAGCGTAGAAGTCCCTGCTGCTCCATGGTGGGCTTTCTCAGCGAAGGGAGGAGCAGCGACCACCATCCGTTCAGCATCTTCTGGCCAGCCCAGCTGCTTGGCACTTGGCGCGCTCGCCCTCCCTGGGCTCTCGGAACAGCCCTGAGGAAGCCGGGGGCAGTCAGACAACCTGTTCAAGGTGAACACAGCCAGGAGCCAAGTCCAGCCCCCCTCTTCTGGCTGGGGAACTTCAGGAACGCTGCTCCCACAGCCACAGAACAGATGCCTGGTGCTAGGAGCTCAGTAACTGTTGCCATTATTGTGAGTTGGAGTCACCCGGCCCTTAAAAACTCCTCACCAGCCTGGTGTGTTCTGGAAGCCGGAAGGGCTCTTAGCTTCCTGGGACCCCTGGTTTCCAAACTCTCCTTGCTGGGCACAGGGGGCTGGCCAGGCAGAGCTCTTACCACCTCTGTTAGACAGAGCAACTGTTTCTGTTGTGGGTTACATGCCAATTACATGCTTCTGGCTTTCACATATTGATAGGTTGAAATATGATTTTAGTTGATAAAAATGACCCTGCTTTTTTTTTTCCCCTCCAAGGTTAGAGCCCGTAGCTTCTCGTTCCCAGTCTGGTATTTTCAGAATAGTATACTTACTAAAAGAGGGAACTGAAATATGCTACATTTTAAAAATGGTTATCTTACCCCCCCCAAGATCAACACTGAAAAGATTACTTTTCTACCTTCTAGTTAGTCAAAACCATAGTTAGCTCGTTCAATCCCTCACTTCTGTTCCCAAATCCTATGAACAGGTTTCATAGCCTTAACCCAACTCCATCCAGAACTTGGTACCATGTAGACATGTTTTCCATCCGCGCCGTCCAGTATAGCAGCTAGTGTAGCACAAGCACTGAGATTTCAACTTTATAGTGTTTGGTTGCAACCAAATGCACATAGCCACATGTTGCAGGTGCCTCCATTTTGGATAGTGCCTTAGAGTGCAGAGAAGTCAATGGAAGGCCCCAGGTCCCTTGGTATCAGATTCATCCAAAAAGCTTGTCAAAAATACAGAGTCCTGCCACACATGGCAGCGCATAGTAGTTTACTCAGGAGGTTAATGCAGGATTACAGGTTTTAAGGCCAATGTTGACCCCATCTTAAAATGTTTTTACATATGTATGTGTTTGTTTGTTTGTTTAATTTATTTATTTTTATTTGAGAGAGAGAGATGCATACATGCACTGTCTGGGCTCCTGGAGAATGAACTCAGGTTGGTGGGTTTGCAAGCAAGTACCTTACTCACTGAGCTGTCTCGCCGATCCAAAATGCTTTCAAAAAAAGGGCTGAACAGATAGGTTAAGCCTTGAGGTTAAGTCTTTGCCTCCCAAACTGAAGAACCGGAGTTCGGATCCCTGAAATCAAAAAATGCCAGAAAGAAATAGCATTTTAGGCCCTGGAAGGAGAAATCTAGGATGATTCCTAAAGTCACCTTTGGGCCTCCACGGGCACACATAATGCCCTCACACACACACACACACACACACACACACACACTCACTCACTCAGTCAGGTGCATGACAAAAAAAAGACTAGAGATGTACCTCAGCAGCAGTGGTAGAGCACTGTGCCACCAAACAAATAAACAACCCATATTCTGGGCCGGATGCCCAACCACTCTGATTCAGTACATCTGGGATAAGTGCATGTCTTAGTTTCATGTTCCGTTGCTGTAATGAATCCATGACCCAAACAAGTTAGGAGAACCAGGGGATTTTTACCAGTTTATGGTTTCAGGTTACAACGATCATGATAACAGAAGTCACACCATCAGGAGCAAGAGCGAGGGCCGAGGGCCAGAGCATACCTTCTAGTTTGCCTGTCCACCAAATTACAACCAGTTGTCTCTCTTTCTTATCCGCTTGCCTGAGGATTAGTCCCATCACTTTGGGGTAGATCTGCCCATCTCAATTAGATAATTTCCTTACAGATTTGCTTGAGGGCAAAGCTCAAACCTTGACTAAATGATCTTTTTAGGTGTGCCTGAAGGGCTGGTTCTGAGTTGTCGGGTTGACACCTGAGAATGATGCCACAGGTGCATCTTAAGAATCTGTGTGGCAGTTGTGACTCACATGTAGGTTGGAAGCCCTTGCATTTGAGAGCTTTTTAGGGTAGAAGAGCAGTGACGTAGAACCCTTGTCCTGATCTCCTGGGCGTGACAGACCCTTGTGCGATGCTGTGAATGCTACAGATTCCTTCCATAGAAAAACACAAATCGCCCGTCACCTCTGGGGCTCACAGACCTCCTTGAACCCAGACCAAGAACTATTCTTACAGACGTTGATCCAATAGCACCCTGGTCGTTTGTGCCCCGGGGTCGTGGAGGCAGCAGCGTGCCTGGAAGGATGGTGTGTGCAGCCTTCCCTGTCTCTGTTTCTGTGGGCTCTGGTGTGCGGCTCTTGCCTCTGCGGTCATCCTTGGCTGCAGTTCAGTGCAGACAGCAAGAGGTCGAGTGCGTGGATTGTGGCTGAGTAATCAAGCAAGGTCTTGACCTCCCTGGAAAGGCTCCTAAGTTAGTGTCCACTCCCACATGCCGCAGGGAGAGACGGGGCAGAGCTTCAGTTTGTGAGCTGGGGAGACAAACCAGCACCCAAAGCCCAGGGCTGGATTAATACTGATCCCTGAATTTAGTGGACTAGACCCACAGAGAAGTGAGGAGCGAGTCAGGAAGCAAGCTGTGCGTACATGCGGGAGAGCTGCCATCGGGCCAAAGTGTCCCTGAGATCTCGCAGCCTTTTGAACTTGGAAGCGGTCGGGGAGGGCCTGAGTCATGGTCACGTGGCACAGGAAAGCCAGCCACAGGCGGAGCCGCTGGCCGTGACTCTCTGTCCCTGTGAGGGGGAGGGTCAGCCTGTCTCCCCTGTACCCTCCTTAGGTCCCGCTGCCATCTGCTGGGTCAGCTTCTCAGTAGTGTCCTTTCACTCTGCCTGCCAGGTTGCAGATGAGTCACCCCTGCACACAGGAGGTCCTCGACCTCACTTCTCCCTGGGCAGAGGGGTCTGGCATGTGTAGAGGAGGATCAGGCCCCTGGCCTGCTGCCCAGCTAGTCACCCTGATGAAAGCACAGGTGCTGGCTGGAGCAGCGCGCCGTGGCCTCTAGAGGAGCTGTGGCTCAGGACGAACTTTCTAGAACACTTGAGGCAGGGCATTGGAGCTGGGAAACCAGGCACCCCCTCCACCTCCTCTTCCTCATTCATCAGCTGGGTGCTTTGTCCCTGGTGTTGAGGACGCTTTGTCTCTGAGGGTCTGCTGAAGCCACTTGGTCCTTTGGTCCCCTTGCTCAGCCAATGTGGATGATCTTGATTTTGTCCTACCGTGTTGGATTCTCTTTGTTGTAGAGTCTGCTGTGGGCCTTAAGTCAGTTTCTTTCTGCAGATGGGATGGTATATAGGGAGATGGGAAAAACATGGTTCCGAGCAGAACAGCCTGTCTTGGAGGCCTTGTGCCTAGTTGGAAGTCTTGAGTTCCCCTCGGACTTAGGATGATTCCATATCCTAATTCTTTAATCCTCCAATCTCATCCCTCCTCCTTTTCCCATTACAGCACTCTTCCCTGCTAGTCTTCCTCTTATTTTCATGCCCCTTGGACTTCTTAAGGTGACAAGTCACATCTAACCTCCAGAACCAGGCACCCCTGCTGGAGTCTGGAGCTGCCCTGAGTTCAGCGCTAACAGCCGAGATGCAAAGAACAAGGAACCGAGCCCAACAAGCCCCACGCCACTCCTGCTCGGGCCTTCCTAGTTGTTGGGGTGGGAAAGGTGAGTGGGGCAGGCTCCCTAGGAAGGAGGCTTGGGCCCCCGTACTGCTCAGCCCCTCCACTATGTCACTTCTACACCTGACTGGGCAAAAAGCCAAAGGCCTTAAAGCTGTGGCTTCATGCGGTCTGCATTTCTGCCCCAAGAGCAAATAGGCGTGCTCCAGGTTCAATGGTGTGACAGCGGGGAAGACCAGCCCGCCAGCCAGAGCAATTATTATAAAGCCATCTGCATTTGGGACTTCGAAGTTTGTATTAAAGCAAGTCACGCCCTGCTTGTTAAAAAAAAAAAAAAAAATCTCTGGCTTGGGGCTGGGAAGGTGGCTCAGTGGTTAAGTGCTTGCCACAAAAGCAAGGCCCAGAGCTCAGCTCTCCAGAGCCCCTGTAAAATGCTAGGTGGGTATGACAGCTTGCCTGCCTTAGAAGGCAGAAGGACAATCAAAGATGATTCTCTGTCAGTTTGGAGCCTCCACCACACATGTGCATGCTTCCTCACATGCACAAGAAGGGGGGAGTCGTCGTAGCTCTCGTGTCTAGCATGCTCAGGGTCCATCATCACACACACAAAGAAAGTCCCTGTCTTTACAAATGTTCCAAACGGTGGCAGTCTCAGATTAGGGACCGCTGTAGTGTGCGTGCTGGTGGGGGGCCTGAGAAGGCTCAGGACTGGAGGTGGTATTTTGTGCTTTCTGTTGAGGTTTCTAGAGATACTTGTCAGTATTCACGTCCCCGGTGTAAATGCCACTTCTACCATCGCCTGAAAGGAAAAGTGATACCTAAGATTTGCAGCAAATGAGTTCGGACATTTGAGAAGGAAACACTCACGTCAGTCCCTTCTGGAGAGCCACATGCAGTTGCATCATGGGAAAGGAATTGTAAGTTCTGTACATACACATTTATATAGTCATTCACTGCCTGACAGCATTTTGATCAGTAACAGACAGCATGTATGACTGACCATTAAGACTATGTAGCCTAAGGGTGATATAATATGCTTTATGTGAAGTCAGCTAATGACACGTTTCTCAGAAAGTGTTCCCATCATTACACACACACACACACACACACACACACACACACACACACATCTGCTAAGAACAAAACAGCACGAGGACAGCTCAGTAAAGATGCTTTCTCTCTGTCTCTCTCTCTCTGTCTCTCAGATGTCTCTCTCTCTCTCTCTGTCTTTCTCTCCCTCCTTTTTAATGTTTTATTTATTAGGCAGGAAGAGAGAGCGCGTACATCCACGCCGTGGAGCACGGGTGGAGCTCAGGGACAGCTCTAGGAAGTCAGTTCTTTCTGTCCATCATGGGGGCATCTGAGGATCGACTCAGGTTTCCAGGTTTGTGAGCAAGAGCCTTAAACTGCTGGATTGTCTTGCTGACCCCAATAAGTACGTTTCAACAATAACCTTGATCTTGATTTTCTTCATGAGAGGAAAAGCCACTGGGGCGATGTAGACATGTTTTTTTATGGAGGCAGAATGTGCATGGGGTCGGCAACATGGTGGTCTGGGCGGGTGGGATTCACCACCTATCCTGGGGGAGCAAAACTGCCAAACAGTAGGAAGAGGTTGGGCACGGTAAAGGCAAGAAGTGAGCAGCCCCAACATTCCCATCAGTGTTGTCGGGGGGGGGGGGTTGGGCTGTATGTAGTTCTTTTTAAAAACGGTTATTTATTTAAGTAAGAGATTTAAGAAAACACTTGTGTGTCGTGGCATGCGTGTAAAGCTCAGAGCACAACTTTTGAAAGTCAGCCCTCTCCTCCCCATGTGGGCTTCCGGGGATTGAACTCTGGTCTCAGGTTTGCTACGAGACACCTTTTACCTGCTGTACCATCTTGCCAGATCTGGAATCCTTTTGTTATTGTTTTGGTTTGCTTTGCTTTGCTTTGTTTTTCAAGTTCATGTTTTTTAAACAATTTCATACGTATTTATGATGTATTTTGATCACATTCACTCCATTACTTCTTATCTCTCTCCCACTCTTGCTAGACCCCTTCTTCCCAACAGGTCCCCTTCCTATTTTCATGCCTCATGTGAGAGAGAGAGAGAGAGAGAGAGAGTTTAATTAGGATTACTTTCATGAGCATAGATGGGTTGACTAGAGTGTGGGCCACTTACGAACATCTACACCGCTGAAAGAAATGACTCTCTACCTCACGAAGGCCCAGCACGAAAGTCCATTATACTAGAATGTGGGTGCATTTATCCGTGGAACATGGGTAGATGTTAAGAGCTTGGCTTTTGTCCCACAAAAGGTTGCTTGGATGATGAGCACGGACAGCATGAAAAGCCAGGGACCATTTGTCTGCTCTGTGCCCACCACACAAGGTCTGGGACTCACAGTAGCCTGCTCTGTGTTTGCTCCCTCAGGGCAAGCGTGAGCCTGGGAGATGGCAGTGATGGAAGTGGCCTGCCCTGGCGCCCCTGGCTCAGCCGTCAGCCAGCAGAAGGAGCTCGCCAAAGCCAAGGAGAAGACGCACTCGCTGGGGAAGAAGCAGAGCTGCGTCTACAAGCTTGAGGCTGTGGAGAAGAGCCCCGTGTTCTGCGGGAAGTGGGAGATCCTGAATGACGTGATTACCAAAGGCACAGCCAAGGAGGGTTCCGAGGCCGGCCCGGCCGCCATCTCCATCATCGCCCAGGCTGAGTGTAAGGACCTGAGGTTGCTGCGAGCAGGAGATCAGGGAGAGGGGGCAAGGGAGAGGGGGCAAGGGAGTGGGTCTGCCGGTCAGTGGCTGGTGACGGAAGCCAACCTTGGAATATCCTGTGGAAAAGACCACTCTGTGTGAGTCTCACACAGAAGCCTAAACCTTATGAAGTGGGAGCCATAAAAGTACCAAGGAGGAGACACAGCACATGTAGACTGTGCCATTGTGACCAGAGCAAGGGACAAGCCAAGAGGCCAAGGCCCATTCAGCTGACCCTAAACCACCTGCTGTGACAGCCACAGCACCAACTGTCTAGCCTGAAAAATCTCTTGGGCTGGAACCTAGAGACCCCAGGGCTGCTGGCATGGTGGCTTCCTCCCTCCTCCCCCACCCACCCACATCCTCCATTTTACCTCCCCCAGCCTTCTGGTTGAACTTTAAGGAGAGGTGAGAAAAATTAAAATGAAGTGAACGAGCACAGGCGCATAAATACGCATAAAGTCATGTTTATGGAGGGGTCTCTGTGTCCCCGGCACTGTGTAGATTATTCTCGAACGCTTCATGGTGAGGCGAGCAGGCTCCCTGTGATCTGCATCTTACGAACCATCACCCCGGCCCTTGAAGCAAAGCTGCAGGGAGACCCCATGACAGACAAGGTGGTGACTGGTAGATGAGCTGCCAGAGGAATGAGGGGGGAAGGAGCGACCTGGGGGGCTGTCTGTAAAGTGACTTTCTCCTACTGCTGAGTTCCTCTTCCTTCTCTTCCCTCTGCTAATCCAACCCCTTTCCTTGATTTAAAGGTGAGAATAGCCAAGAGTTCAGCCCTACATACTCAGAACGCATTTTCATCGCAGGGTCACAGCAGTACAGGTAAGAAGGGGAGCTGGAGTGGGACGAGGGACTCTGACCCCGTGTCCACCTTCCAGCCGTCTGCCTGGGCAGCTCCTGCCAGGCCCAGGCTGCAGGCTTCAGCACCTGGATCTGCTCCTGGCAGCCGCCCAACTTCCCTGGCCCGGCCGTGCTCTTGGCCAAGTCAGCTTTCCACAAGCTGCCCCTGGATCCCATCAGCTTGACATTTTATTTTTGTTCTTCTCTGAGACCTTGACGCACCCCTGTTTTCCCAGCAACAGGGAGGGTGCCAGAAACCGCAGCCTCTTCCCTGTGCAGCCTCTTGCCCTGTCTACAGGGGAGACGGGGGTCTCAACTCTTTTGAGACATAATGAGCAGGCAGGAGTGTCGTAGAAACTGGGGAGACATTGACTTGAGCCTCTCAGTGGCCCATGGAAGGAGCTGGGACCAGGCTCAGTCTGCCCCCAGGTTCCCTCCCCGCAAAGATGTGGTTTCCTAGAAACAGTTCCCTCCTCCCACCAGGCAGATGGACTTTTATCATCAGCATTTGGAAACGGCTAGCAATGGAAAGATCTGAGGCCTGAGTGGGAGGTTTGAGTGATCCTTATGTTGCCTTGGGGGTTTCTGATGGGTCCTCTTCTTTCCATTGCCTGAGAGAAACCCCAGCTGTTTTGCAGCAGCAAAACTTCCTACAGACAGAAGTTCCGTCTGGCAGCTCTCTGTGCTCCTCTGGAAGCCAGGTAGTTAGAGGCAGAAATGGCAGACGCCCTTGCTGCTCCTCAGCTGAGAGGCATGGCCCCTCCAGGGCAGCAGGAGACCCAAGGTGCTGCCACCCGCAGGAGACAGCTGAGCGTGTGCCCCACCCGTGGGAACAGGCCCCGCCGAGGGTCAGGCACTGAGGAAAACCTTTTAAAGGATCTATCTTGCCCCCATGGGACAGAAAGGACTATACGATTTCATAAATGAGAGAATCTGGCATTCCTTGGAGATGGGAACTTGCTTGTGATACACAAGTGCAGTCGTATCACAGAATGATATTTTGGTGAACAACACGTAACACGTATAATAATGGAACTGTAGTAGTATGTCACGGAGCAACATACAGTTGTCTTCATTTGTGTTAATGAGCTTGGTGATACTCACACAAGTCCACCTAATGGGGCACGTCTCACATGTGTCCCTGTCATTTAGCAACATGTAACTGGAATAACAAAGCCAGGGTTTGCATTCACATAGACTTATCTGAGCCATTTCCTCTGCCTGCTTCCTGCGTGTAGAATGTGAGTCTGCCCTTTCTTTGACAGCCAGTCTGAGAGCCTCGATCAAATCCCCAACAATGTGGCCCATTCGACCGAGGGCAAAATGGCTCGTGTGTATCGGAAGGGAAAACATCGCAGCAAAGCCAGGAAGAAACGGAAGAAGAAGGGCTCCAAGTCCCTGGCCCATGCAGGAGTGGCCGTGGCCAAGCCCCTGCCCAGGACCCCTGAGCAGGAGAGCTGCACAATCCCAGTGCAGGTGGGACCCACCACCCACCCACCGCGGGGCTTTTGGAATGGCATCTGTGGCCGCCCTGTGCCTGACACCGTGTTTTCCCTGCAGGAAGATAAGTCTCCACTAGGTGCCCTCTATGCCAGAAACATCCCCCAGTTCACCAAGCCTCTGAAGGAACCAGGCCTTGACCACCTCCGCTTCAAGAATCAAGGCGAGGAGCCGCGGCCAGCACTGCCTCGGCCTGAGCTCCACAAACTGATCAGCCCCTTGCAATGTCTGAACCACGTCTGGAAGCTCCACCACCCCCAGGACATAGGCCCCCTGCCCCATTCCACTCACCCCTTCCCCTACAACAGACTGCCCCATCCCTTCCCCTTCCACCCTCTGCAGCCTTGGAAACCTCACCCGCTGGAGTCCTTCTTGGACAAACTGGCCAGCGTAGGTGGCCGGCAGCCCCTGCCTGCCCCACACCTGAGCAAACTGACCTGTAGAGACAGTGGGAAGCCCCTGCCCAGCCCACACCTGGAGCCCGCCTACCTATCTCGTGGTGCCCGTGTGAAGTTTCCTGCAGAAGAATACCTGGTGCATGCGCTGCAAGGCAGCGTGAGCTCAGGCCAGGCCCACAGCCTGGCCAGCCTGGCCAAGACCTGGTCTGCAGGTGGCTCCAGGTCCCCGAAGCTCAGCCCTGAAACTGAGGACAATGAGGGGGTCCTGCTCACTGAGGTAAGGGATCCCCTGAGCCCCTGTGTGTAATACCTCACTGTCACCTCCCTGGCCACAAACCACTCCCGGTTGGGTCACTCCAGCCCAGCAGACCCTGGGCAGTGGTTCCCTCCCAGTCACTTGCACCCATGGGAACAAATCAAAGAACAGCCAAGTACTCTGGGGAGTGTGTCCGTCTGCTGTGTTACAATGACAAATTGCTAAAATAATGAACTTGAAAAGAGGCTTATTTCAACTGACGGCTGCAGCCCCTGAGCACCCAGGCTCGCTGCTTTGCCCCAGGCATCATGGCTGAGCATGTAATGGAGGGGACTTAATTCACTGCTTCACAGGTGGAAAGCAGAGAGAAGAGAAAGAAGTTCCATCCACAATGACCCAGCTTCCTCCCATTAGGTCCCACTTCTCCGTGCCCACCCAGAGATGACCAAGCCTTTTACACGTGGGCTTTTTCAGACACTTAAGACCCAGTGTCTCATTCTCCGCAGCCTTTCTAGCTGTCTCTGTTTTGCATTCTTCCCTTCAGTTTCATTATTGCCAAGCTGTGTGTGTTGTATGATTGCGTCCTGGAGAACAGGGACGAACGAATAGCAACCTGACCTGATAGGAAGGAGAAGACGTGGCCCATTCCCCTCTCTCCTTCCCAGTTTTACTTTCTGCATTTATTCCATTCATTTTTAGCCCTGTGCTTTACCTACCCTCCATCTCGCCTCCCTTTCTACTACCTTCTAGCTACTGAGCTACAGTTTTTCACTAATCAAGGCTATTGACAATTCTGTATCTGTCCCACAATCCCACACCTAAGAGATTTCCATCACAGGTATAAGCCATCCCCCACCCGAACCCCCAGGCAGCCTGAAATGATGGCCTTTGCCCCCGCTTACTCTGGCCTGTCCTCTGCAGAGCCTGGTGGTGTCTTTACATGTGACCATTCAGCCCCCATGACTCCTTCAAGGGCCACCAGCCAGAGACCTTCCCTGTTGTAGCCCTTCCTCTCTCTGCACCCCGGCCTCTGAGATTGGTCCCTCTCTCCCCTCCTGTCGACCCCAGAAACTTAAGCCAGTGGACTACGAGTACCGGGAAGAGGCTCACTGGGCGGCACACCAGCCCCGCCTGGGCAGAGGCTCCTTCGGAGAGGTCCACAGGATGGAGGATAAGCAGACGGGCTTTCAGTGTGCTGTCAAAAAGGTATGTCAAAAAATGGTACACTGGGTTGGGTTTGCTTTTATAATCCCACCACTGGGGAAACAGAGACAGGGGGATTGCTACAAATTTGAGGCCAGCTTGGGCTACACAGGGAGTCCCAGGCCAGCGTGGGCTAGAGCGTGAGATGCTGTGTCTGACACACCAGGTGGAACCAGGAGGCTGAAGGGGAAGCTGTGGAGGGGCTGCTGCATTTCTCTTCAGCTTTCTTTCAAGGACAGTCCCTGGTCGGCTCTGATGCCAGAGGCGAGCTGCTGCTGGCTGTCCTGGGTCAGCGGGAGCTGAAAGGGAACAGTTTGTCACATGGCCTGGCCTGCTTGCTGCCCTTGGTATGCATGTCCGAGAGGCGGTGCGTGAGCACACAGCTTCAGGATACAGCCTGGGCCGCTCCGGATGCCAGGGCCTGCAGGGGCAAGTCCAGACCTGGAAGATGGTTCTCAGGAAGCTCATGCTGAGCGAAAACCCTTAAGCCACTTCTGGCCCAGAAGGACACGGGCACAGTGACTGCCACCTGTCAGGTGCCTCCGAGAGGGGCTTAACAGTGACATGCAGATCTGCCTCCCGTTGGCCAGGTGCAGTGTGGCCCTTCCTGTGAGATGGGGACAGCACGAAGAAACGCTAGGGCTGACCTAGGGGCAAACCAGGGTTCCGTCCAGGTCTGTCACAGAACATGGCTTGAAGATGGGAAGGAAGAACAGACTCACAGTCCTAAGGTCTTAATGAGCAGCCAAAGGCTCAAGTTACGTCTCCCACCTCTTCCTCCCCCCACTTGACTTGCCTAAGGCTGCACAGCAAGGCCTAGAATGGAGGCCTGCGCCTGTCGTATCCCATAACCCAGGTCCAGCAGCCGCAGAGCCCCACGACTCGGGAGTGTCGGCACTGTCTCTTTCCGATGTCCATTCTTGCCCTGATTTGGAGATCCCCTCCCCTCAACTGAAAGGCAGCTTGTTCTCAGCCCACACTCAGGACCTGCATGTCAATAGACTATTTTCTTAGCCCACAGGGTAGAGCTAAATAATCCATCATTTCAAATGGCTTAGGTCAGAGACCCCTGATCTCCAAAGGGAAGAGACCAAATAGACAGACCCTGTGTATCACTGTTGCCCTTAATTTTGGGAACAAGGTTCCAAGCTGGGAGGTGAGTAAGTCTGATCTGCCAGGTCGTATTGGTCCCGGCTGTGGCAGGTCTCAAGCATGAACCCCGGGGCAGTGGGAAGAGAAGGAACAATCCTTAGGTTCTGCACAGACTCTGCACAGACTGCCAGATAAGTGAGCACCACACTCCCCACCTCTCGGCGGTAAAAACGCGCTGGGTTCTTGCCAGTGCGGATCATCTTCTTCCATTTGGATGCCAGGGCCACGTGCCTGACCCCTTCAGCTGCAGTTCCCCTCCCCAGGCCACCCGAGAAGGTTCAGCTGTCCTTTCTGAGAGGCGGTGGGGAGGGGGGTGCGAGAGTGTGAAGTGTCCCGGTGACGGGTGCCCAGGGCTGGGAGCTTAGTCACCAGGCTTCTCAGCTGTCCTTCTGCTGAGGTCCACGAGTCCCAGGCAACAAGGTAAACAACGGAATACATTCCTCACAGCCTGCACCAGGACAGTTGGGAAGGCTCCAGGCACAAGGCCTGGCTTCCAGCACGGCCTGTCCATACTCAGAACTCCCACTCTCACTCCGTGGGGATTGCTTGGTGACAGACCACACAGTTGGTGCATGGCAGACAAGCTCCCCCTTCTCCCAGCAGAGGGGGTCAGGGCATGTGACTAGTCCTGTAGGATTTTCAGTTGGAAGACCTCGAGAGTTAGTTCCCGGCCTGCAGAAGGTAGCTTATTGTAAACACTTGCTTGGTAAGCACGAGGCCCTTAGTTCCAATCCTGATCGCGCACATACAGTTTTCTAAGTTCCCTGGTAAAGGGATACGAAGTCCCAGGGACAGGGAAATGGGCAGAGATCAGAGATTTGACTTCCCATGGGTTCAGAGCAAATCCATGTCCCTCTGGTTCTCCCAGTGAAGATCCAGGACATGTTACATGAGGCCAACACTCCCTTGGTCTTCCCTCTGGAACGTCCTTGCCCTTGGGTCATATGCTAATGAGCCACAGATGCAGGATTTAATACAGCGTTGTTTTTTTTTTTTACAGTTTTCCTTGATCTTTTTAATTGCAAACAAATACAGACTTACTATAAAATATTTCGAATCTACACTGAAAAAATAAGTTGCCCTGCTTCCCAATCCCAGTCCTAAGTATAAATGCCATTTGGCAAATATTTTTAGATTTTTATGCATAAACCTGGTTGTTTCTCTTGTGCTTGCAAGATCCTGCTCCAGAGAGTATTTTGCACGCTGATTTTCTTTCCTATAATATATATCCTAGACAGTTACCTGTTGGTACAGGTAGAACTTAAACCCTGTATATATGATGGATTTACAGGATCCCCTGATTTCCTAGAACTTGATTCCAAAGTGTATGTATTGCATGGATGGGCATGAACACACTTTGTGGAGAAGGAGCCCCGTCACTTAGCACATTCTCAAAGGAGAATTGCGTCTGCCCCCAAGGGTGGAGAGCAGTTGTTTCAGGACATCTGGCCTGAGCATGGAGCGCTGGGAGCCTCCCTTTGGCTCTGTCACTGCTCTGGGACAATGTGGCTGTGGCAGACGTCAAAGCAGCTGTCACCGAGTTCCTGCTCTGTGCCAGGCTCTGTACAGGAACTGGGGACAGAGATGTGGAATCTGTATTGCTGACGTGCGGGAGCTAGAGCTTTAAACAGTGACTGGTTTTTACATGGTGTTGGAGTTCGCCTGCGTGGTTGCTGATAAATGACATCATGACTTCAGGGAACAAGGGATTTATTTTCTTACTGATAGTCGGATTACAGTCTGTAGTCCAGCTTGACGGGAGAGCGTGCACCAACACCAGGCGGAGGGAACTGACCACACCATCTCTCTACGTAATGGCTGAGAGAGGGATGATGCTTACTTGCCAGACCAGCGTGTCTGGCCAAGTGTACACAAGGATGCCGACTTCTTCAACCGGCTCTCAGGATTTGACGCATCTTTTCAGGGCCTGGTCCCACCCACCATGGGCTGGGCCTTCCCCATCAGCTAGACAATCTCCTGCAGGTTTGCTCTGGGCTTAACCCGACCACTAATTCTCCACAAATGTGCCCAGAGCTTAAACCCTCAACCGTCAAGTTGACACCTGTGCCTAACCATGACACATGGTGGTGTGTTGGCAAAACAGCCATCAACCATGAACACTTGTTTAGAATGAAAACAGAACAGGGGGGGACCATCAGGATGTGATGAAATGGAGGCCCATCCAGTATTTCTTGAAATCTTCATGCCCAGTCCTGTGTTAGTCTACCATAGTTTACGAACTTAGAATCTTCAGAAAAAAAAAAAACTTGTAAATTTATTTATATACCCTGGTTTATATTTTAACTATTTTTTGAGGATTAAGGTAGAGTTATTAGAAGAGAGAAAGAACTCAGGGACTCCAGATGTGGAGCGCCATGAGGGGCAGGTGCTTTATATTTTAACTATTAGAGAGAGAATGTGTTCTTAAAAAAGAGAGAGAGAGCAGTCACACCTGTGCCACAGTACATGTAGAGGTCAGAGGACACCTTTTGAAATCCTTTCTGTCCTAATCTGTGGCCTTTGGGGATTATCTCAGTCTCCAGGTTTGCACACAGATGCCTTTAACTGAGCCATTTCACAAACCTTTGTATCCCCTTTGTCAGTGGTGAAGTAAAACATAAATATACCAAAGAAAACAAGGGAGGAGTTCCCAGGGGGTGGGGGGAGCAGTCACCGAGGTCAAACTCCAGGCAGTGAAGTGGAAGTGGCGTCTGCTCTTGGCAGTAGACTGACGGCGCTTTTCCCGGGGACCTGCGCTCCTCAGTGTGCAGAAATGGCCACGAGAAAAGTTCTTCCAGAGGTACTGGCAACTCTGGGGTCTGACTTACCAGCTGTGGTATTCTGGTCCCAGTGACTCTGGGCATCCTCTTCAGTGAGGGATGGATGGTTGGTACCAGTCTCACAGACTCTCGTAAGATGTGAATAACTAAGTTTCAGGAAGTGCAGAACAGTGCTTGGCAGGCGTTAGTGAGCCTTACCCACTCGCTCCCATCCACATCCCATTGCAAATCAAACCAAACAGAAAAAAAGGAGATTATTTTTTCTTTAAATTTATGTGATTTGCTTATAGTTGATGGACAGTTTCAAGATAAAGGTTTATTTGATCTAACCATTTAATAAAAATAAGTATCTTTTTTGTTTGGTTTGGTGTTTTTGAGACAGAGCCTATGTAGCCCAGGCTTACCTAAAACCTACTACATAGCTAGACTGGCTTCAAATCCATGAGCCGCCAAACCTGGCTTCTTCTCATCCATTCTGAAACAAATGGTCACCTGGATTAGACCTTCTTGGGCATGTGCAACTCCTCAAATCTCAGAATCAGACTGACCACTACTATCTTCATTTCCTGTTCCATATTCCACCCCCCAAACTGCTTGATCTCACAACAGCCTCCAAAAGCATCAAGTTGTAAAGATGTATCGACAAAAGGACTGCAGTGTGTTCCCATGTGGGATCTGAGCCACCTCAAGTAATTCACACCATCCCGCTCCCTACAACGTTAGAGTGATCCTGTTCCCTTCTGAGTTCTTTTTGGAGCCCTGGGGTGCTTCACCTCACATTTTAGAGGTGGTAAGGGAAAAAGAAAGAGAGAAACACCCTGCTCTTACCAATCCTGTAAGTGAATTAGTTCCAATCAAGTTTAGTGACCTTTTAGAGGGAACAACAATCAAAAGTCAAAGTTCATGTGAATTGATCAATCAAATCTGATATTCTTGAAGAAACTGGAAAAGAGACATTTTCCACTGATAGGCAAAAGTCCCCAAAGTCCTCTTCATAGTACAGGACTTTGGTAGAGCTCCTCTAACGCCAAGTCAGCAAGACCCCCACAAAACCCAGGGCCTGACCCATGTCTATCAGACTGGTCCCTGACCACTGGCGCCACCTGGTGGTGCCACCCGGAGAACCAGCAGCCTGCCCGCTCGAACCCCAGCAAGCAGGACTTCTTTAGGAAGCGCTGCTCTTGGAAGTGACGGAGGAAGGCGGAGCTTGCTCTTCTTGAGTGCCGCTGGTCACCAGGCATGGAGTGTCTGGAATCCTCCTGACCCTGAAGCAAAACACCACTGTCCACATGTGGAAACACAGCTGGCCGATGAGCCTTTTCGTAAGTGGCCCACCACCAAGATCTAAGTGCAGGCAGGATGCCTGCGTCAGTATATTATAGCCTGTCCCGCCAGGCCACTGGTCCTCGCAAAGGGAGCAGATTATCCCAGACTGCCAGGCTTAGTACATGCCAGCCAGACCCTCCCCAGCGGCTCTCTAGACACCCAGGGATAAGCAAACAGCTGCAGAGTAACAGTAATATAAATACAGGCCTGTCCACATGTCCTTGGGGAAAGACACAAATGACCGTAAGAAAATCGCTGGGAAGGACGCTGGATCCAGAGGCAGCTGACAGCCAGGAGAGGCGCACACGTTTATCACCCACAACTTGGGAAGCTGAGGGAGAAGGAGGAGGCCGACATGGGCTACATAATGACATCCTGTCTCAAAAAAAAAAAGAACCAAAAAGGTTTCACATCTTAGAGGTTTTCCAGACAGTTGGATTGGGGGGAAGGAATGTGTTTGGTAGGCAACCTGCCAGGAGCCTCAATAGGGAATGTAGTTTTGTGTGACTGTTTTGCCCATAGTCAGCACCGTGGAATTTGCTCCTAATTCCAAGGGTACACGAGTAGTGAGTGATGTAGTCCCTGACACCCAGTGGGCCCACCTGGTCCCACTCGTGCTGGGCATCCGCGGGAGCCTCAGCAGCCTTTGCACGGGAAATGCCAAGGGTAGCAGAGAGTTCTCCTCCCCCCGACATGACTGCCTCTGGCTCTCAGGTACGCCTCGAGGTGTTTCGAGCAGAGGAGCTCGTGGCCTGCGCAGGACTGACCTCGCCCCGAATCGTCCCTCTGTACGGCGCCGTGAGGGAAGGTCCTTGGGTCAACATGTTCATGGAGTTGCTGGAAGGTAAGGAGGCCAAGTCCTGTTTTGTTCTCTCCCTCTCTCCTCTCTCTCTCTCTCTCTCTCCAAGACCAAGTGTTACCCTAAGTCTTGCTCAAGTTGACCTGGATCTCTCGGGGACCCACGTTTGACCTCCTAGCTTCCAGGGCAGCCTGTTTTCTGCATCACCTGCCCTTTGCTCTTGCCCTTGGCTTCCGTGGCGGCCACGGAAAGCCCCGCATAAAGACTGGCCGTTGGTCTCCTAGGTGGCTCGCTGGGCCAGCTCATAAAACAGAAGGGCTGTCTGCCGGAGGACCGAGCTCTTTATTACCTGGGCCAGGCCCTGGAGGGGCTGGAATATCTCCACATACGAAGGATTCTGCACGGCGATGTCAAAGGTGAGGCCCTGATCCCAGCGGGCTTTCCTCTGCCTTCCCGACTGATTTCCTCCATGTTCTGGGCCTGCCTGGTTGTGTCCGAGTCAGCTGCCAGGGCTGCACCGAGTGGGCACTGCATAATGCTCTCTAGGCCCTCGGTCTGGCACTGAAGTTTCTGGTGGGAGGCGCCCACAGAAAACTCAGGACAGAGCTCCAGCACACCAGGGACCCCCTGGACGAGGGTGGGGCAGCAGAGCAGGTCGCAGCATCTCCAGGAAGACCCTGCTCCAGAGGCCCCTCCCTTAGAAATCTGCCTACCGCCTTCCTCTAGCCTGGGCTGACACCCCTCCTCCTTCCTCCATGACTGACATATCAGAAGCAGCAACCACCATGTAGGGTGGCCAGAAAGATCTCAGGGGAGGTCAGGCTAGCCCGGCCAAGGTGGGCTGGGGCCTGACCTGACTCACCTGTCCCTCTTGTTTCCTTTGCCGGGTGCCCCCTGCAGCCGACAATGTGCTCCTGTCCAGCGATGGGAGCCGAGCGGCCCTCTGTGACTTTGGCCATGCCTTGTGCCTGCAGCCCGATGGTCTGGGGAAATCTTTACTCACAGGTGAGACCCCAGACTGCGTTAACCTCGAATCTGCTTTCCACATCAGAGTTAAGGATGGGATCTGGGAACCCCGACAGAATTTAGCACCACAACCGCCTGCTTTGTCACAGGGCTCTGGTCCTAGTGACTCCAGTGGACACGGCATGTGCTTCTCGGCAGTGCTCCCTACGCGGTGACGTCACACAGGCCCGAGACCCTGCCAGAGTCTAAGCTCTGTAGCTGGTGAAATGTCTGCATTTAACTTCCAGGGATGGCTGGGTTTTGTTGCTGCTGTCTGCTTGAGACGAGGGCTCACTCTATAGCTCAGGTTAGCCCCACACGCACAGGGTGGTTCCGTGTTTTGCTGTTGTGAATAGCACGGCACGACACTCTCCTTTCTGACTGAAATAATCCTGCCCATCGTAAAATACTTGCAAATACAAAGTTAAGAGTCATGAAAATTTTCACCAGTCCTGTTGCCCAAAAAGATTTACATTATTTATATAATAAGTCACGCTCACGGGTGGTGGGACTTTATGGATTTTTGTTTGTTTTTGTTCTATTTTGTTTTTACCGAGTTTAGACTGTTAAAGTTAAATTTTTTGTCATGCTTTTTTCAGCTAGGACATTAAGTGTAGAATAGTTCCATTTGGGGCCGAAGAGAGAGCTGAGTGCTTGAAGTGTTTACCAAGTACTAGCAAAAGGACTGGAGTCCCCATCCCCACATCCTACAGGAAATGCCTGCAGGGCGTGACGGGCTGTCTGTAAGTCAGTCCTGAAAGGCGGAGCCTGGGAATCCCCAGCAAGCTGGCTCTCCAGCCCAGCCCTGTGGGTGAGCTCTAGGTTTGGGTGATTCTGAAGGTGTGAGTTGAACTTGGATCCCTGACCCTCCACCATAAAATATCTTTAAGGTTCTTCTGATGATTCGTTATAACAATAATATACCTGCTAATATCTTTTTGAAGAACACTGAGCAAAAATTTAAAGCACAAATCACTAGAATAAAAACGCTGCAAACATCTGCTACTGTTCCTTTCATATAAATTTTCTGTGTGTGATGGATTTTTTTGTTTTTATGTTTTGTTAGCTTTTTGTTTTGTTTGTTTTGAGGCAGAGACTGACCATGTAGCACAGGCTAGCTTAAACTCATAACAGCCCTCCTGCCTCAGCTTCCAAGGGCTGGGATTCCGAGCATGACCATTGTGCCCAACCTGGTTGCATTTTTCACATAACTGATAGCTGAGGAGTGTCACGGCAACACCTAGCCCTCTGCCATCTGCTTTATAGCCCCAACTCCCTTCCCATCTCCAGGCTGCGGTCCAGAGGAAAGAGGCCGAGTGTAGGTGATTGGGTGGGTGGCTGGGCTCACCACCCGTGAGCGTGACTTACAGGCTGTATTTATTTAACGCGCTTCACTTGGGGCGCATTCAGGGTGCCCCAGGAATCAGGTGGAATGGGCATTGCCTGGGCTTCTGCACATTGAGTTCTCAGATGGTGTTTCTGTCTCAGGGGACTACATCCCTGGCACAGAGACCCACATGGCTCCAGAGGTGGTGATGGGGAAGCCCTGTGATGCCAAAGTGGACATCTGGAGCAGCTGCTGCATGATGCTGCACATGCTTAACGGCTGCCACCCCTGGACTCAGTACTTCCGAGGCCCACTGTGCCTCAAGGTCAGTGCTGGCCCCCAAAATGGCTGGGAGGGACCAGGCAGCAGACCTGAGGGGACTGTCGTCAGCTGCTCCTCTAGGGTAGCTGGGAGCAGGGAGGAGGGCTCCACAGTAGCGCGACATTAGCCTTGTCCTCTGCCCTAGGTCTCCTCCAGCCCCTCACGGGCTGGCCATGCTCAGGCCTGTCCTGCTTCGTTCTTAGTCTTCCTTTTTCGGCAGTCTCTGGGTGTAGCCCTCTCTCTTCCTTGTGACCCCAGCCCAGCAGGGGAAGGAAAAGGCTGGGTGCTGGGAACGAGGGAGAAGCAGGCTTTGCACATTGTCTTTTGACCCCCAGATTGCCAGAGAGCCTCCCCCTGTGAGGGAGATCCCACCCTCCTGTGCACCCCTCACAGCCCAGGCCATCCAAGAGGGGCTGAGGAAAGAGCCGGTCCACCGAGCATCTGCCATGGAGCTGCGGGGGAAAGTTGGCCGGGCGCTGCAGCAAGGTAAGAGCCTTGCCTGTCGGTGCCCGCAGAGAGCCACGGGCAAAGCTGGGGGGTCCAGAACGAGACACTCGGCCTCCCAGAGCCTCAGTCTCCCGTCCAGAATGCAGGGGTGATTCATCCATCCTCAGGGCGCGAGAAGATCCAAGTAGTGAATGTCTGCTAGATCATGCTTGAGAAGCAGAGGAGAGGCTGCTCTTGAGGGATCAGAGTGCAAAGTAAAGTGCTACCTGACACCATTGGCCAGTGAAGAAGTTGTTCACACCATGGGGCAGAGGGGCACCTGAGCACTAACGGGGAGGGGCGTGGCCGGACTCAGGTAGAGACGGATGTAGAGAGCCGGAGGCAGGGGACAGGACACTGCTCAGCACTTAGAACTGCTCAGGGGCTGTTCCGGGCCCGAGGCGGTGCTGAGTGAAAACAGACGCCTGCAGAAGGATATCGAGCGGGAGAGGGTTATTGTCAATTTGAAAATCAATATGCAAAGCAACATACGTTTTAAGCCGGGTGTGAAGACTCATTCCTATAATCCCGTCCTTGGAAGGCTGAGGCAGAATTACTAGGAGTTTATGCTAGTGAGTTCTAAGCTAGGTCAGGCCACAAAGTGAGATCCTGTCTCAGAAAACAACAGAAAAAAAAATAAATTTTCAAGAATGCAATCTAATTAAAAATTGACACATGGGGGTAGAGCATAGTGGTGTGGGTCTGTTATCGTAGCACTTGGGAAACAGAGGCAGGAAGATCTCAGACCAGCCCACACCAGACCTGAGACTGTGAAGACGCAGGTGAAGGGAAGGCAGGGACTCCAGGAGGTCACTTTACCATCAGCGAGGCCACTTTACCATCGGCCGCATCCTTGGCCAACGAGCCACGGCTGTTTTCTTCACTCTCAAAGTCTCCAGGGCTTTGCAGTTTATTTCTGATACCTAGAAGGAAAATGGAATAGACACACATTCAGTCCTGTTCTGTTCTGTGGGGCAGTGTTCTTTCTTCTTTTTCCATTTTCATGTGGAAGATGGGCGCATGTACGTTCGTGTGTGTGTGTGTGTGTGTGTGTGTGTGTGTGTGCGTGCCCGTGCCCGCGCACACGTGCACGCACATGCCTAAGTTGATACTGGGAATCATCTTCAGTCACTCTTACCCTTCTGAGGCTGGGTCTCTGATCAAACCCAGAACTCGCTCATAGGGCTTGTCTGGCTAACAAGCCTGTTGTGGGGATTCCCAGTCTTCACCTGGCAAGACTAGAATTACAGGCGCGTCACCACACCCAACATTACACATGGGATCAGGGAATCTGAACTCCAGGGCTCTTGTTTGCTACGGGCACTTTAACCACCAAGTTGGCTCCAGACCAGGGGTCATCTTTCATCCAGCCTCATCTGGAGACCACCGTACCACACCCAGCAGTGCCCGTCTGCTCTACCCTACCCCTCCTGCGCTAGTGTCGGTTTGCTTGTGTGTCTCCACCTCACCTCCTGTGCCCTCTCGTACAGTGGGAGGTCTGACGAGTCCTTGGAGGGGAGAATATAAAGAGCCAAGACCTCCACCCCCAGACGAAGCCACCTACCACCAGACCCCGCATGCGCCGCAGCAGGAGCTCCCACCAGCCAAGGACCGCGCAGGCAAGACCCCTGAGCCGCAGTCCCCTCGACCACCAGAACCGCCGGAGCAGAACAAGACCCCAGCCCTGAACTTGAGCAAGGAGGAGTCTGGCACGTGGGAACCCCTGCCTCTGTCCTCCCTGGAGCCGTCCTCCACCAAAGGCCCCCCGGAGCGGAGGGCGACCTTCCCAGAGCTGGAGCTGCAGCAGCTGGAGACGGGTAGGCATCAGCTGTGGTCGCGGCGCCCACCCAGGCCTCCCACTCCCCCTGCAGCCTCGTGCCGCCCAGCCCAGTTCCAGGCAGGCCACTCCTGCAGTCTGTATAGAACATCCTGGCAGCAGGATGACCCTCCACATCTGTCTTCCACTGCCCCGCAGAACTGTTTCTGAACAGCCTGTCGCAGCCTTTCTCTCTGGAGGAGCAAGAACAGATTCTCTCGTGCCTTAGCATCGACAGCCTCTCACTGTCAGATGACAGTGAAAAGGTGGGTTCATGAGAAGGTGGTTTTGGGGAGCCTAAGTGGTGGATAGAGAGAGGGCAATGAGGTCACCCCTCCCTTCTTGAAGAGCTCCTCACTGGGTTCCCCAAAGTGATAATAACATCTTCCATACATCTGGGAATCAAGTCGTAGGTACCTTAGAAAGCGGGGTGAAGGTTGCTGGGGTTCCCATAGAAACCCACCTTCCCCTCCTAGCCAAGGATGAGCAAGCTCCTTACCTCAGGGGAGGCCTGGGGTCCTGTGCTGTGAGGGAAACTGAGGCCAGAGACACTCACCTGAGCGCAGAGCTGAGTCCATGCCCCCTCTTGTGTGCAGAACCCATCCAAGGCCTCCCAGAGCTCCCGAGACACCCTGAGCTCCGGCGTGCACTCGTGGAACAGCCAGGCTGAGGCCCGGAGCTCCAGCTGCAACGTGGTGCTGGCCCGGGGGCGGCCCACCGACACCCCAAGCTACTTCAATGGTACTGTTTGCCTGTGCCCCGCTTCTAGCCTCCACCCGCCTGGGACTAGGGAAGGGCAGAGAGCTTGTGGCCCCCTCTCCAGCACAGAGGGAGGGGGAAGATGCCTGCTGCTCCAAATCTGACATTCTCAGCCAGAAAGCTGGGTTCCTAGCAAAGACCCTGAGCATCTACCAGCCTTTCAGACAAGGCAGTGGAAGGCCATTGCCCCCCCACACTCCCCCACTCCAGACAGCGGATGGAGCCCCAGAAGAAACAGCTTGGGGAGAACAGCCTCTCTCCGCTGAGAGGCAAGAAACCGAGTAACTAAATGCCTTCTGAGGGGAAGAAAGGAGCAGGACCCTTTAATCAAGAAGTCAGCTGCTAGTCTGTTGAGATCCATCCCTGGATTTAAACTCAGGATAAGAAAGAGGACACATAAATGGCTTAGTTTTCAAGCTTGGTTGTATGGTTGTGCTATGATCGTCCTGGAAGAGGGTTTTAGCAGCTCATAGATGCCCGGCGCTCCCCAGGGCCGATGCGACTCATTTCACGTGGCAGGCCATGGCCCAGGCCACAGGCCACTTCAGCTCAGGGACAATCCAAGTTTCCTTTAATCTAAGAATCTTTAAATGGGGCCATTGAGATGGCTCAGTAAAGGTGCCTGCCACCAAGTGTGAGGAGTCAAGTTTGATCTCCTGAGCCCACCCCCACAAGGTGTCCTCTGACGTCACGTGTGCCATGCGTGCACCTGCACAGCACACACACACACACACAAGATAAATATCCTTTAAAACGTTTTTTAAATTACCTTTAAGAAAATGGAGGAAAATCAACTGTTTTAAGCATAAGACCTTGCTTCCTACTTGATGTAAAGTTGGGACGGGATGAGACTCAAGGGAAACGATGCTTAGGAAACGCATCAGAGATGATGGTGTGGGCCAGGAGATGGCTCAGTCAGTAGGTGCTTGCTACCAAGCATGAGGGCCTGAGTTCAATCCCCAGCACTCCTGTAAAAGCTGGATATGCACATGCACGTGAGTAACTTAGCCTGTGTTATGAAATGATTTTCATTGATTTGTCATTGTATTTAGATTTCTAAAAGACTTAAAAATGGTAATTCTATCACATGCTGTTTGGTCAAATTTGTCTCAGTTGATTAAAAAAAAATATAGGTGGGGCTGTAGATACGGCTCAGGAGTTGAGTCGGCCTCGAAAGCAAAAAGACCTGAGTTCAGATCACAGATCCCACGTAAAAACGCCAGGCAGAAATGGTGGCAGCCTGGACTGACTCTGGAAGGCGGAGCCTGGGAAATCCCGGAGCGAAACGTAAAGGAGGTAGAAGCAGTCCAGGATGACTCCCAAACTCACCCTTGGACCTCCACAGGCACACACAATGCCCTCTGATACACACACACACACAAAAGAGTTAAGACACACAAAGGCATAAGTGAGTCCGTGCCTTCTGCTCTACATCTCTTCCCCTGGGTTGCAGCCTCAGCTCTTCACAGCGCGCAGTGATGTTAGGAAACACTCTGCCTGGACTTCCTCTGCGCTGCTTCAGAGAGCAGAGGGACTCAACAGAGGTTCTTCCCGCCCTGCCACGCTCCCCGATGCTTGGAGAAGCCACAAGTAGTTGCTCTACTGTGCAAACCGTCACCTTCTTCATTTCTAGGTGTCAAAGTCCAAATACAATCTCTCAGTGGTGAACACCTGCACATCCGGGAATTCCACAGGGTCAAGGTGGGAGACATAGCGACGGGCATCAGCAGCCAGGTAAGGAAGTAGGTGCTTGGGGAGATGGGTAAAGATATCTGTGTCCAAACCTGGTAGCTTGTGTTTAATCCCTGAAGGTCACGTGGTTCTAGGGGAGAACTGACTTCTGAAGGTTGTCTGCTTACTTCACTGCATGTCCTGTGTGTGGTGCACACACACCTGCTGGCTCTCTCGCTTGCTCGCTCTCTTCCTCCCTCCCCCCTTGCCTGCACCTCACCTCTAGTCTTCCTCCGTGTAGAAATGTCACCCTGGAGATAGTTAGCCGTGCCTCAGCTATTCCCCGAATCTCAGAGCAAGACAGGCAGGGGTAGTCGGGGTCCTGGGGACTCAGGAGAACCCATGCTTGTGGGTGGTTGACCAAGTCCTCTAGCAGGAAAGACAGAGAGAGCCCTTGGGCTACTTGCATGGCTAGAGACCTTCAGCTTTACGCTGACTCAGCCCCGTTGGTTTGCTCTGCCACCAGATCCCAGCCGCCGCCTTCAGCTTGGTGACCAAAGATGGACAGCCCGTTTGCTATGACATGGAGGTGCCAGACTCGGGCATCGACCTACAGTGCACCCTGGCCCCCGACAGCAGCTGCGCCTGGAGCTGGAGGGTCAAGCACGGCCAGCTGGAGAACCGGCCCTAGCCCGGCTCCCGTCAGCTCTGCCCGCAGCAGGCTTCCTTGAATTTTGGTGCTTGGCACTTCCCTGGGAGGCTGGTTTGGTCTATGCACAGGGACCTGCCAGACCTTGGCTCAGCGGTGAGACCAGGGCTTGTCGCAGCAGAGGAACAAGCGAAACCTCTCACAGGACTTTCCCGTCCTGCCTGCCTCTGGCAAGGGAAAATCCGCCATGTAAGACAGGCAGGCAGGAGGAAGGCAGCAGGGACCTCGAACCCTAGAAGACAGAGGTGTTCTCTGGGCTGCTCCTGACCAGACGGCCTGACCCCTCGGAGGACTTCACTGCAGTCCTGGAGCAGCCGACAGAAGCAGGGGTCCCCAGGCAGGTGGGAGGATGTTGAGAATCTCAGAGCCCCCACAAGGCTCGTACAGGGTAGAGCCGCAGGTGGGCCTGCCCAGGGGCTGTGGAGCCCCCGACTCCATTTCTGACCTCCTTGACCATTGACTCCTGCAGGGGTGGAAGAAGCAAGGAGTGCTGGGCTCTCGCAGGGTCCTTGATAGAATCTAACATACCTTCAGGTTGTTGTAGCCCATGGTCTAAGTTGAACTCCAGTTCAATTAAGGACCCTTTAGAGAAGGTACTGAAGAGAAGGGCTCCCATCCCAAGCATGCAGCCCCCACTCCGCCCCAGAGCAGCAAGCCTCATGCCGCCACGACCAGCTGGTACTCACTTCCTCCTGAAAATGAAGGGCGAAGTGAAGCCCACTGGACAGGAATGGTCTGGGAGTGAGACAGAGATGCTAAGGAAAGCCACAAGCAGCCACGTGCTGCCCTCCAGGCCACCTGGTCAGTATCCAACAGGCCAGCTCCGCGGTGGCAGGGCGCCACTAGCAGCACTTTGTACTCCAGTGACCTCAAGCACTTTCCTGGCTGCCTTCCAGCGGGGCATTGACTCTGCGTGGGCACCAGAAGGCCAGAGGATGGGGGAAGGAAGTCTTAACCCATCCATACAGGTGATCCCCCCAAGCCGCTTTCAGACCTGAGATGATCACCTCCACCCACTGCCCCAACCCAAACTCTTCTGAGTGCGGCTTGGAATAGCTGCTCAGGACTCATGTAGCATTAAATTAACTGTGAATCATTGGGAGAGGGGCACTGAGACCCCTCCTTAAGAGAAGCCTGCCCCCCCCATCAAGCCATGCCCCCCAATCACACCGTGGCAGTCTCTGGCTAACTGTCTACAGGCAGCCAGGTGCTTCCAACCCAAGCACATGAACTGTGGTGTGGTGCTGCAGTGTTTGGGGTGTACAGAGCTCTGTAAGCAATAAAATTTGGGGTGATGACAGTTGTTTGTTGGTTATGATGTTTCCTCTTATGCCTGCCTGTTTCTTGGGTCCTGTAACCCCAAGAGCTATGTTCCTTAGCTTCTAGGGTGGATCTCTTCAAGTGTCATCCTTTGGGGCAAAGACTGGCATGTGCCTGAGCTGAGGCGAGGAAGCCGAGGTTCGCTCATGTAGCCAGGAGGCAGGCAGCCCAGAGGTTACAGAAGGGAAGGGGAACTGGGGCTGCGCCGTCCAGTGCTGAGCCTCGCAGCCTGACCCTGTGGGGCCTGGTATCTGTGAGAGGTGCTGATTGCTCTCCCAGAGTGTCTTGGTCAAGGAGTAGAGGGGTTACCAGCAGGCGACCACAGCACACAATGCATTGTTTGATCCCACTCTAGTGCCTGGAGGTGCATGCCTGCGACCTCAGCACTTGGGAAGTGCTGAGATGGACTGAGTTTGAAGCCAGCTTGGACTATGAGACACTGGGGGGATGGGTGGGGAAATTCATAACTCTGCACGAGTGTGTGTGCATTACACACATATACAGCTTGGGCCGAGTCAGCCAGTCCTGGAGGGGGTCCTAGGTCCAAAACACAGCTGCCATGTAATCCAAACCAATTGCGAACCCTGTCCAGAAAGTCCAGCTTACCGGGTCTGTGCCTTACCGCAGCTCCCAGGTCCCGCTCCAAGGAGTCCTGGTTGCACTTCCGCCAGCCTTGGGAAGCGCCTTCCTCTGCCTCCGACCCTCGCCCACGCCGAGGATCCTAGGTGGGGCGGGGCGGGGCGGGGAGGGGGGGGCTCATGCCTGCCAGATCTCCCGCGGGAACGTCACAGAAGCAGCAACATCACAGGCGCCACCTCCCCAATATCTACAGCGCCCCTCCACCCGTCCAGCCAAAGAGCGCACTGGAGGCGGAGGGGCAGCAACCACCAGCCCGCTCCCCGCCTCCCGGATAGATCCTCCGTCAACATGGGGGTAACAGGTGGGAACGGACGGTCGAGTGGGGGAGGTGCAGGGCGGCCACGGGGGATGACCCGGTGGGATGGGGGCGGGGAAAGGGAAATTGAACTGAGCAGGCCGCCCCAGAGTCAGGCTTGGACGGCAGGGGGGGAGGGGTCGATTCCATCCAAGCCCCTCCCAGTGCTTCCTCCTGGTTACGCTACAGCTTCTGCACGGGCGCTCCGCAAAAAACCGTGCGCACGCATCCGTGTTCTCGCTCACCTTGTAATTTACTGAGGAGGCTTCTGCGCCTGTAGAAGTGTCCTTGGGCTCAGGAAACAACTGATGAATCATCCCAGCTGCAGATAATTTTTAAAAATTATGTGTGTATGTATGTACATATGCATACACACAGTTATGTATTATGTACATCTTATATTATCTAACTTGGCTAGTAGCTGCGCTGAGCTAATGCTTTTAGATAACAGTCCAGGTTTGAGACTTTTCTCTGTACCCATGAGCAAGGATGTCTGCCTTTCTGTGCTCCAGTCTCGTTTGGGGGGGCTCAGATCTCCTTTGAAATGGAGTTTTCCTTTGAGGACAGATTCTCCCACACGACTTAGACCAACATTTAAATGTCAAGAAACAACAGCCAAGACAGTTGTTCTCCTTCCCAAGAACTCATGATGTAAAAATTTCCCAGGCACTTCGAGCTCACCTGTGGCGATTTTGACGTACCCTTGCACCAGGCCGAGTCTGGTAGTTCACTAAATGAAACTGAGATGTGAGATAGAACGCTCTGGTTGTCAGGTGACACTGGAGAAATGAGTTGACCTTTTAACCATGTGTAAGATTTTGCCAGGAGAGGGTTTTCTATGTACATGACCACCATGTGCAAGCGCACTGAGACACCAAAGCTGCTCCTTGCTTGAGCAGCCTAAGTGAAGAGCAAGAAGCAGGATGCCAAAAGGTTTCCAAAATAATGCATTTTGGACCATGCATGCAAAATCTTGGAGACTCCACTTGAGTGGGATGGGATCAGACGGGCCATCTCTGGGGTCATCGAGAAACCCATGTGGAAGGGAACATGATTACAGTCATCCAGCTGGAGATCTTAAGAGATTTCAGACAGCAGGGTGATTAGCATCCAGACCTGTTTTCAGAAGTCACTAGCTTTGCGACCTTGTGCACATGCATAGTCTAGTCTCCCAGAGCCTTGGCCGCAGGTGCTTGGGGGAATCTATGAAGATGGCGTGTACAAAGCATTATGCAGCCAGTGACAGCAGACAGAGCCCAAGGTTGGTCTTGGTCCTGGTACCGCACCAGCAGGAAAGAAGCAGTGAGGGGCGGCAGAAGGATGCATCCAAGGTCAACATCAGAAGCTGCCGAAGCGAGGGGGCGTTACGGGTGACTCGACTTTCTCAGTTTGCCAAAAGATAGAGGATGATGCCAGCCGAGGAAAGGGAAGACCGCAAGGGATAAAAAGTAAACTTGATTTCAAATGCCAGGACAGGAGAGAAAGCAAGGTCTAAGAATTCTCAGACTACACGCAAAGCTTATCTTATCACTAGAAGGTAGACTAGACTGTGCTAAGTTAAAAATGTGTATTCTAAACCTTCAAGCAACTAAAATAACGAAGACCCATAGCTAATAAAAGCCAGCGGAAAAGATGAGATAGAATCATAAAAATACAAATCCAAAAGGAGAAAACAGGAAGAGAAGAACAGATGGGACCAGTGGAACACATATAGCAAGATGATCTACTTACGCATGAAAAACTCCCTGGAAGAGCAAATACTTAGGAAGAACAAGTCCTGGGCCCCAGCGCCCCTTCAAAAACAAGAAAAACCCACCATTGAAAGGCAGCGATAGCACAGTGGACAGAGAAAAGGCAAGGCTTCCACCTGGGGACAGCTCAGTTGTATGCAAAAGATCCTGGGTTCCATCCCCAACATGAAGAAGGAGAAAGAGGAAGATCAAAGTAAATTTCAGATTAAAAAACAAAAAACAGATAGAGATCATTTCATAAAGATAAAAAGGTTAGTGCCTCAAGAATCAGAAAAAGTAAAGTCCTCAAGAACTGGTAAGATATTTTAGAAGCTAAGGCAGCTGCTCGCAAACCTAGAGACATGAATTTAGTCCTCAGAAGCCCAGGAGAAAAATGACGTCTGGAAAATAAAGCTGTTAGACTCACCGGTTCAAAGCTAGCCTGAGCTACATAGCAAATTCCAGGCTAGCCCAAGCTATATACTGAGACACTGTCTCAATAATCCAAACGATTTGGGATTGGGAGGAAACTAGTTGGTAGAGTGCCTGCTTGCCTAGCATGCACAAAGCCCTGGTCATGATTCCCAGCACCCATCAAACAGGTATGGGGCACTCTCCTGTCACCCCAAGATGATAGGACTCGAGAGGTAGAAGAAGTAGGATTCATGGTCATCCTTAAGTTATATACAAACAAGGTTTAGGGTCAGACCTGGAAGCATTAAACACTCAAAGGATAAATAAATAGAACAAAAAAGGAACTAAAATAATAGTAACAATTACTATTTTTTTGAAGGAATACCTAGTGCTGACTGGGAATGCTTACCTAGTATATGCAAGGTCCTGAGTTCTGTCCCTAGCCTACATAATAAAAGAGGAATAACGATCCTAAATGATTTGTGTACTTAATATAAAATCCTCAAAATAATTCAAAGCAAAACCAGGTAGTTCAGTGGAGTAATCAAAGTATTTGTGAGGTAGAGGCAAGAATTCAAGACCACCCTGGGCCACTTAAGGCTCTGTCTCAAGAAAAAAAAAACTACCACCTTGATAGAACTTCCAAGAAGAAATAGACAAACATACCATTATAGTTAATGATTTCAGCACTCTTCTCCGTAATTGACAAAATAGACACAAAATCAATATGGTTATGGAATGATGCTGCCTGTTAACAGAACGTAATCGACACTGAATTCCACTCAACAGCAGAATACACATTCTTTTTCACTTCACTAAAGAAGATCAAGTTCTGGGCATTTAAAAGGTTGCAATAAATTAAAAAGGCTTCAAATCATATTTTATGTGTTACAATAGAATTAAAACAAAAAATCAAAGGGAAATAACTGAAAAGCACTCAAATATTTGGAAAATAATACACCTCTGAATCACTCAGGTATTAAGGAAGGAATCAAAGTCAAAACTAGTATTATGAACTGAAGGAAAATAAAAATATGGATAACTGCTTAACTCAAGTTATAACAATAATCCCTGTGTTAAAGGAGGAGGAGGGGGTGCTGGGGAGATGGATTAGTAAAGTGCTTGCCAGGCAAGCACAAGGACATAGGTTCAACCCCTAGAGCCTACATTAAGAAGAAAAACTGTATGGTAGAGCATGCTTGTAAAGTCAGCACACAGTAGGCAGACAGGTGGATCCTAGTGTTACTGGCCGGCCGGCCTGACCTAATTGGCAAGTCCCAAGTCTGGTGAAAGACTCTGTCTCAAAAAACAAGGGGGGACATGTGAAGTTGAACTCTGGCTTCTGCATGCGCACCACACACACACACACACACACACACACACACACACACACACATGAACACACAAACACATTCATATACACAGAAAACAGAAGAAGAGAAAGAATTTCCTCCACGTCAATTTCCTCAGCTTCCACCTTAAGAAACTAAGGGGTGAGGAAGAAACTAAAGGTGGGGAAAGGAAATGGGGACCAAAATAAATGAAGGAAAAAAGGTAGTAAAGATGCAATCAGCAGTCAATGAGAAGAAAGCAAACAAACAAAAAACAGTGAAAAAGTTCACATATGTGACATGGATAATAAGGCAATATCGAAAATAATACATGCCAATTAATTTGACAACTTGGATAAAATGGATCAATTCCCTGAAAGGTACAAATTGTGCAGACACAGCGGTCAAGACCTATAATCCTCTACTTGGGAGACTGAGGCAAGAGGCTCATGAATTGAAGGTCAGCTATGCTCCAAGCAATACGCTGTCTCACAATAAGTAAGGAAAGGAAGAAATCGAGTGTTTTCCAGCCCACTGAAGAAGAGACCCCATGTGGAGGCAGATGGTAGTGAAGGTCTCTGATATCATAAATGTGTCTCATGTCCCCAACTGTCCTTACAAATGGTCAGAATAGGGGACAGGGTGTTAAAGCACCCACTTAGCATGAACAAGGTTGACCTTAAGCCTCAGCACCAAAGAGGGAGGAAAAAACTTAAAATAGCAAATTTTATATTATGCATATTTGCCACAGTTTTTAAAAAGGCAAAAGTGTCCTGTATCTAACATAATGTTTAAAGTCAAATGTATAGAGCTGGAGAGATAGCTCAGTAGTAAAGTCTCCTAAGCAAAAGGACATGAATTTGGATCCCAGATTCCACATAAGACGCTGGGCAGAAATGGCAGCAACCTGTACTTCCGGCTCTAGAAGACAAAGCCTGGGAAATCCCAGAGTAAAGCAATAAGGAGATAATCCAGGATGGTTCCCAACCACCCTTAGACCTCCATAGGCACACACTTAAATATCCTCTGACACACACGCACACACACGCACGCATGCACGCACGCACGCATAATTTTTTTTTAAAAAATTATATGATTAACAGTCTTCTCACAGGCAAACTTAGGACCCAAGTCAAGTTCACACATGTCACATTAAGGGGAAATAGCAAGTTTTACACAAATTTAGAAAATGAAAGAGGGAATACTTTTTGATTCGTTCTACACAGCCAGTATCACTCTCATGTCTAAAGACTTGAGAAACTCATTACAAGAAAAGGAAGTTAGACACAAATATATCTATGGATGTATATGTGAAAATTCAAAAAAATATAAACTACCCAATCACATAATATGGGGAAAAATGATGAAAGATCAAGTGAATAAGATTCTCACTTGCGAACCTGGTGACTTGAGTTGAATCTCCAGAAACCCAGAAAGAGAGAACTGACTTCTGAAAGTTATCCCTATCTCCACGCATGCACTGTGACATGCATCTCTCTCTCTCTCTCCCTCTTATACATCACCCTCACTTTAAGAAAATCCATTTATTTCATTAACAAATTATAATAGGTTAAATATAATGGAATAACAATGTGTTTCCTGCTGTGACAAGAGCCCCATAGAATATAAATAAATCATGGTTGATACTTCCATAGCATGAAGTATCTGTAGACAGGCTATTTTAAAAAGTAGACTGTTATTTCAACAAATGATGGGAAAAAAGATAAAATGCAACATGCATTCCTAGTTTAAAACTAACTATGCCAAGTATGATAGTCACATGCCTATAGTCCCAGCTAGTTTGGAAGGCTGAGGCAGGAAGATTACTTGATCTCAAGTTCAAGGCCAGCCTGAGCAAGTTCCCATTTAAGGAAAGGAAAAAAGAAGGGAAGGAAGGAGGGAAGGAAGGAAGGAAGGAAGGAAGGAAGGAAGGAAGGAAGGAAGGAAGGAAGGAAGGAAGGAAGGAAGGAAGGAAGGAAGGAAACTAGGAAAGAGAACTTTGCCTCCCCCCATGTTTGGCAAGGGTAGATACCCATCTTCATTTCAGCCTTGTATGGAGATTATCCCCAGTGCCATAAGGGGTGAAAACAAAAGAAGAGATACTGGATGCAGAAAGAAGAAATAAAATTGTCTCAATTCATATGCATTTTTGTCTATGTACAAAATCCTATGGAATCTACAAAGAAAACTATTAGAACCAATCAGATGTCAGCAAATTTGCAAGACACCAGATCACTATATTCCTATATAGTAGCAATGATTGTAAATTAGAACTATTTCATATACCAAAGATTGTCACTTGACTTCCCACCAGGACATCCCCCAAGTTGAATGAACCTGAAACTTTTCCATCCAGACCCCAGTGCCATCGCCAGGTTCATGCAGTATGTACCCAGTCGCTTCTTACGGAAGAGGCTGTGTGTGATCAGATTGTCAAATGAGCAAGGAACTGTGATCAGATTGTAAAGTGGTTGGGCTGGAAGAAGCGCCGCCACGCCTGGGGCCAGTGGAGCTGTAGCTACAGAAGCTACAAGGAAAACTGCACAAGGACATGAGCCAAGGAGACAGCCCGGCCTTGGGGATCTTGTCCATGGTGTTGCCCTCAAGTCCTTACCGTACAGCTGGTCCAAGACCCAGTACAGAATTGCCTTTGTCTCATTTCCAAGTCAGTCATGCAAAGACCACCGCAGCCAGCATCTACATCTCTAGGAAGAAGTCACAGCACATGCTTTTGATAGATTCCTGGTAGCAGGGCTGGGGAGATGGTTCCGCGGATAAAGCCTTTGCCATGCAAACAAAAGGACCTGAGTTTGAATCCTCCAGAAACCACATAAAAATGCCAGGAGCATATGGGAATGGCCTGCAATTCCGCCTTGGAAGGCAGAGGCTGGGAAACAAAGCAATAAGGAAGTAAGGCAATCCAGGATGATTCCCAATGTCACCCTTGGACCTCCAATAGGAACACACACTCCAATGCACTCTTGTACACGTGGATACACACACATGTCCACTTACCCACATATAAAACAGAGGGACAGAGAGAGAATATCCTGATATCCTGATAGCCAGAAGCAGGGCTTGCCACTTCCTGGCTCACCCTGGGCCCCTGGAGACCACTTTGCATGATGCGTGGTTGCCACGACCATTCGCCATCAACTCTGATGGCTTCTGTGGGGAGCAGAAAACAAAACATCCTGAGCTCCACCTCCAGGAAACGACAGCATCTGCACTGGAAGACACAAGCCTCTTGGCTGCCACCTGATTCTGGGATGTTCCCAGACTCATCCTCCCAGGACTGCAAAGAGTGATCCGAGCTCATCAGCCAGCAGGAAAATGCTCGTACCCCCTCAGTGCGGGCCTTGGCCTGAATCAGCAATGAAGACCAGAGGAAGCACGAGAAGTAACTGAGCAGCTTGCAGAATGCAGTGGGAGAGGGACGCTTCCTCTGGGTGCCGTGGCCTTCTTCGAAGGGCAGCCAAGCTGAAAAGAGTGTCCGGACTTTAAGTCTGAATTCCCAGTCCTCACTTTAGCATCAACTGTGGGAACTCTGGACAGAGTTCCACGAGATAAAGTAGAATCCGTGAGATAAAGGGCCGCATCTTTCCAGCACGAGCGAGTGTAGCGGGGGCGTTCGCACTTGTGGAGGGGCGCGAGGGATCCCAGAGTCGAGGCAACACCAAGACAGCAAAATGGAAGAAAGCCAGACATGTGGCCAGGACTGATGGTAAAGGGCTTAGGAGAGAAGGGGCAGGAATGAAGAGGTAACGGCAGATGGGCTAGAGGAAGGGAAAAGAAGGGGAAGGAGGCAATTGGGCGGGGTCCGTCCCCACCTTGAAATTTGCTGTTCTCACCTCCTTCTCCCCCACCAGATGCCAGTGCATTCCCCTGCTGTAGCAAGAGCTCAGTCGACATCGTGGAAAGACTGTGAGAACCAGTCCCCATCACTATAGGGCTTCCTCTTCCCCACCCTCCCCTGATACCACATACCCCATTCAATTAGAATCTCCCTCTCTTTTGCTCCTTTCCAAAGTCTCCTCTGGGGCTGTGTCCAGGCCTGGGGGGAGGGAAGAGTGTTGTCTACAGTCTGCCTTCAGTCTGGACTCTGTAAGGAGTCCCGAGGGGCAATAGAACCCAGCAGGGGATGGCGCTGTCTTGCTTGCTGAGGATAGATAGAGCTGTCCAAGGTAGGGCAAAAGGAATCTCATGGCTGAGCAACTAAAGGAGGGGCCAAGAAGAATCAAGGAACCCTCCACGCACCCTCAGCTCTCGGCTCTGTCCACTAGGGAGCGGGGCGGGTGTCTCACTGGGCCGGGTCCCCTGGGCTTTCTCTCTGCAGGCAAGCACTTTCCAGGCATGGGTTCTCCCCGGAGCCTGCAATTCTAAATAAGAATAAAGATTCCCAGGCCCCTCCTCACTGAATCTGTGCTTTGGGATGGAGGGTAGGTCACGAGGTTTCCAGACGCTCAGGGACCTTTAAGAAAATGTCTCCAAGGATGGCAAGATGACTCAGCAAGTTAGGCTTGTCTGTCCTGCCCGGACACCTCAGTTCAACCCACAGAATCCACATAAAATAGAGGGTTGGGGAGAGGTCTTAGCAGTTAAAGTATTTGACACACAAGGGAAACTACCAGAATTCAGCTTCCCGTATCTCACATAAAATGACACACTACCTGTGATTCCAACCTTAGAAGGTGGAGCTTGGTCTGGTCCTCCTAGCCCTACTAGCGTGCTCTGGGTTTAATCGGAAGCCCAAACCCAAAATAATGAGGAAGAAGAGCGATCGAGAATGATTCCCGATATCACCCTCCGACCTCTACACACATGGGCTCTCATATGCATGCACACCCACACACACATACACATACCCACCCGCATGCAAACATGTGTATATGCATGTACACAGTCCAGGCACGTACACACATGAAAAAGAACAGAAAGAAAAAATTAAGTGGAAGGTGAGAACTGACTTCACCAAAGTTGTCCTTTGACTTCCACACGCGTGTTCTGTCACTGGCCACGCACATGTGCCTACACACGTAGCAATAATTGATTAAGAAAATTTTAATGGGGACCATTTGAACAACAACAACAATAAAAGAATACCACTCAATAGGTCCTGACAGGAGCGGTGACAACAGGGAGCATCTTGCCAGTCAGTGTCTTTACAAGACCAGGACCTGGAGAGCCCTAGGGACCTCCTTCCCTCTGGAGCCCCCCATGACCTCCACGGGATCCTTTGTCTCACTTTGTCTCTTCCTCTCTCAGGAATGATAACTACCATCAGCCACAAATCCAGGAGGAAAAAGACGATGAAATAGAGGTGAGGGTCTTAACCTTTTATAGGGAGGTGGTGGGCAAGAGAATGGTGGTTTTTTTTTTTTTATTTGAGGCCTATCCTCCTTAAATCGTCACCCAGCCTTTATTCCTGATAATTCTGAGACTATAATGTCAGATCAGTGTGGCCACACGCCCACACACATATGCATGTGTGCGCGCGCGCACACACACACACACACACACACACACACACACACACACACACACCTTCGTGCTGCCTGCCTACAAATGCCTTCCCTACTCTGAGCAAGTGAGAGGGAGGGGTGGAGCTGTGCGCCAGCAGCAACGGGACACGAGCGTGGTGCCGGGGAGAAACCTCCTGGGGGGAGGGGGGGACGGGGATGCTCAGCTCCTGCTTCTGCAGCTTTCAGTTGAAATCTTTCAGCTGGAAACAGACCTGCCAGAGCAGGAGTTCACAATCCAAGAAGACCCATATCCAGGCCCATATCCAGACCCAGGTCCAGGCCCAGTCACAGAGCCAGAACCACCAGAGCCAGAACCAGAACCAGACCCAAAGCTATGGCTGGAAAAGCCGAAGGTGGAGACCCAGCCGAATCCTGAAGTCAAGGAGCCCCAATCCCCACCTAAAGAAGAGGGGAAGGACGCCAGGAAGAGCTCGAGGCACCAGGTCTACAGGATAGAGTCTGTCAAGCCCTACGAGGACAGTCAGCCCCACAACTTGAAGCCCTGGAGCTTCAACACAAACTCCAGCAACAGGGACGAAGAGCAGGCGTCCTGCAAGTACCGCTCCATCCACGTGCAGACCTCCAGCCACCTCTTCTGGGCCGACAAGCTCATCCAAGCCTCCGAGCACAGTATCCAGAAGGCCTTTGAAATGCAGTGCAACCATACCACCCCAGAACACAGTCATGTCCTCTCTACCCAGCTAGTTCTCCCAGGCACTACCCCCCAGCAGCTGGCGAGTCCCTGCCTGTCCATCACCAGCCTGCCAGCAGCCCTGGGCCTGGCAGACCTGATCAACTTCGCGTCTTCCCTAGCCTTAGCCTCCTCCAGCAACATAGGCATGCCCAATTTGGAGGGCATGGTCAAACCACCTTCCGAAAAGGCCCAGGAGCCTTCTGCAGAGACCATCCAGCCTACCCATCCCATCCAGCCCACCCAGCCCACCCAGCCTACCCAGCCCCTCCAACTTTTTCAGGCCACCCAGTCCGTCCAGCCTGCCCCAACGAAGCAAGAGCTGCTGGAGAAATTGCCCCAAACTCTGGAAACCCTGACTCAGGAAACCAGGCCCTTCCCTTGCTCTTACCTAGACTTCAGTAAGGCGAGGTTCAAGAAGGCCACCATTGAAGGGGAAGTGGAGTTTCTCCAGACACCTGCTATGTCCTCCCAGCTACAGGAAGCCAAGGAAAAGTAAGTAAGGCTGACGACAGCTCGTCCTCAAGGGGCCCACACTAGCATTCACGGGGGGAGGGGGGTTCATTCCTCACATAGCCGGGTGGGGTGTCACACAGTAGAATGGGGGGGGGTGCAAGGAGCTCAGTGAGTGAGAGACCAGCCTCAATGACCTCATAAAGGCTGTTGGAAAGAAGGTTCCGGTGAACTGAGGTGCAAAGCCAGAGCTGGAGGCCGCCTGGGGACCATGGAGGGTGAGTTCTCCAGGGCTAGGGAAGAGACCTGGGTCCGAGGCAGAAGCAGCCTGCCTGCATCTGCCCGCTGGGACGACGTCTGTGAAGGAGATGAGGGAGCAGGGATCCAGTAGCCCAGGCCTCACAGTGATGCATAGACACAGAACGGGGCTCCAGTTCCCCAGCTGGCGTAGTGGAGGATCCCTTTCCCCGAAGGACCCGAATGATCTCCTCCCTCCAATAGGACTCTGGGCCTACCCTATCTCCTCCTCCCCTCTCCCTGGGACCCTGGTGACACTGTCTCTTTTGTGTTGCAGCTCGGTGCCGGGAACCAAGAAAGGGAATCCATTATTGGTGAAAATCCATTTTAAGCTGACATCCCCCTCAACCCCAGAGAAATGACTAGACAGAAACAGTAAAGCCTCCAGTGCTGGTCCAGGCTCAGAGTTTTTTGTTTGTTTGTTTGTTTGTTTGTTTGTTTGTTTGTTTGTTTGTTTGTTTCTTTGTTTGTTTTTGAGGTGTTGGGGGATCCAGCCCAGGGCCCATGGATATACCAGACGATGCTATTGAGCTCTATCTAGTCCTTGGATTTTTTTAGACAGGACTGTATTATATAATGGCTGAGGTTAACCTCGAACCCTTGATCCTCCTGCCTCAAGTCTCCCGGACGCTGAGATGCATGCACTACCACCACCCTTGGTATCTGGCTCAGATTTTGGGAGGGCAAATGTTCCTGGACCAGTAGGCTCATCCTTGGAAGCAAGATTTTAGGAATTTTGCTCCTTCCCCATTTTTAGCTGCCCCAAGTCCATCCATCCTCTGAGGGGCTCTAGCATCATTCCTAGCCTGTCTGTCCTGGCTTGCTTACGTCCCAGGGAAGGTTCCACATCACTTCCACTCGCCAGACCCCTAAGCCGCCTGGACTCTGTAGGAGCCTTAAGGAAACCTCACAGTCCCATCAGGTTTAGTCCTAACGCCTGGGACGCGTAGGACGCATCTGCAGAGGTGGTCCCCTGGAGGTAGTACGGGCCAGGTGAAAAAGTGAGAGTGGAAAAAAGAATTCTTGTCCCTCCAGAAGGAGGCCTGGGAGGGATGGTGTTTAGAGGCTTGAAGGAAGGAAAACTGGAAGGCCAATGAACTAGCTCTCCTTCCAGCTGATGCACCTCCACCTGCAGTGCAGTGGTATTCCAAGACACTAGCAGCTTGGTCTTCACCTAGCATCCATCATGCACAATGAATGCATTGACCTCGCTATGCGTAGGGTTAGGCCGGATCCATGTGGGAGGTTCTGGCAGAGGTCAGAGGGAAGAAAGGAGAGAAGAAAATTAAGAGTGTGGGGGTGGAGACAGAAGCAATCATCTGGCTTCCAGCTCGTCATCCTGCTCCTGTCTCAGCCTCCCAACTGCTGGGATGCCTGTGACAGGCACACGCCACCACGCCCAGAGGGTTTGGTTTTGTTTTGAAGACAGGATCTTGCTATGTAGTCTTAGCTGTACTAGAACTTACTATGTAAACCAAGTTGGCTTCAAACTCTTCAGAATCTTGTCTGCCCGCTGAGTGTTAGAATTACAAGCTTGTATCTCCACACCCAGTTTTTTTTGTTTTGTGTGCTTCCTTTTATGATTATTATGTGTACATGTTCTGTATATGTGTGTGTGTGTGTGTGTGTGTGTGTGTGTGTGTGTGTGTGTGTATCAGAGGGCACTGTGTGTCCTTGTGGAGGACCAAGGGTGACTTTGAGAATCATCCAAGATTGTTTCTACCATTTACTTCCCTCTGGGATCTCCCAGGTTCTGCCCACCCACCAGAGACAGAAGTGCAGGCCATTGCCTGGCGTTTTTACATGGGACCTGGAATCCGAACTCAGGACTTTCTGCTTTCGAGGCAGAGTCTTAACCCTTGAACCAAATCTCCAGCCCCTGTTAAGTTTTCAAAAAAATATTTGAGAGAGGAAAGGGAGGGGGAAAAAGAGAAAGCACACATGCGAAAGTCAGAGGACCATTTTCAGAAGTTGGTTCTTTCCTTCTGCTTTTGGGAGCTTCTGGGGATTGAGCTCAGTCTCCGGTTTGTATGCAGATCCCTTTACCCACTAAACCATCTCGGTGATCCCCAATTCATTTATTTGAGTTTGAAAGGTTGTTTATATATTAGACTTTTTCAAACGTGTTTACAAATATTTCCTCCCAACCTGTGATTTATCTTTGGTTTTCTTGACATTGTCACTTGTAGAACAGTTTTTATTTTAATGAGTCCAGATTATCTTTTTCCCAAGTCCTGAGTGTTACGTCTAAAGTCATTGTTATAACCATCTCAGTTGTATTTTCTCTGTTGTCTTCTAAGAGTTTTATAGGTTTGTGATTTACATTCACCTATTTTGAGTGAACTTTTGTGAACTGTGTAGGATCTTGTCTTTTATTTCATGTGGCTAAATGTCATGCTGTGGGGAAAGACTGTATACTTCTTATTTCCTTTTCTTGTTTTATTACATTGTCTAAATCTAGGACTTCTGTACAATATTTTAAGAAAAAAAACAATAATTAAATGATATATCTTTGCCTTGTTCCTGGAAAGTTGTTATTGGTGTTTTGGGGGTTTGTTTTGTTTTGTTTTGTTTTGTGTGTGATGTTGAGAACCAAATCTAGGGACTCCTTCGTGCACATGCATACAAAGCAAGCACTCTAACAATTGAGCTACATCCTTATCCCTTTAAGGTGTGCATTATAAAATTGAAGTTCTCTTCCATTCTAATTAGAACTTTTATGAATTGATTTTTATTTGTTATTGTATTTTTTTGAGATATGATCTTATTACCTAGCCTTGGCTAGTGTGAAACGAGGCTGACCTCAAACTTGCAGTGATCTTCCTGCCTCTACCCTGCTTCCACCAAGTACTGAGGTTTCAGGCATACACCACCTGATTGATTTCGAACATTATCACATGCTTTTTCTACATCTTTTTATATGATCATGTGATTTTTTTTTCCTTTTCAAACACCTCGATGTGACAGATTGCATTTATGTTGACCCATCCTTGCATTTCTGAAACAGGTAAGACTTGGTTGGTGACGTGTAATTCTTTTTTACACATTGTTGAAATCGATTTGCTATGGTTTGTCAAAGAGTTTTTGCATCTGAAGCTTCCCTGTTCTGTTAATTAAACTTCGGGACATTGAAATTGGTTAAAGGGTGAAATTGAATAGAAAATATTATTCTGTTCACTTAACTCCCAGTTTACAGTGTAAAAAAAAAAAAAAAAAAAGATTTTTGTATCTGTGTCCCTGAGTGTTATTGTAGATTTCTGGAATTTTTTTCCAACTCTGATGGAAGGTGACAGCTGCACAAGATGAGTTTAGATACTGGAGAGAGAGAATTGATATTTTTTCAGTGTTTGGTAGAATTGATTCATCAGTGAATTCAAAAGGGACTTATACTCTATTTTGGAGGGTTAATTATTGTTTTAATTTCTTTAATAGGTCTATTCTGGCAGACTGATTGTTTTTGAAGAGATTAGTCCACTTCATTATCTAATTAATAGGCATGCAGTCACTCATAATATTCCTTAATGATCCTTTGAATGGTCAAAGATCTATAGTGATATCTCCTCTCATTAATCTGTTAACAATCTGTCTCTGTCTGTCTCTGTCTCGGTTTTTGCTCTAGTTTTTGCTATTTTTCTTCTATTTGCTTTGGATTGAATTTGTACTTCATTTTTCAGTTTTCTAAGGTAAATGCTCTATTAATTTTAGATATTTCTCCTTTTCTAAAAAAAATGCATTTAGTGTTACAAATTTTCCTCTGAGCTCAAATTTTGCTATTTTACACACATTCTGAATAAGTTGCTACGTTTCATTTCGTTTATTTTTCAAGTTGTCAAGCTTTCTTCTTTGACCCATATGTTCCTTTATTGTTTCGTCTTAGGAAGAGTCTTGCACAGTTATGTACCTAGGAGACTTTGAACATTCTGAGCCTCCTGCACCTGCTTCCCAAGCTCTAAGATGATAACTGTGCATCATAAACCCCCAACGCTGTCGGTCAGGTGCTTTCTTTTCACAGTATATTTCTCCCCTTCTATTCCCCTTCCTCCTCCTCCTCTTGACAAGGTCTTGCTATGTTGCTCAAACTAGTCTTGAACTCACAATCATCAGCTTCCAGAGCATACAACCATGCCTGACTCCGTGCTTCATTTAGAAGTGTAGCATTTTTTCTTTTCTTTTTTAAGTTTTGAAAAATATTTATTTATTGTGTGTGTGTGTGTGTGTGTGTGTGTGTGTGTGTGTGTGTGTGTGTATCAGAGGGCACTGTGTGTCCCTGTGAAGGACTAAGGGTGACTTCAGGATTGTTTCTACCTCCATCTTGCTTCACTCTGGGATTTCCCAGGCTCGGCAAGTGCAGGTCGCTAGTTTCCACCTGGCATTTTTTTTATTTATTTATTTATTCAATTGTGCGTGTGTGTATGTATGTGTGCGCATGTGTGTATGTGTGTGTGTGTAGAACCACGGACGAATCGGGAACCACCATGGACGCCTCCACCTCCTTCTGCCCCGGGATTCACAGGCTCTGCCCTACCAGGACCAGAAACGCAGGCCGCCCCCACTTCTGCCTGGCATCTATACGTGGGATCTGGGACCCGAACTCAGGACCTTCTGCCTGCAAGGCAGAGGCTTAACCTCTGAGCCACCTCTCCAGCCCTCCACCTGGCATTTTTTACGTGGGATCTGGGATCCGAACTCAAGACCTTCTCTGTTTTCAAGACAGAATCTTAACCCCTGAGCCATCTCTCCAGTCCTATTTTTTCTTTCTTTCTTTTTTTTTTTTTTAATAGGACAGTTCCCATGCAATTGTGTTGTCCAGGAGACAGTCTGACAACCATTGAACCACTTCAAGCTGTTACAATCTTACCACCCCCTCTTCCATGATGTCCCCTGAGCCTTAGTCCTTATTAGTGTTAAGCAGTCCACAGAAGTATATCATTTAATCTCTAAGTGTTAGGGCATCTTCCAGCGCTTTTTGTTACTTTTTTAAAAAATTTCACTCTATTGTGATCTGAGAGCAGGCATTGCATGATTTCTGTTCTTTTAAATTTCTTAAGGTTTCATGGAACATTTTTAAAAATTATCGTGTGTGTGTGTGTGTGTGTGTGTGTGTGTGTGTGTGTGTGTGTGTGTGTGTTTAATGTGGGGCTTAAGATCAGAACCCAGGGCCTTCTGCTCATGAAGCAGTCTTAAGCCCTGAGTCTCCAGCCCTCATAGAACTTTTCTTTTTTAATGTTGTAAATGAATTTCTATCAGGTGGGACCCTGTACCCCCATGCTCTCAGCCCCTGGCTTTTGGGACCCCGGTGGCTTGCTCCTCCTCTTGGGTCTCTGCCATCCTGAATTAAATTGAAAATGGAGTCACAAACTCAGGTCTGAAAACAGGCAGAAACAATAAAGCAGCAGGTGCCCTACCGGGAAGAAATCAGGCCTATTACAGCTCCCTCCAAAAGCCAAAAGCCATCCTAGAGGCAGCCTGGGGGGCGACCCTCAGAACCTGTGACTCTGCCTTTCAGGCAGCAGAGGCCAGAAGACCAAGAAATCCCCGCTGACACAGAGAAGGTACAGGTGACCAGGGCTGGAGGAGGGTACTTCTCCCTCACCTGGGACCGGTGCGCTTGCCCTAGTCCTACTACAGATTCTCCCCCCCCATAGAAGCAGACTGGGGAGGAGGACCCAGGGAGGAGGTGGCCTTGCCCACCCACACACTTTGGTACCCCGGGGTCCTTGGAGTCTGCGTACTCCGCTGGAATGGGCCCCTCTGCCCTGCCTAAGTCCTCCACAGAAACCTCGAAACCTGCTCACACGAGACTCACGAGAGGAGCAGGCTGGCAGGACACAGAAGGGAAGACCACAGCTGAACACAGCGCAGCCCGCCCAGCCAGAGTCAGCAGCAGACGTTGTCGCAAAGGATGAGCAGACCACCCCAAGAGCGAGAGAGTTCAAGGGACCTGCCGCTCCCTGCCCGGCCTGGTCAGGCACAGATGCCAGCTCTCAGAGGTGAGGGTGGGAACTGGACGCCAGACTTGGGGTACTGGGGTTTGGGGGAGGCCTGCTTGGCCTTGGAATTTCTTTGCAATAGGTGCAAATCCCTCTCCAACTTCTTCTATTGAAGCGGTTCTTCAGATGAGAGCCTGACGCCCCTGACACCCCGGCAGCTGGCAGGTGAGCACCCCAGGAAAGAAAATTCTAGGGAGGTTACCAGCTCTCAAGTTGGAAGATTTATAACCATTGAAGGAAGCTGGTCTTCTGCAACCTTCTCTCCATGCCAATCTTATCTGCTCATCTAAGGGACTCGATGCTGTGCCTGGCTCGTAAGAGTGTACTCTGTGTGTGTGTGTGTGTGTGTGTGTGTGTGTGTGTGCGCGTGTGTGTAAAAAGAAAAGAAAACTAAATGGATTGTTGGGTAAGTAGGTGGAGATGTTTGGATGGATGGATGGATAGAATAAGATGAAGAGAGAAGGGAGAAAGAACAACAACAAAAAAGCATGAGTTCCCCTGTTTGCCTGAAAATCAAGTAGTATATACATAAGGAATCATTATCTCAATGATCCCCAGAGATCACACCCTGATGTTGGTAGGAAAACATCAAAAAAAGAATCATTTTCTACATCACGAACAATCTCAGTACCTGTTATACACCAAGAGCAGTGGGACTCCAGGGTACATCTGCTGGGGAATAAGACAGCCATGTGGGACCTTGGACATGAATTTTAGGTGCTTCTTGTACAGTTGTGTCCAAACATGAGTTTTGGGCATAAGGATTGAATAAAGCACTTAAGGGTCACTAGAGATGGGATTTGGCCCTACTTCCTATCCGTTTTTAACTTCTAACTTCTGACCAACAACCTCACATTCCTGTGCCACAATGAACAGAATCCCTTCAACTATGAGAAAAGCAATCAAACACGCAAACCAAAAATATTTAGAATATTTTAGTGTGTGTGTGTGTGTGTGTGTGTGTGTGTGTGTGTGTGTGAGGACACTGTGTGTCCTTGCGGAGGATCAAGGATGGTTTCAGGAATCATCCTGGATTGTTTCTACTTCCTCCTTTCTTCACTCTGGATTTCCCAGGGTCTGCCCACCAGGGCCAGAAGTGCAGGCCACCGCCATAAAAAGTTAATTTATTTGAGAGACAGAAAGGAGGACACACAAATGCACCATGCAGGATTCTGGAAATTGAATTCAGGTCACCAGGTTTGCAACCAGGAAGGCGTCTCGCCCACTGAGCAATCTCACTGACCCAAACCAACATATTTTTTTATTTTTTTTTCTTTAAGTTGCTTCTTGTCAGATATTTGACCACAGAAACTAATATTATATATAGCACTTAAGTGTCAACACAAAGCAGTCGGTGTTGTTTACTACTAGAAAATAGTAGGAAGATTAATGCCCAGAAAAACTGTGTTAGCCCAAGGCACTAGTCCCGCCCTCACAGAGAGGGATGCCTCCAGTTCCCTATGTGTGGGGTTCATCTTGCTGTTTGTTCCCTTTTCCACTCTCAGCCTTCCAGGACATCTTCAAACTGTTCAGCTGCAGCCCTACAGGCACAGTAGACATGCACAGCATGAAAACTACCCTGCGCAATGTGGGTATCCAGCTGGGCCCACAGGAGATGTGTGAGGCTCTTCGATTGGCAGACTTGGATGGTGGGTGTCCCATTTCTGCCCTCTTGTCATTTTTCGCCTCCAGACATCCCCCCCCACCCTGATGAATGCCACCCTGTCCACAAAATCTTGGTTTGGTTCTATTGTTTTTAAACTTTCCTCTTCAGAATCCTTGGCCCCAGTCAGTACCCCATATCTTCTGACCTTTAAACATCGCTGCTAAATCAATCCTCATCCTCACTTGGGGCGCCTCCAGAGCAAGGGTTCTCTCCTCTCTCTCTCTCTTTCTTTCTCTCTCTCTCTTTCTCTCTCTCTCCTCAGGCTAGAGGGTCTCCCTTTGGTTTTTCTAATACTCAGAGTTGCTGATAGACCCCTCAGGGCAAAGTTCCTGCAGAAGCACCCATGATACACTCCTCTCTTTGCAGGCGATGGAATTGTGAGCTTCAAGGACTTCTTGGGTGTCCTCACGAACAGCCACTACCTGGCTCAGTGCATGGGTGAGGGGTAAAGTTGGGAAGCAGAGGCAGGACTGGTTAGGGAGACCCTCTCCTCACCCTTACCCGCGTTTGCTGCCCCCAGGCCAAGCGAGGAGCGATCAGGCCTGTGAGAGCCCAGGCCTGCAGACCCTCTTCTTAGAGGTGCTCCTCAAGCTGCTGAGCCAGGGCTTCGTCTCCTCCAAGTCGGGGCAGGAGGTGACAAGGTGGGCACAATCCCTCTCGGCTCCTGAGCCACGCCCCCTCCCCGCGCGCGCGCGCCCCCAGTCAGGTCCAGGGAGCACAGCCTGTCCCTTCTGGAAACCCCTGATGTTCCTGCCCCAGATACGCGGGCCCTGACAGTTGGGTCCATTTCCCGGGCCGCAAGTCACTCTTAATCAAAGATAAGTGGCTTTCTGCGTCGGTCGCCCCCCCCCCACACACACACACGTGAGATGTAAAGGCTGTGTCTAAGGCAGTCACCACACCTTTCTTCTCCAAGCTACTACTTCAAGAAGCAGCAAGCTCTGCAGTTGGGCCCAGTCTGGAAGAGCAGGGCCCGTGGCCAGGGCCGATCGGCACGTGCAAACAGCGGCCTCAACTTCTTCTGCCAGGCGGTGCGCCTCAGCGGCCTCTCCAGCAGTCAGCTGGCGCGCTCCCTGCACGCTCTGTACAAAGCGGGTGCGGTCCCAACCGGTGGGGCCAGGGAGCAGAGGTGCGGGGAGGGACTCCACGAGAAGCGGGGTGCTAGGGGTCGCTCACAACCTCCATCCCCGTTTCTGGTTCCGGCGGATCCTCTCCAATCATCCGATCTTCATATCTCCGGGACTCCCATCACAGGCGCACGGAGCCCCTACTCTCAGATACCCAACCTGGCGGGGAAAACGCGGCAAGAACGCAAGACCCAGAGTCGAGACCCCGGCCCCAATGTCCGCCTTCCCAAGCCTCATCAGACTAGCCGCCCCAAGCTCCCTTCCAACCTGGGGCCGCTCTACAAAGGTGAGAGTCTTTGTGCGCCACGCTGGCAAAGGGCGGGATGGACCGGGGAAAATAAGGACCCGGCAGATGGGGCGGAGGCAGGACTGCAGATGGGGCGTGATTGGCAGGCAGCAGAGGTTGGCGCAGAAGGGGAACCGAATCGGAAGAAACCTGGATGGGGCAAGCGCAGGCGCAGAAGGCGGGCAGGCTAAAGGAAAGGGGAAATGCACCCCAGGCTAAGCGGGCGTGGCGGCAGGAGACCACCCAGTGCAGCTAATCAATCATTCGTGTCTTTAACTCAAGTTGCCCTGTCCACCTTCTGCAGGTCCCTTCCGCCCTCCTGCGGGGCTAGGAAGTCAGCCGCTGGAGCAAATACGTCCCTTGAAGGCTCCCTCCCCGCCGACTTTGGTGCAAAAGCATCCTATCTCTCCTTCGCCAGCCTGTTTTCAGAGATCTTCTATGAAGAGTTTGTACAAGTAAAGCGTTTGCTGAGCGAAACCGGCTGCTGTGGTGGGGTCAGGCACACAGTCGACGCGGATCTTTTGCAAACATCTTTATTAATCTTGTATAAAAATAAGATCCAAGGAGAGTCCTCGCAGCTAAGTGGGGCGAGGTACACTTTTATATAAGTTATAGGCCAGGCACCCGCTCAGGCTATATAAGTATGGCTATTGGGGAAAGGGGGTGAAGATGGATGCTGCAAGCAGCATTGGGGGTTCAGGTCAGCGATATTGCCCTGAGGCGGTGATTGAAGGAGAGGCTGCCCGACCCAGCCGGGCTAAGGACCACCTTCCCGGCGCCTCGGCCTGCCCACAGCCCCATCCTGTACTTAATGCACCTGCAGAAATAGCGGTTACAGAGAGAGGTCAGTGGTGACCTGCAGGGAGGGTCCCGGAGGGCGCCGGCGAGCACTGCGCCGGCCTGTGTCTGCACGGATGTAGGGCTGGTTCCGCAGATCTGGCAGCAGAGGAGACACGTTGGCTTTTCAGGAGTCTGCCCAGAGCTGGGGACCAGACTCCAGGACACTGGCTGACCCTTTCTAAAGACCCAGACAGGCACAATTTTTCTTAACCAGACCCTTTCCCCAACACATCCCAGCCATTGGACTGGTCTTGGATGGGGACTCAGGACTCTGTCCCCAGTGTTCCCAGGATTGTCCCAGCGCTGGCTGGGATCTCAGGCTAGTCTATCCAGGTACCTGGAGAGGGACTAGAGAGGCATCTCCTCTCCCAGGCTGGCCTCACAGAGGAGCCGGGATGTCCGTTTGCCGGTGCGAGCCGTGAAGGGCACTGTCTTGAGCACTGAGTTTTGGGGATGAGAGCAGAGAAAGGAAAAAGGAAGGAAAACAGAAAAGGTAGCAAGAGGCGATGGGGGAGCCAGATGCCCCCCACCACCACACTCCACCCCAGCATGGGGGGTGCAGATACAGAGAGAGACGGTCAAAGGAAAGATTGAAGACAGAAGAGAGAAATAAAGAAGAAATAACTACTCCCTCCTCACCTGTGATGATGTCTTCAATGGCCCCGTCTCTGTCGCTCTCGTAGATGAGTGGCTCTTTCTGCTGCTTCCGTTTTAGCTCAGAGATGAGATCCATCTGTTGCCGCCTGACTTTGGGTGGAGACTGAAGAGATACACAGCTCCAGTTTTAGAAGCCTTCTCACCCCACCCACCCCAGAACATCTGTGTGGTCTCTCACGGTAGGCAGCCCACTTCCTCCCCAGCTCATGAATCACTACTACCCCATCTTTGGGCAGGTTGTGATGGCATGTGAAGGTCATGGAGATGTTGCCCCTTCCTGTACCCAGAACCAGGCTTGGGGGATGGGCTTTCCTACCTTCGGTGCTGTGGGCTCTCCCTTGGCCAGAGCCTCAGTACCCGCTTCATGGGCAGCGGCTTCTTTCTTCCACTGTTCCACCTCTTGTTCTGCTTTCTGAAGACCCAACGTAGGGCTTGGTAAGGGCAGCCCTTCCATATCCCACCTGAGACAGAAACATCCCCCCCACACACCCCTGTCCCTCTACTTATGCAAAGAGGCTGCAGGGCCTACACCCCACCCACCAGACACAAGTACCTTGTAGGCCTTGGTAAAGCGACTGAAGAGGGAAAAGAACATGGAGGGAGACGTAGTCTTTGGATTCTCTCCAAAATATTCCACCACAGATTCATAGGCCTCCTGCAAGCACAGTCCATCTTGATGCTCGATGTCCCCTCAGGACACTGACCACCTTACCACCTCTGATGCTTGAAGCAGGATAGCCCTTAGCTTCTACTCTATGCAAAGGTCCTGTGGCCGACCCCTCCAGACCTTAGCTACCACCTCCCACACACCTAAGGGCTCCTCCAGTGGCTAGTGCTCCCACCTCCAGGCCAAGCCAGGCTAGGCGCAACCCACCTGAGCCGTTTTGCTGTCTGCCAGCAACTTGTCCATGGTGGGCGAGTTGGTCCTCAGGAACTCTTTGAGCACTATGCAGTCATCCTGCCGCACAAACTCCCGCTGGGTCAGCTCCAGGCCTCTCTGCAGGGAGCGCACGTCCCCTAGGACACTGTCCAGGGACACTAGGGTGGACCACACAGAGTTAGGGAATCAGGCAGTGTGGATGCACACACACACACACACACACACACACACACACACACACACAGAGTTACACTCAGACCACACATCCTATAGTCCTTGCTTTCTCTCAATCCACACCAGCCGCGTGGTTCCAGAGCCCATTCTTTGCCCCCAATCAGGGCTCCAGTGCCTCATACCTGAGCCAGCCTTGTCTAGGAAGTGCAGGTCCGTGTGGAAACCTGTGAGCTGTGGGTACTTCTCAGCAATGACCTTTACTAGGTAGTGCAAAAGCGTCTGCTTGCGATCGGTTGACTTCATCTCCAGCAGCTATACAATAATCTGTTGTAAGCCACAGGCCACCAGCCAGTGTCCCCTCTCCCCCAGTTCAGAAGCCCCCTTCTCACCACATCCAGGCTCTGGAGCCGGAAACCATAGGCTGCTCCGCGCTTGCTGCTGTTCATGTAGTTGCCAAAGGCCAGGACGATCTGGGAGAGGCAGGGAGAAACTCAGCAAGATCCCAGGGCTGGGCAGGTTCCCTTTGGTATTCAGGAAAGACAAAAGGAAGCCAGAAGCCAGCCTGCACACTTGGCCTTTCCTGAATGGGTCTTTTAGTTGGCATGACATACATAATCTGTGTATGTATGTACACACCATTAATACCACGAGTACACCCAATTTTGTCTTCCATTAAGCCAACTCAAAATTGGCTTGCCAACATCTCCTCCGTCCTTCTGACAGCCATTACTCTAGTCCCCAGAACGCTGTGGAACAGGAGCAGTTGTCAGCAATTCCCTAGAAGTGTGGGGCCCTGGGGCAGGGTCTCAGACATGTTATAAACATTTCTGTGGCCAGTGGCAAACCCCCGGCCTCAGCTTGTCCATCAGAACATGCATGTGAGAAATGCAGACATCGTTGCTGCATCCCAAAGGCACAGAACCTGAGTGCCCCTTTGACGCCAGCCAGAACAAACAAGCGTGGGCCCCACCTCCTGGCCTCTCGTCCTGGGTCCTTACCTCCAGGATCTGACGGAGCTTGTCAGAGGACTTGATGCTCATGGAGGCGGCAATGATGGCATTCAGTTGCTAGGGACGGGGTGGGGAAATGAGGTAAGACGGAGCCTCCCCACTGCCCATCCGCCTTATTAGAAGCTGTGCTAGGAGATGCCTCCTCCCCACCCCTAGCCCAGGATTCACCGCACCACCCTGCCCGCCCCACCCCGCACTCACCGGCATGAGCAGCTGGGCCGTTTCCGGGAAGTTGCCCAGGAAGGTAAGCGTGTTCATGCGCTCGGGCAGGCGCTGGATGCGGCTGAAGCGCAGCATGAAGCGGTCCTCCTCTGACAGCTCGTCCATTGGCCGTTGTTCCTGCTCAAAGCGGGCGATGAGGCTGCGCTCGTACTCCGTGGGCAGGAAGCGGGTCAGCAGCTCTAAGAAGTCCAGGCTGAGAGTCTGGAGGTCATACCTGAGTGGGGGACCAGAGGGGAACCTTGGCATGGTCCCAAACTCACCAGTCCCTTGAAAGCAAGATTACACGCTCTCCTTTGATTAAATGAACTTCCACGTTTGCTTTTCGCTGACGGTTTCGGAAAGTGAGAGGTAGGAATCAAGGGAACTTGGGAGCTGGGAAGTCCTGGACCGATGATAAAACATGCCCAGCCGTAAAACAGCCTGCATGTCCACTTTGGGCAGGAGGACTGGCAGCCCAGTGGAGCACAGACTCACAGGATTGGTATGAAGGTGGTGGGCTTTGTCCCAGAGTTGGGACTCCTAACTAGGATCTGTCTGGTGGTCGCAGCCTAGCATGGGGGCTGGGCATCAAGCTCGCAGCACAGGTACTCACGACTCGATGGCCTGGCAGATGCGGTCTGCTCCCAGGTTGCCCTTGCGCAGGGTGATGGCCAGGTTCTTGGCCCGGTTGGCCTCAATGAGGGTGGCCTTGGTGGGGACCTTCTGAGCCGCCTTGTTTTTGAGAGCACTGAGATCCAGGCTGGGGCCTTGGGACTTGGTCTTGAACTGCTCCTCAAAGTCGCTCATGTCCAGCTCCTGAGGTGCAGGAAGACAAGGCGAGGCTGGGTGGGACTGAGACCTGCCACACCCCTGGCTGAACAGTGCGCCCAGGGTATAGAGTGACTAGTGTGGCCCTGATAGGCCAACAGCAGACAGATGATCAGTCGGCCAGCTTGATCATAGGCTTTGATAAGGACTTGAGTGGGAGGGATGGGGGGGTGGAACACAAGAGACCCGTGGAAGAGAAGGACTCAACCACCCACAGATTCCAGGCCACTAAAACTGAAGGAAGGACACAACTGCCCAGAAGTAAAGGGGGAAAGCAAAGATTGTTTCAGATGGAACATTTTGAGAAACACATTTTAGAAAACTAAAATTGGAATCAGGAGGCAAAAGGCCCTGGTCGACTGTGAGAAAGGGGCCAAAGGGCAAAGTCACGCTAGGGGAGGGGTGCACCCATCTGCAGGAAGGAGAGGGTCAGGATGTGGCCTTCTGAATGCACCTCTCCAGCTTGTCCTAAAGCAGACCCCCAGGCCTCCAGACCCTCCCTTGCAAAACCAGGTGGAAGAAAGGACCACCTGCAATGCCCAGCATGATTCCCAAGCCCCTCCGCTTACCTGCAGCACCTTCTCATCATTGAGGTCTGAGAAGACCGTGCCTGTGATCTGACTGGGCTTCAGAGCCACCCAGTTCAAGAGCGGCATCCGGAACTTGGTCTGAATGGGTTTCTTGGTCTTCACTCCTGGGACCAAGAGGGGGTAGTGAGCAATGGAGGCACGGGAGGGAACCGACCCTGTGAGGCCAGAAGAAACTGGCAGGAAGCCGTAGGAGCGCCCCCCTTCCCCCAGGCAGAGGGTCCTAGGGAACACTGAGGCCTGTCCCTGCCCCCACTCACCCCATCTCTAGGCCCCTTCCACTTACCTAAGCCTATCTCTGGACTGGGTTCTCCAAGAGCATCAGGGGGACCTCCTGGAGGCGGTGGAGGTGGTGGCGGCACGGGCCCATCAGTGCCAAGTGGGGGCGGTGGGGGTGGGGGTGGGGGTGGCAAGACTCCGGGCAACGGTGGCGCAGGCGGTGGCGCAGGCGGAGGTTCGGGGCTGCCTGGGAGGGGCGGGGCCGGCGGGGGCGCCACCGAGGGAGGGGCTTCGTGCTGCGACTGGAGGAAGTCAGGTAGTGGGGGTGGCGGGGGCGGCGGTGGGGGTGACGCTGCTGCTCCGGGAACCGAGTCTGCTGCAAGTGGGAGATCCGAGCCCAGCGAGGCCAAGGGCGGAATGGAGTGGGAGGGAGGCATGTGTCAACTTCTTGACTTTGGGGAGGGTCTCTTCCACCTCGGGTTCCGGACATGCATAGAGCTCATCTCAACCCACCTGCGCCTACTTGAGCCACCCCCACGCCCAAACCTTTTCTATCACTGCCAGGTACGTGCCCAGGACCTCCTACCCCGCCCCGGGTCTCCCTCCCCGCAGCGGGAAGCTTCGGCGCACCTGGGCTGGGGGAGCCGGTGGGCACCCTCGGAAGTGGAGCATCTTCGCCACTTGGTGTCACCACAGCTCCGGGGAGGATCTCGATAGAGACGGCATCACCCGGACCCCGCAGGATGCGAATTAACCCCTTCTCCTCCAGCTCCTCCACTTTCAGCTCTAGAGCCGAGGGGCGCGCCGGAGTAAGAGCAGGCACTTTCTCAGGCTCGGGGGGACGTCTGGAGATGCCCATGGGGGTCGACTCGCTGAAGCGATCCTGGAAGCCCCCGGAAAAGGTTCAGTGTCCACCATTGCCTCGCATAGAGCACTCCCCCACCCTCTTCCCTGGGCGGAGGAAGATGGCAAGGACAGACGCCCTAGCTGTGTTCTCCTCGGAAGCCCAGCCCGCCCCGCAACCCTTCCCACACTCCCAGCCTCACTCACCCTCAGGGTCTCCAACTCCTTGCGGGCCTGGCTTAACTGCTTCTCCAGTTCAGCGATCTTGGCCATGGATTCGTTCTCCGCGTCCCGAAGCCGCTCTGTCAGCTGCGGTACCAGCACATGGTGAGCTACCACCCGCGGCCAGGCACTGGCACCACGGCGGGTGAGGGGGCGGCACCAGGCAAGCCTGCCTGGAGAACTGGGGGAGGCTCCCACATCCGGTTGGCCCACCGTGCCAAGGATGGACCAAACCTGTCACTTGGACCCAGATAAATGAAGGGAAACCAATGCACCGCTGCGAAGGAAGGTAGTAGGGGGGGAGACTGACTGCGCGGCGGAGGGACCCCAGGACCCGGCGCACAGGAGTCAGGGCGTGGAATCCGAGCATCTATCGGTGGAGGAGGTGCCTGCCTTGCGCACGAGTCCCACTCAGCGTGGGCGCTCACTGAAGACTCATTGAGAAAGACACCCAAAGGACTCCGGATTTGGATTCAGGGCAAAACTCAAGGAGCTGGGCAGACAGCCACCTCTAATCCACCCCCAGAACAGTAATCTGCCATTCTGTGCCTGCTGTCCACGTGGGGGCCCTGCGACAGTCTGTCCTGGGGACCTACTGTGCACCCCCTGGCTGGGTTGGGACCAGCTCTCACCAGAGCCACCTGCTCCTGAAGCTCCTCCATGTGCTCCAGCACTGCGTTCTTGGTCTCTGTGTCCTCCAGCAGGGTCCCCACGTCGAAAACATTGTCCAGGTATGCCTGGATCTGCACCTGCAGCTTGTCACTCTCGGTGAGCCGCAGCCTCTGTGTCCAGACAGGAGGAGCATGGTGAGGCCTGAGGTGGGGGGGTCTCTCCAATTACTACCGCTACTGGGGACCCAGAGGAAAGGACCTGAACCCTAGCTTGCTTCTTAACAACACACACACATACATATCTTTCATACCATAAAACTTGTGATTTTTAAGTGTGCAACTCAGTCATTTTTAGCCCATTCACTAGGTTGTATAACCATTATCACTGACTCCAGAACATCATCATCCCAGAAAGAACCCCTGTGTCCATTAGGGTTTCTTCCCCCAACTGGTACACAGAAAGCTAATTCCTAACTCTCTGGGTTTAGCTATTCTGGACATTTCCTATTTTTTAAAAAAGTCATAGCCTGCCTTTCATGTCTGGCTTCTTTCTTTTTCTGCCCTCTTCAAGGCTCCTCTTTGCTGTCAGACCTTGTTCCTAAGGCTATACTGCATCTGTCCGAAGGATATACTGCGTGTGTGCTAAGGATATACTGCCCTGGCCTGCTCTTACCTTTTGCCAATCTTGACTTTCAAAAATATCTAGCTGCAAAGGTACCGCTCCTCCAGAAAGCCTCCCAGAGACATCAGGGCAGACACTGCAGCTCGATTAGCTCCTCTGCCCGCCTTCGAAGGACCCAGACCTTCAACTTGAGCTGGCTCCTTCCTGTGCCCAGTATCTCTGGGCTTCCCCACCAGGCTGAACTTGTGTTCCCAGACCCAGAGTCAGGGCTACCCGAGCTTGTTCTAGTACCTGGGACGACTCAAGAGTCATATTACTTCTGTGATTGACAGAGAGCAAAACAGACTCAGAGAGATTGATGTATACAAGGTCACGTGACTAAGAAGTGGCAGAGCCAAGATTTTAATTTATTTGTTTTGTTTTCATTATCGAGACAGGGTCTTCTGTGTAACTTGGACTGCCCTTGAGCTCACGATCCTCCTGCCTTAGACTCCCAAGTCCTGGGATTACAGGTGTGCACCACCAAGCCTAGGTCTCTGAACCACGATCTGAGCCCAGACCTGCTAATCAGCTAGCCGAACTCCACAGTGAATGGGCCATTTACGCAGGGAAATCCAGGGGCGGGGTGCAGGACTCACCTCCAAGTGCAGGTCCAGACCCAGGTGAGTGAACTCATATTGCAAGAAGACCCGGAAGTTCATGTTCTCCACCGAGTGGACCACGATGTTGATGAATTGCATACAGGCCACCTGGAGGCCAGGTACAGCAGCAAATCTATGGGGTGCTCCATGTCTGTCACCCTCCTTTCGCTCTCATTTCTCCTGCCCTTAAGACTTCTCACGTCATTAGCCCAGCTTTGTCACATCAGTGCCCCCTTGGCCTATCCCCTACTCGTCCAACACCCGCCCTTCTCCCATCAGCTACTCAGTGCTCACATTTGACTGAGGCGAAGCCCAGAGCCAAGCCACCCAGGCCCCGGATGCTCCTGCACCCGACATGACCCAGCCAAGGCCTCAGATCCCTGGGCGCCGAGCTCACCATGAAGTCAATGTTACTGTCCTCATTCCGGAAGTATTCCATCAGCTTTTCAAATCGGTGCTGCTCCCCACACACCTGGGTAGGGAGAATGGTACTCGCTTAGGGTGGGGTCACACCCCTCTAGAGCTGTCTTTTCGCCGCTACCCTGGTGCCTCGCTACGGTTCCCTGCCCGGCTGCACCTAAGTCAGACCATGTCTCTCTTCTACTCCAAATGCATCTCCTCAGTCCCACCCCCTGACCTGGACACACTGCACGTGGGCACACTCCCACCTGGAGACCTTCACACTCGCTATTGCAACTGCCTGGCATGCTCACACAAGACGACCCACTGTGCCCAGTCCCTCTGCTTCCTTGAAACTTTGTCCAATCAAGTGCCACCTCAATGAGGCCTTCTCTGACCCTCCCTACTACCAGCTCCTCCTCCTGTGACATCCCTTGCTTTTTTTTCTCCATAGTATTTAGCATTTTCTAATACACACATAATTTACTTATTTTATATTGGTCTCCTCCTGCCTTTTTTGGGGTGTCTGTGTATGTACATGCATGTGGTATGCATGCATGTGAAGGCCAGAGAGCAACCTCAGGGGTCACTGCTTGGGACATAGACACCTTGTTTTTTGAGACAAGGTCTCTCATTGGACTGGAGCTCACGAAATAGTCTAAGATGGCTGACGGTGAGTACCAGGGGCTACCTTTCTCCCCTACCTTCCAGTGTTGAGATTCCATATGACCCAAACCAGTCTTATTACATGGGTTCTGCAGATTGAAGTCAGGACCTCACGCTTGTGCAGCAAGCAGGCACTTTACCAGCTGAGCATCTCCTCAACCTTCTGCCTTTATCCAACGTGGCTTTTTTTCTTTTGCTTTTTTTTATTATTTATTTTTTATTCAATTGTGTGTGTGTGTGTGTGTGTGTGTGTGTGTGTGTGTGTAGAACCACGAGCGAATTCGGGAACCACTATGGACCGCCTCCACTTCCTCCTTGTTTACTCTGCCCCGGGATTCACAGGCTCCGCCCTACCAGGACCAGAAACGCAGGCCGCCCCCACTTCCACCCGGCGTCTACACATGGGGTCTAGGATCCGAACTCAGGACCTTCCGCCTGCAAAGCAGAGGCTTAACCCCTAAGTCACCTCTCCAGCCCCTTGTTTTGCTTTTGAAGTTTATTTTTATTTGATCTGGGGAGATCGCTCAGCATTAAAGAAGTTTGCTGCACAACAAAAGGTTCCTTTTGGAACCCCAAATCCCATGTAAAAAGCTGGGGGGAGTAGGCGACCCACCTACAATTTCAACCCCAGAAATCTGGAAATACCCAGAGCAAGGTGGTTAGCCAGACTAGCCATAGTGGAATTCTCTGGGTTTAATCAGAGACCCAGGCTCAAAACAATAATATGGAAGAGCGATTGAGGGTGATTCCAAATGTACGGAGACACGCATGTGCACCTGAACACACACACATTAAGAATTTTTACATTTATCTTGTTCATGTGCGTGTGTGTGTGTGTGTGTGTGTGTGTGTGTGTGTGTGTCCCCATGGGTGCACGCATGCCACAACACACACATGTGGAGGGCAGAGAACAACTTAGGGAATTGGTTTTCTCCTTTTGCTGCGTGGGTTCCAGAAACAGAACGTAGATCCTCAGGCTTGGCAGCAAGTATTTCTACCTGCTGAGCCACCTTACCAGCTCATGGAGCTCAAGCTGGTCTTCAGCTTGCTGTGTAGTCAAGAATAACCTTGAACTCCTGATCCTCCTACTTCCCCCTCCCAAGTGCAGGATTTTTATGCCCAGCTCATTTCATGTACCACATTCCTAAGCACCACCTCCTGTAAACCTCTTAACCAGAATCAGCAACCCCAGGATGTCTGGACTGGCAAGGTGGAGAGCTGACGGTCGGGTAGATCCTTATAGCTGTCCCTGTTGCCTTACCCAGCACCCCTGCCTGTCTGCACCTTCTATTCAAAACGTCCCCATCCAAGAATGTTCTCCCAAAAGCCCATCAGGGGCCTCAACTAGCTACCAGACTCCAAGCAATCCCAGAAGGGGCAGGCGAGATTTGGGGATGGGGGTTCCAGGCTCTAGTACCTCCTTGAAGTTGTCAAAGGCTGCAAGGATGATGTCGTGCCCTCCCCGCACCAGGACACACAGCTGCCAGCAGCTCCAGCACCAGAGCCTTAGTTCTGAGGAGAGAAAGGACAGGCAGTCCCACGCCACGGGGGTCACGTGGGCTCGGCTGAAGGACAGGGGAGCTGAATAGGGTGAGTCTGGGGGGCAGTCATGCTGGGGCACAGAGCTGGCCAGCGGGGAATCAGGGGACCAGTCTGGAGTGCGAGCCTTACCTGGGGTTCTTGTTATTAAGGCTCAGAGCGATCTCGTTGACGCAGGCTGGGTGGTTCATAACGAGGCTGAAGCCAGACTAGGGAGAGAGGAGCCATCAGCACCTCCAGGGTCACCGGGGCCAGGCGGCTTTGTCTGCAGCGGCTCAGGCTTAGGAAGTTCCTTACACGCAACCAAAGTTCTGCAGCAACCCAATGCCGGTTCTGTCCCTTCTTAAAACTAATCTGTCTTTTTGAAAGCCAGTGACATCTCCTAAATTGTCATCTACAAGAGTTCACACTTGAGAACCAAACAATTGGGCCAGTAAGATGCCTGAGCCCGCATCTTTACCTGCCAGTTCCCCCGTCTTCTCTCTTTCTCTCGTTATCATTCTCCCATGTTCATTCTCATAATCTCTTTCTTTCTCTCTCTCTCCCTCCCATAAGTAAATACTTTTTAAAAGAACCATACTATCAAGTTATCCAAAAACAATTACCAAAAAAAAATCTCATAATGTTTAAGTAAGTGTGTGATTTCATGTTGGGCCACATTCATAGTATTGTAAGCCACGTGTACCTGCGACCTGGCAAAGCAACGCAGAAGAGCTTCGCCAGCTAGTAACATAACCGAGCTCTTCTCCCAGGGATCCCACTGCCCAGCCCTGCCTGATTCCCATGTGAGGATCACGCATGTCCCCAGCCATGTCCAGGGACACTCAAGCAGACCTGATAAGGAAGCAAATAAATATGGGCCTCCCCACCAGCCACAGTACCCTACACCCACAGCCTCAAATCCCGCGTTTCCTCAGCGGGGTTTGATGTGGATGGATACTCGGTCCCTGAACCTCGGCAGCAGCTTGTACAGGCTCCATGGGGCCGGGACAGTTTCCAGGAATCCCCATCTGATGCTGCTGACTGACCTGGTAGTTCATGATGGCTCGAAGACACATGATGCAGACGTGGACATCGTCCTTCTGGCTGACGATGCGGGAGTTCCGCAGGGCCTTCCTGCTGTGGGCGGGGGTCATCCTGGGCAGTGTGGAAGAGGCAGCGGGGTCAGAGTCCCAAGCCCCAGCCTCCTGCTCTCCCCACCAGTAACACTGCCCTGGAGTGGAGGGGACACCTCCGGAACCTAAGGACATTGCTGTCCATCTGCCTGGCCACAGAGGCCAGCTGAAGCCAGGCAGCAGAAGCTGGCAGCCTTGGAAGAGCCGGCGAGAGTGGATTAAGAAAGCAGAGGCGCTTGTCATACTGAGACTCAGCATTACGAAGGACTACTGTGCGCTAGCTCATGCCAGTCATCCCAGCACTAGGGAGGTAGAGATAGAAGGATCAAGTGTCCAAGGGCAGCCTTGGCTACACAGTGAGTCTGAGATCAGCTTGGGCTACATGACACCCTGTCTCAAAAGAAGAAAGGGGGGGAAAGATGGGGGAGGGTGAAGAGAAAAGGGAGAGAGGGAGGAAGTGTTGCGGCGTTGTGTATTGAGCAAGCCCACTAGGGGAAAAGACGCCAAAGCTTGGGAACGGCTAGCCATGGGAGCATCTCCACGAGGTGGCGCTCACGACCACTTCAAGCCGTCTTCCATCTTGGAGGCCGACTGAATGCAAACTGCCCTGGCTCAAAACATTCCAGCTCATTACTCACTAGGGAAGTTTAACACGCAATCTCCTTGGGCCTCACTTTTCTCATTTGTAAAACAAATGGATTTTTTTTCTTTTGGTTCTTCGAGACGGGGCCTTGGGTAGCCCAGGCTGGCCTCCATTACAACATGTGCCACCACATTCAGTAACAATAGCACCTTCTCTCTTTATCTTTTCTCTTTTCCTTTCGTGTGTGTGTGCGTGTGTGTGTGTGTGTGTGTGTGTGTGTGTGCGCGCTCATACATGTATATACGCATGCATAGGTCAAAAGTAAATAATAATACATGTTTTATGCATGTTTTCCTTCATCACGCTCCACATTATTACTTTTTTTCCCCCTAAATAACGTCTCTCTGAACCTGGAGCTCATGGATTCCACTAGACTGTCTGGCCAGTGACTTCCAGGAGTCGATTTGTCTCTACCCCTTTAACCATAAGGTTACAGATAAATGCCGCCACGCCCAACTCTTTACACTGATGCTGGGAGTTTAAACTCAGGTCCTCAAACTGTGCATTTTACCAACTGAATCATCTTCCAGCCACAGCAGTGCCATCCTGACAGGGTTGTTGGAAGGGGGCAGTGAGTTCTGAACTGGCACCTAGTTGATAGATCCCTTTCTCCCTACCCCCACATTCAGAGCAAAGGCTCAGCTTGCTGGTCACCGCCCTCCCCCACCATGGCCAGGAGACACTTTGGGCTTGGTCACATACCTCATGGGGAGAGGGGACAATGACTCACTCCCCTCTGTCCTTCACTCCACCCATAATCCCAGGTACTATACAGCTACACACACACACATACACACACACACACACACACCCATCAGAATCCACTGCTCCCTCTCGAGCATTAGTCTGCGTTGCCATGGAACCATATAATCAATAATTTTTTTTCTATTCTGTGTCCGTGGCATGGCGTGTTTGGGCTTTTTATCTTACACTAGTAAGTATAAAACCTAGTCAGGGGCTGGAGAGGTGGCTCAGGGGTTAAACCTCTGCCTTGCAGGCGGAAAGTCCTGAGTTCAGATCCTAGACCCCACGCATAGATGCCGGGCGGAAGCGGGGTGCGGCCTGCGTTTCTGGTCCTGGCAGGGCGGAGCCTGTGAATCCCGGGGCAGAGTAAACAAGGAGGAGGTGGAGGCGTCCATGGTGGTTCCCGAATTCGTCCGTGGTTCTACACACACACATACATACACACACATACATACGCACACATGCATACATGCACAATTGAATAAATAATAATAATAAATAAATAAATAAAAAACCTATATCAGTACGCTCAATTAGCCAAAGATATATGAGGTTTTCAGTTTTCTGTAATTGTCAACCATGACTTCTACACATCAGTCCTTTTGACAAATTTAATACATTTCCAACAGCACTGCCCACCTGCTGCCCCTGGCTGGGTCTTCCCCTCTACCTGCCACAGGGCCCTTCCCTATCATTCTTCAAATATGCCTCATTCTTTGTTCATGCTGCCCCTTTTCCGGACATACCTTGTCCTCATCACTATCTATAAGGCCACCATCGGTCAGACATAGTTCCGGTGGCACCTTTTCTAGAAGTCTTCCTGATGCCACGCGTACTGGCTATGCCCCTTTTCAGATATCTGGGTCACACGGCTGTGATTCGTTATTACACTAAACTGTCTCCCGTCCCCTCGCTCGACTGTGAGCCTCCTCAAAGCAAATTGATATGTCCATAGGCACTTATTACACACCTAATAATATGTGCTCTTAGCACATGTGTAAAAAAAAAAAGAAGTTTGCTAAATGGATGAACACAGAGAAAGAAACATACAATAAGACATTGGGGCTTAATTTACACAGGGTCCCCCGGCCCCAAAGTTGGAAGTTGGGAGCCACGTGATATTCCAGGGTCATGTCTTTCCCATCCCAGCCTCCCAGCAAGATACTCTACGTCCAGGTGTGGAGCTAGATCCCAGCGGCTGAAGCCAGGGATGCCAGTTAGTATCTCCCAACCTACCACCCCAAAAAGTCGGCCAGGCATGCAGCTGCCCCCAGGAGACTACGTACCGGGGCGAAGGGGGACATCTGGAGGCCACATGGGAAAAAACAAGGACGGGGTTAGATAGGTGCCAAAGGGACCCTACCAGCCCAGAAACTCCTTCTTTGTGGGTCTCTTGGGTGGGCCTGAGGGAGGCCCTGACAGTGAAGCCAGTAGGAGTCACCCCCAGATTCTTCACCGTGTCCAGAGGACCTGACCGTGACGTCCATGCTCAGCTCCCCTCCCACCACCACCACCCGTCCCGGGCGGGAATGACAAGACGTGGATGAATTCTCTATTCTCACACTATCCCTCCTTGGGGCCCACGTACTTGATGGTCAGACGGCTTTTGGGCACAGTTGAGGGTGGTCCCTTGCTGAGGTCTTCCACTGACTGCTCCAGGGGCTTGTTCTTCTCCACCACACCCCCGTTGTCTGCATTTTCCATGTCGTACCTGGAAATACGACGCAAGGAGGTTGGGGCGGGTAGCACACTGCAAGGGACACTTAGGGAGAGGGGGGTCGGGGCAAGACAGATCTGCGGGAGAAACTGGGGCACAGTCAAGGAGGAAGGAATGTCCTGCTTTGGGAAGGATCATCACCCAGAGCCAAGTCCAAGTGTCCTGGGGTTGGGGAGAGGGTCAGGCCATGCTGCTTGAAACCAGCCGGAGGAATAGGTGAGGCACGTGACTCAGCGCTGAACAGGATGAAGGCTGGGGACAGGAGCTTACGTGACAGAGCACTGGGCGAAGGCCAGGTATTCGAGGAGCACGTCCAGGCCGCGGTTCTCCTCATTGAGGAATTCCTGCACCCACCTGCAGAGCACAGGGATCTCGGAGTTCCAGCCAGAAAGTGGTTCTGCCCGAGCAGGCACCGAGTAACAAGAAGACACCCACCGCATCCCAACCTCAAGAGACTCGTGGATGCTAGGGGGCCAAGGCCTAAGTGCGTGCCAAGGTTTGCCCCCAGCATAGTCAGGAATGGGAAGGCTGTGAGGAGATGACCCACAGGGCCGGGCCTGTGTTGGGGGGTCTGGGAACTGAAAGGAGAAGTCCCAGAAGCTGACAGACAGGAGGCAGAGAGAGATCCGAGCTGCGGCTCACCCAATGTGGTTGGTCCTCAGGGAGGTCTCCAGCTCCCGCAGCACCTGGGTGGACTCCTGAACTCGCCTCTTAAACTGGGGGGGGGGCAAAACAAGGAGCCTGTGAGCCTGGCCTCCCACAGGCCCACCAGGTCCCAACAGAGCAGCCAGCAGTACCCACCCCCGCCATGCACACACGGCCTTTCACGTCAGCCTCCCCCACCACCTCCACACACCTGCCCCACAGAATGAGCTCTCATGAGCTGCAGAGTCTCATCCCCCAACAAAACGGACAAGAAAGTGGTACAGAAGGTATGTGCACACACACAGGGTGCAAACACACACACACACATAGGGTGCACATACATGCCTTCACATACCATAGATAAAGCATGAACATACAGCCCTCCACAGTCACATAGGGCAGCACACACACACACACACACACACACACAGGGTGCACATACATGCCTCCACATACCATAGATAAAGCATGAATACACAACCCCACATAGTCACACAGGGTATACACACACACGCACACACACACACACACACACACATGCGCACACACACTCAAACAAGAGCATACACATCCACACAAAACACCCTGGATCCATGCACATACACATATGTGTACATATGGGATACAGGTATCCATATTCAATCTCTCTCCTTTCCTCCCTCCCCCAATACATGGACTCAGGGTAAGCCGAGCATAAATATTTATATTCAGGGACTCAAAAGTACATGCTGTCTAACTCCATACACTCATATCTATGCACAGATACATAGGGAACACACATGTACACACGCAGTACGTACAAGTACTTATGTGTGTGAGTATGTGAGTACTTACAGGATGTACAAAGGACCCTATAAAAGTGTCTATCCAGGGCATTCAGTCCCCTATAAATATGAGACTGGTATGTTACATACTGTACTAATGCATTACTTCCCTATAATTATACACACACACACACACACACACACACACACCCCTTATATGTGTTCACACAAGCCCTCAAAGCATTCACACACACAGTCGCTCCAGTTGTCCAGAGCTTAGAAGGTCAAGGGGGGGGAAAGGCAGATTAAAAGGGGAGATATATACCCCCAGGTTGGACATCCAATCAGTTGCTACCTTTCGGCTGACCCCACCAGTATCCAGGTAGCTCTTCAGCTTCTGGATGTAGGCCGCGGGCGGGTTCTTGACTTGAAACCGCTCCTATGGAGATGGAAGGGGTGTACACAGAGTTGCCAGAGCTACCCAGGCTTGCTGGTCAGCTCTCCCCAAAACTTACTTTTTATCCTCTGAAATAACAAAAGCACAACCCGGATACCCAAGAGACCCCAGCCCAAGGTCCAGGAGGACCTTCTCGATGGCCCCCTGGCAGACCACAGCTCTTACGCTGCATCGTGGGAGAGAGGCCAGTCCCACCACAGACACCCAAGCTGTCTTGCTCTTCCTGGACTGGGGGTGGAGAGAACAGCCTGAGAGCTCGTCTCCAGAACGGCTGTCTCGTTCCCTCCTTGTCGAGACCCCTGTGTGTGCTCTTCTATGTTCCACGAAGCCACTCCCACCCCCTCTGCCCCATCCCCATCTCTGGCAGCTCCTCACAGAGAAGTAGGAACCACAGCAGAGCCCTTCCCCAGAGGGCTCCCATTTTTTTTCTAGCCCAGAGACCCCAATGTATGCAGACATCCCCTTTACCTTCTATTCTTCCATCTTTGAGTTCAACTCTGAGAGACCAGGCCCAGTCCCCTCTGCAGCCCCCACCCCCCCCATTCCAGAGGCTCTGGGACACCCCCACCTCTGCCCATAGCCCCGCCTTACCCAAGATGGACTCCCAGCCAGTGTGTCCCAACCCAGTCCATTAGCAGAAGGCCTCTCTGGGTCCCAGGGGAGACTCCATTCCCCAACTTCCCGGCCCTAGCCTCCAGGCCTCTGCTTAAAGGCAGCTCCTCCCTTTCTCTCATGATCCCATAGCAACCAAACTCTACTCCGCCCCGGCACTGGCAAAGGGTACTCTGGGGTCCCCGTTAGCTGCACGGAAAGGGGCAGCCTAGAAGATCGTGACAACACTGAGTCCAGAAGTCCTGCGGAGCTCTGGAGCAGCCTTCCGACTTGACTGGCCTTGTGGATGGCTGCCTAACTGTGATGCTTCTGACCCTGGAAGAGCAGGACAGGAGTCCCTGCTCCCTCCTCTCCCTCCAGTGAGCCAAATGAAGAGACAGCACACGGGAGAACGCTTTCCTTCCCTTTCCCCCAGTCCAAGGTGAGAGGGTCATGACTCAGCCAATGGGCATAGACTCTCACGCCCAAGGCAGAAGGTTCACGAATATGAGCCAACCTAAATGGCACAGCAAGACCCTGTCCCTAAATTACTAAGCAATGGCCGGACAGATGTCTTAGAAGATAAAAAACAACCGTACGCAAAGCTGGGGTTCCTGGTTCCAGAAGCCCGTAGGTGGAAGGGGAGAATCAACTTCTGAAAGTTGTGAAAGTTGTCTTCTGACTTCCACATGGGCACCACAGTGTGCCTATGCTATCGATCTATCTATCTATCTATCTATCTATCTACCTACCTACCTACCTATCATCTATCTACCTATCTATCTATCTATCTGTATTGCTTTCTCTCATAAAAAACTCAAATACTAAAAAGAAACAAACACAAAAAAATTAAGCATTGTGGATATAGTTCAGTCTAAGCAGAGTGCTCTAGGTTCTGTCCTACATTACACAGCGAGGTAGGCAGCCCCCAGCTCTTCAGGACAGACCCTGAGGATAATTTGCAAGGTTTCCGGGGAGGTCCATGTCTGAAGGAGGGGCCCACATTTCTCAGGGACCCACCCCAAGCACCTGCCTAGATGCTACTCCACAGACAGCACCGTAGGCCCCTCCTGTGTCTCCTCTAGCATCTCAGGGCAGGGTGCCCCAGTAACTGAGCTGAGGGTTCCTAAGCCACCCTGGACCCACCTGGTCACAGATGAGCTCCCACTTCTTCTCGTTGTCATACTGGCTCAACAGCTGGACCTTGTCCGGAGGCAAGTTCATACAATTCTGGGGAGACAGGGGAAAGAACGAACATCTTCAGAAAACCCACGAAGTTCTCCCCCAAAAGTGTGCCATCCTGTCACCCCGGGAAATAAGCAGGGCTGCCCAGTGAGAAAACTGGGGCCTGAAAGAGATGAGGCACCGTCCCCAGGGTCCCACAGCTGAAAAGGGATTGAGGGTCTGAATCTAAGACTGCCTGGGCTCTACCATCCCCCACATCACTTCCCCAGCACACTCTGGCTTCCAGTCTGCCTATCTGTGATAACAGGTTATCATCACCATCCCCGTGTCTGTTAGAGTCCAGGTGCCAGTTTGACAACTGAGAGCCGCGCTCTGGCCACATCTGTGAAGTGTCTAGGGCAAGCCTGGAGCCAGCCTGCCGGACAGCGTCTAACTGATGTAGGAACATCCGGCCCCCACTGGGTGAGACTGTTCCCCGGGCAGGTGGAGAAGACGGAAAGGGCTTGTTCGGTAAGTTGTCTGGTAAATGAGGAAGTTTGCCCCCTCTCAGCAATTCCTCTGGATATGGTATGTCCAGTTCCCGCTACGCCTGATGTTGGTGTGAACGTTAATGTCAAGCTGGACTGTGAACTGTAACCAGAATCCTAAACTGAAATAAGAACCCTCGTTCTGTGGTTCTTGGTTCTTTGGGTCCTGCGTTCATTCATCAGTAGTATGAAGAGCAGCTGCAACAAGTCCCATCCAGGCAGGAAGCTATCGTTACAGGGGGGCCATCTCCATTCTCCCCCAAATGTGGCCAGAGGTCCGTGCCCTGTTCTCCTCAGACACCGTGTGTGCACAGATCAGACCCCAAGGCACCGACCCCCTCTGCCTCAGGGAACTGTGGGGACTGAGGGAAGCGTGTCAGCCCAGCAGAGAATGTCAGACAGGGGCGTCACTTCTGCAGAGGTGGGGGGATTTGAGGGATGAAGGTCACTCAGCCACAGAACACCCTGGGCCTCTGGTGCTGTGATCCAGGCTGGGGGTTCCCACATGACTTAAGAAAGGTCAGCAGAAGTGTGTCTGGCTCTTCCTCCTCGGGTCACATCATCCTAATACTACAGCACAGACAGAGCACCCCCCCCCACGGCTGTGGATTCAACCAGGTATTGCCAGAAGAAAGGGGCTCACTGGACCCCAGGGCCTGACCAACCTCCCAAATGGGTTCAGAAGACAAAGTCAGTTCACCTTGATCCAGGAAACTCTTAGCCTAAAGAGGTTTTAACTATGTGTCAGACCCCAAAAGCCATTTCTTGGCTCATAGTGTTCTCAGTTCAGCTGGGGGGGGGGTCTCCACTGGAGAATGTGAGGATTCCTGGGGGTCCAAGCCCAGCATCCAGAAGATTCCTGTTACCAGATTACACACACTGGAACTGGGCCTCTGAGCTGAAGCCATAGCTGGAACAGAGAAGGAGCCACACCCACCCCGGGCTCTTCAGCGGCTTCCTCTCGGGTGCTGGGCTTAGGTCTGGGGCTCTGGCCAGACCTCACCCCTAAATCACTGCCTTGAGTCATCCTCGGAGAACAGGAAGCTGGTATTCTGGGCCACCATTGCCTAAGTTTTCCGGCCAGAGGCCAGCTTGCGAGATGAAACTGCCCACCCACCAAACTCCAGAGCCAGCTGGGGACGGGGATACGTCATTCCTGTCCCTGTTGCGAAAGTGACTGTGGACTGAGGAAGCCGTTGCACCAGGCCAGCTCTTGCTGTGTGACAGAATCCGCCCGGAAGGGGTCCTGGGGTTGCGGCTTGGGGCCCACTCTGCTCCCCGGGCCTGTGAAGCCATTTTTCCCGTCATGCCTGTCTCATCCATCCCTACCTTACCGAAAAGAGCTGACAGGGGTGCGGTGCGGCAACCCCAGGGGAAAAGAAGAAGTTGGAGACCCAGACTAGGACCCAGACTAGGACCCCAGAGTCGGGGCCAGTAGAGAGGAGGGAGATGCAAGGGGACGCTGAGCTCACCCATCTCAGCCCTAGAAAAGACCACCTTCCTAACATGGGGTGTCTGAGCATCTACCGATCCTGGAGATCTGTTTGGCTCTAGAATAGCCCAGTGGTGCTTCCACTTACAATCGAGGCCACTGAAACAGTCAGGGTAGGTATCATCATCATTATCATCATCATCATCATCATCATGTACATGTGCTTCCTGCCAAGCACTCTTCAGGGCTCTCACGCTTCCGACCTACTCCCCCCCTCACTGCTGTTGCTGGCACAGTTACGCGCCCATCTCACAGGTGCAGGAGGGATTAGTTTAGCGTCCTGGGCAAGGTTACTTACAATGCCAAGAAGAAGGGACTTGGCTGGCTTGGAGCCACAGCCCTAGTCTACGCACCTAGAGCCTCCTCAGAGTTCGTGCTTGGGGGACACGTGACCTCTGGGGAAGGCCTGGTATACCTGTCCCAACTATGGCAGAAAGCAGAGTACCCTTGGTCTCTTCCCCACCTGGGACTCCTCAGGCCCCAAGGCCCACGTGCCAGCCTGCCAGACAAGCTAAATTTAGGTACAGAAATCAGAAATAGCTCTGACAGTGCAGAGCGCTCATTAGCAGCTGCTTCTCGACTACGGCTATGCCCACCGAGGAGAGGCACGTCCAGGGAATGGGAAGAGAGGCCAGCCAATGTCATTTACTCAGGGTGAGGTAAGGACACCGCGAGCCCCACACCGGGGAGGCAGCACCCTGGGCTGGGGGACAGAAAGAAGACTAGCTGCCATTGCTCGAAGGAGACAGGAAGGGACGGGCCCTCTACACGTGCACGAGGCTCCACCTGCCTCCATGGAGGGCGGGGCAGAAGCAGCTGTGATATGGAGGTCCTGAGGCTTGGGACAAAAGCCCCAGGCTCTGGGCCCATCTTATAGCTTCTTGGTCTCCATCAGCCTCAGCTTCCTCCTCCATACAATGGGCACATTCCCACCTGCCTCATGTTCGCAGAGGCCTGGGAACACTCAAGAAGCTGTGTTTGGGCTGAGACAATGACTCAGTGATTAAAATCTTTGCCTCCCAAGCAAAAGAACCTGAGTTCAAACCCCCAGATCCCACAATTAAAAAAAGGAAATGTTGGGCAGCTATATCAGCAGCCTGTAATTCCGGTCCTGAAAGACAAACACTTAGAAACCCCAGAGCAAAGCAATAAGATAGAAGAGTAATACAGGATGATTCCTGATGTCCTCTTTGAACCCCCACAGGTACACACACTCAAGTGCCCTCTTGCACACATGCCTGTAAATACATGTACACCCACTCACATGCAAAACACACACACACACACACACACACACACACACACACACACGCAATAAATAAATAAATAAATAAATAAATAAATAAACAAATAAAGAAGAAGCTGTATTGATGTAATGGTCTTCTCTGGTGACCTGGCACCAGGAAGAAGATGTGGATGAATAGAAGGGTCTGCAGAAGACCACCAGGTAGGGGGCGGCAGGGTGAGCAGAAGCCCAAGGCTTGACTAAACCCAAACCACCCCGTTCCTCATGAAACTTGTATCTTGGCATGCAAGGAGACAGACGGCAGTCGTTGCACAGGTTGTAGCCAAGCAAAGAAGTCAGTGCTGGACTTGGTAGTGCACACTTAGCACCCCGGACCCCAGGATGCAGAGCCAAAAAGATGGCTGCAGGTTTGAGGCCAGCCTGGTCTAACACAGTGAGTTAAAGCCCAGCCTAGATTATGTAATGAGAGCCTTGATAAAAATGAATAAAAATAAACAAAACAAAAGAAAAGGAGCTGATTCTATTTGTCTCCCCATTTGAATATGTGGGGACCATCTTCGTCTTCCTCGGCTCTAATTCCTGAGACAACAGAATTTCCGCTCACCCAAGTCCAGCCCCTAAAGGCTCACGCCGTGAACCTCCTCCCCTGGCCCTGCCTCCCGTGTTGACTTCTGAGACACTGTCCCAGGAGACCCAGGGCTCTGGCCACATCTGGACACAGACACACCCTGCAGTTTCACTTTCAATTTGTATAGAATTCAGGCCCCAATACACCCCATCACAAGGTCCAGGATCTCCTGAATGTGGACCCCCAATCCAAGTGTCAGGCCAGCATCAGAGGGTTCCTCAGCCCGAGGGGCCCAAAAGTCAGTCCTCCACCCTCCCAACCCCATCCCCATTCTCCACCCTATGTAATCACAACCTTGGCTCTCCAGCTCTCGGCACATGGAGAAACAATCAATTGCATCCACTTCTTAAAATCCCCGGATACCGACTTGCTGGAACTCATACAAGCAATCCCAGGTTTAGAGAAAGCGGCAGGGTGACCACGCCCTACCTCAGGTTCTGAGAACCCCCCAAGCTACCAGCTTCTTCTCTTATTTACACTCTAGGATCCCCACAGGAGAGCCCTGTGGGAGTCAGGACACCGAGCCTTGCTGGTCCAATCCATATTGGCAAGAGAGTAACAACAACAACAATAATAATAATAACATTCACAACACTTCCCCGGGCTAGGTGCCACTCTAAGTGTTTCACATCTATTATTAATTCACTTCAACTTTCACAACAAGCCTGCGAAATAGCTACCATTGCAACCCCTATTTCACAAACGGGAAACTGAGGCACATGGAAGTCACTTATCTAAAGGAGACCTAGATGGCAGTTTCCTAGCAAGAAAAGATGAGTCTTGCCTTCCCAGGGGTCTTCTACAGACACCTTTGGCCCTAGACACTCATTTGAGAAACCAGGAACAGTCAGAGGGCCTTCGTGCCACCCAACACCCTACACTTCCTGTTGTTGCCCACACTGAGTTCTTACTCACTAGGGGAACCCCCCCAGAACACTCCCCGTGTAGGGAAGTGGAGGCCTCCCACCCCTCCCCATGTGCTCACCGCTACCGTTAGCACCGCACTACCCCACCCTCAGGAGGCTAGGCCCTCCCTTTCGTGGTTTCCGGCCACTAGGCAGCTTTGAGTCTCGAGCTCGCTGCTTCTAACCTGAGCAAAGGCAGAGAGGCTGCCTGGCCCATGATAACTGAAGCCCTTGGGGGCTCCCCAGGGGCGCATGGCAACTTGGGACACTACTGGTGGGATGGGGAGAAGACACCTCAAAATGAAGAGGCCTAGGCCAGCTCCCCTTGCACATGTGAGATAGAGGCATTCACTCACGCTTACTCCATCCCAGGCACTGTGCTAAACTCTCTACTTAATTCTTTACCTCAGTAATCCTAAGAAGTTGCCATATACCTTATTATTCTTTTTATGACTGTGTGTGTGTGTGTGTGTGTGTGTGTGTGTGTGTGTCTGCGCGCGTGCACACATGCACATATACTCGTGTACGCAGATGAGTTCACGCATTCGACCATGTGTAGAGGTCACGTCCAGGTGTTTTCATTGTTTTCCATCTTATCTCTCTATCTCTCTATCTATCTATCTATCTATCTATCTATCTCTATCTCTCTCTATCTCTCTATCTCTCTATCTATCTCTCTATCTATCTTGAGCAAGGTCTGTCACTGACCCTAGAGTTTGCTATGTCAGCTAGACTGGGCACTAATGGGCATTCAGGATCCACCTGTCGCTATGTGGGTGTTGAGGATCTGAACTCGGGTCATCAAGTTGGCACAGCAAGTATTTCACTCATTGAACCATCTCTCCAGCTCTGTTCTTTTTTTTTTTTTTACATGTAAGGAAAACTGAAGCTCAGAGAAGTTAACTTGTCCAAAATCACACATGGACTAAGTGACAAGGATAAAACTCAACCACCAAACTGCATGATCCCCCAAAACCCTGGGACCCTTCTCTGCCTTGCTCCTAAGCATGCCCTACCCACTCCAAGGTAGGATGACCTAAGCCGCCTTCCAGAATCTCACATTCCCAGGAAAAATGCAGAGGTGGTCTTAAGAACAGCCCACCTGCTCCTGCTCATCCCGTCCAGCCCTTTGCCAACCAGTCTCAGATGCCGCTGTGAATCATACCTACCACATCTCTGCATTTCCAGGTCACCATGTGCCAGCCCGGCCTGCTGGGAATGTTACCCATGGTCCCTGCCCGACCCAACATCTGACCACAGAGCCGCACCCCAGTGAAATCTGAGCGACCCCCTCAAGGGCATGCCACAGCTCCATCCACTCCACCCCAGAGGTACTGGGTAGATACAGACACATCACTGTTGTAGGCTATCAGAATGGAGACATCCACCCCCCAAAGTTGGAGGCAAGGCTCCCGGGGCCCATGCCCTGCTTGGAGCTGTCCTGATGGTTCCACGTTGTCTGACCAAGTGTCCAGGTCCCTGGGCACAAGTCCCAGGGAGCCAGGCCCTCACCCAGTAAATCCCTTGCCACATGATGAAACCTGTTCTGGAAATGGCATCCCTTGGCCTCACACAGACACTACCAGACACCCTCCTTTATCTCTTTGCCCCCAGGTCCACAACTCTGCTCTGACCAAGCAGATCGTGGGTGCCCTGTGGCCACACACGTGGTATTCCTAGCAGTCTTAGGCAGGGTGCCTTACCATCCCAATCCCTCACCCCACAGGCAAGAAGGCACTGGAAGACACCCAGGCTCCTGGCACAGGCGTAGGAGAGGCGTGAGCTCAGAGCCTGGCTGGCTGGTGTTCCATTGCTGGGCAGCCATCGCTCCTCCACGGTTGCTAAGGCAGCAGCCGGAAGCCCGGGCTCAACCTGCTCTTTCTCCTCACCCCTATTTTAAGCAGGGCATGCCCCCCCTCTCTCACCGTCTCCATGGAAAGTTAATGCCCCATGGTCTACCCTTAAATGGGAAAAGATCCCCCTCTACCTTCTGCCTGGCTTGGGACCTTTGTGGGGGACACTGCAAAGCCCACAAGAAGAATCCCACCACCAGGAAAAGAAGATTTCAGGGAGCTAGAATTCTATTTCCTTACCAGGAATTAAAAGGCCAAGCTTAAGTGGCAGGATAAGACTCTAAGAGGGCCACATGATTGGCCAAAGACAGAACAACAACACTGCAAGATCTCTAAGGTGGGGTGGTATCCCGTCTGCCTCACACACACACGGGAACCTCAAATTCTCTTGGTAGACATGGAGTGAAGACATGATATTGGAGTCAGAGGTGAAAACATACCCACTGCTAGACTTGTGGGTTTGCTAGATCTTTCTTTCTACCTCAGGCAGAAGTCAAGGCTGTCACCTGGGGGGGGGTGTCGGTTATATCCCTTACTGTGAGAAAATTGAAGAGTAAGTTCTTAGTCAGCTGACTTGAGATTGGGGTCATACTGCCCAGGGAGGAAGAGAAGGACTGAAGCTTCTCCAGGAAAAAGGTATAATGTACACACTGGGGCTCGAGGGGACTCAAAAGGTGTACAGGCCTCTGCAGTGGTCGCTGCCCTACATTCTTCCACCCAGGACACTCCAAAAGTTCCATCTTTGGGATTCCTTTCCATGCCATGGTTCTTGGGCACCCCCACTCGTTATTTCATGTCCAACTCTGCCAGTCACTGTGGGCACAAACCAAGTCCCATGCTTATACCAGAGTTCTCCACTTCACTTTTGGAATTTCTCCTGGTCTGAATTATTCACATAGCTACTCCCCATTAGTGTGCATAACAAAATAAGCTGGGGTGGGACCTCACTCCCACAGCCTGCCCCACCCCTTATCACAAAGACACACAGTGGGAGAAGGAGGCTGACCCACAACCCCCTGGTCAGGCTGGATCTCCTACTCCCGGGAGCTCCTCAGAAATCCCCCTCTCCCCATCTGCTCAGTGAGGTTTAGCAAAATCTGTTGGAGGTCAGAAGAAGCTAGGGGCAGGTGGAAAGATGGGGAAGTCAGGAATTGGGCACTGTGAGACGACCCTCCGAGTCCTTCCTCCCAGAATCAGTGACTTCACAAGGACAGACTCCACCCCATCCCTGTGGCTCTTCAGGACACATTAGCCAGGATTCTCTGGAGCAGTGAAGGGGTGACCCTTTGGGGCCATGAGGAGGCTCTAACAAGTAGGGCCTACTGGCTTCGCCTCCCTGGACAGAGAGCCGTCTATTCGTCGGCTGGCGGCGGCCCTCGAGTGCGCTGCAACGGTCCAGTGGGGTGTGTCCTG